>SEMN01000484.1:0-331121 GCA_005408345.1 Macquaria australasica | reverse complement strand
GATAATTGCACAGGTCTGCAGTGCTTCTGGTCTTGTCTTCCTTTGCCTGTTTCCACAGATCTATAAATAGCAGTGCTGATCATGCAGCACAGCCTGCCTTCACCATGCCTGCAGCTCACATGCACACACACACGCACACCTACACACTTTTCCCTCTCCTATTCTCTTTTATCCACTCTCATTTTCTCTGACTCCTCGCCCCTCTTTCCCTCACTCTCTCTCTCCACCCCCTCTCGTTTTATCTAAATTCCCTCATTATGCTTCCCCTCATTTCTCTCTCTAGCTCTCTAATTTCTCTCCTTGTTGGATTCCACAGTCTCCCTCTCCTTACCCCCGTGATATTTCCACCTTCCTTCCATCCACCTTCGAAATGTATTTAGTGTTCCCCTCTCTCGTCCTCATTAACTGTTAACCCAACCAGTCACTTACTTTCACACATAGAGATGGATGGATGGAGGGAAAGAGGAAGTGGCAGCGCAGACAGTGTGGCTGTACTGCAGTTGTAGACTCCACAGTAGAATAGCGACAGCTTGTTGGACTCAGTTCCTCTGAATATGATTCTCTGAAGCATGATATGCACAGATACATAGGTGCCATAGATGTTTACAACAATCACAGAGCTCGTGAGCACAGGGAAATAATAATGTGGTGTGACCATATCTAGAGATTGGTAAAATCGTCCAATGAAGCTAAATAGAGGACTGAATACCATGTCAAAGTAGTGATATTTTGTTGAGTTTTGCCCTAACCAATCAGTAGCGATTGACATATCTATCTCACTTACGCCATTTTCAGTCAACATGGAAGCTGTGGTAACAGTTGCTAGGAGCATAACAACGATCGAAGAAAATTCGAAGGACGTTCAAGAGTTTAAGAAAGTTTATAACTTGAGGTTTTTATTTCTGTAAGTCGACTTGCAACAATCTGTATAGCTGTGTCGTTGTTGAAAATTGGTAAGTTTTTAATGAAATGTAAAAAGGAAGCAGCTAGCTGCAGCAGCGTTCAGTGACCAGCCTTTACACCAGTAATGGACAACTGTGGTGGGTAAGCCTATAATGGTCGCCGACTCTATAGTATCTGTGTATCAAATGTGACGCTGGCAGCTCTGTGAGGCTGTACTTAGAAACAGTGTTGATGCTAACATCAGTGGTTACAATGCTCACAATGACAATGCTAACTTGCTAACTTTTAGTAGGTAAAATTGACCATGGTCACCATTTTAATTTAGTGTGTTAGCATGCTTACATTTGCTAATTAGCACTAAAAACAAAGTACAGCTAAAGCTGATGGAAATGTCATTAGTTTTACAAGTATTTAGTCATAAACCAAAGTATTGTGCAAATTAAAATGTTGGCCTGATGATGTGCTAGATGGAAAGATACCAAATTTAATGGCAATCCATAGCCGTCAAGATATTTCACTCAAAACCACAAATGTCAACCTCATGGTGGCGCAAGAGGAACAGTCAGGGGATCCCCAAAGTCATCATCATCTTCTGGGCATCACGGGCATCTGTGCAAATTTCATGGCCATCCATCCAATAGTTATTGTGGAGTGTTCTCAGCTACACTTCAGACTGCATGAGAGTACAGTTTCTCTTTAAATTTGGAATCCACTACATTTGTCCACCTCAGTCTGGAAACTGCTCTGTCTGTCTCTGTGGCCTCAATAGTACACATGACAGCTGACAGATGGTGTCTAATTTTAAATCACACTACTTCTTTTTTTCACTTTCACATGTGAATTTTGTGTTGATTCAGCATTAACCACGCCCTGTGAGTAGTGTTGTCACGATACCAAAATTATGACTTAGTACAATATCAGCCCAAAGTATCTCGATACCAATACTGAAACGATACCAAAATCTAAAACATCAGGAAACGTAAGGGAATAATAGATGACACAACATGAAACTTTGAAATTTTCTTTATTAATTAAAAAAAAACTTAAAATTCAAAATAAATAAAATATTTTGTGTCAACTGCTTAGCTTTCTAGCTGTGTAAAAGATGTTTATCACAGAACGTGGACATGTGAAAACCAGAACATGTTTTTTTCTCTCTTATTCTGTCTCTGACTTATTTTTTGGACAGTTCTTTGGCCACTTCAAGGTTCTTAGCCAGGAAAACAAGTGTGTCAATGTGCTCCTCAGTCAGCCTATTGCATCTAAGACTGCAGATAATGCCTGATGTGCTGAACACTCGTTCTGAAGCGCAGCTTGAGGCTGGAATGCACAGGTACTGTCTGGCAAAATGTGCAAGAACTGGCAGGGTGGCTGCATGGCTCTTCCACCAGGTTAATTAACAACTAGGAAACACAAGTGAAAATTATTTACTGAAAACGTGGAGCTTCTGCCTGTTTTATCTATTTATTTGTTAACATTTATTTAGTTCCTCGTGTGCCCAAGCATTTTTTGCCTGTAATTGGAGCAGGTCACCTAGTGAGAACGTTTTTAATAACATCCAGGAAATAGCCACAGTCTCGCCCTATGAGCCCAACACAAAAGAGGTCACCTTCTTTCGCCCACTAACTGCTGGTGATGGAAATGGGAGCATTAAACCTTTCAACAGTGTTACAGACTAACTCAGTACTGTGTGACAAAGTTTAGCTTGCTTTAAGCGGGTAGTGACAGACACATTTTTACCTCAGAGCTTACCATAGCTGTATGCGCTCACTACCGAGATTGTTGATTAATGTATGCACATACTTGCTCCTACCAACCTGCTACGTGTCAACCGAAGAATTCAGAAGATACCACCTTAGGGTGCTGGGGCTTGCCAAATTCCTTCATGTACCAGAGTTAGACAGTCGGCTCAGTACTCAATAGCCTGTGGATGCTATTACTGGCTAGCTGTCAAGAGTGTCATGACCATAGACTGTATATAAAGATGGACAGTGTGTCTCCACTTCCTCCCACTGTACAAAAATGGAGCTAAAATATCCCGGATACAGGAGCTGCCATCTTGCGCTGTCAACGTCATTTGGAGCCAGAGTCTGCACAGTAGTGATCCACAGAGATCCCGCCCATACACCCACCCCCAACCAATCGCGAGCAAATCAAAGTTGTCTATCATGATGTCTTATAACATCAAATAACTAATTAAAACCAAACTTACCAGAAAAATCAACACTTGAACAAACATAAGCGTGGTAAGAACTACCTAACAGAACAGAACCATCTTTGGGAACATTTTATTTGACATGTATGTAATTTTTCAGTTTGGCCCATGTCCCAACCGCTAACATGGAGGGGGCGGGGTTTATGACCTATACTGCAGCCAGCCACCAGGGAGCGATCCAGATGTTTTTGGCTTCACTTTTAGGGGAGCTGTCATGTCGTCCATCTTTATATACAGGTATGGTCATGACTCACTGCTGCAGTTTGGATGATAGTTAGACTACTTGAAGTGCGAGTCAGTGTTCATATATTGAAGTTAAAATAGGTTGTTGCTTTCAATACTATCAATACTGTCTGTTTACAGGTCTTGGAAAGTACCACTGCATATGTGAAAACAGATGTGTAAAGCCTTTGGTGGCTCTAGAGGGAGCTGCACAAAGTCTGATAAAGGTTGGGGCTGAAGACTACAGGTTTGAAAATGAAAAAAATCTGGGGAGTTAGAAAGAAGTGAGCTTACCAGACCTCTGTAGCCCGCTCCTCATCTCTGCTTGAGACTAGCGGCTTAAGGCTACATTAGCGACTGCTAGCACAACACATCCGAATCTCTGACTGAACTGTCCTTTTTCTTTTTAAAACTGTCCATTGTTAGGCCAACAATGTTATAGGAGTGCAATGCTAAATCAGTACAGAACTCCATTCTCCAATCATCTTCATTCCTTATTTCTGCAACTGTCATGATACAACATACGTACGCGTTGGTAGATTTTTGTTCATTTACTGTAAAAATAGAAGTAGAATCAACACAATTATCACAGTAACGGTGCTGTATACTGTATATAGCACTCTTGTGGCCTAAATGCCTAATACTTTATACTATAATATTAAAATGTTTTATATATTTAGAGGTCCTGACCCGGTTTATATTGAAGCAACATGCACCTCGACTTCCATCGCTTTTCGTGTGAACAAATAAGTGCGACACTATGAATGCCTTCGAGGAGAGACCCCCCCCCCCCGTCTTGTCATACGAACATTTGTTTGTTTCAAGCATATTGACGCCTTCTGTACTTCGATACATCCGTAAATTTTGTACTAATAGATACATATCACAAACTTTTCTCTTCTTTTTTTGTAATGAGACTAAAGCTGCAATATCACATCCTGTGAAGGCTGGACTTTTTAACATGAGTGTTTATATTATCACTTGCATTATATGTTCCCATGATCCTCATTTGTTTTTATTTGTGGCATTCTTCTCTATGCATCCAGTTACCATTTTGCTTCTGCAAAAACTAGCTCTTCCCCCATTTGAAATCATTAAACATTCAGTCTAATCCAATCCATCTACTGTATCTATCCATGCTATCTTCACTCTGTCTTTCACCCCTTTTTTCTCTTGTCTTCATCCACCCCTCTTCCTTCTATCATACTTCTATGATTTGTTTGCCTCCTTTCCCCTTCCCCTCCCCACCTCACTGCTCCATCTCTCCTTATCCCTTCCCTCCCTCTCTCTCACACACCTCCTGTTTTATTAGGACAAGCACTTAAGGGAATCACTTTCCCAGACCCACCTACCCTGCCTTCCAGAATGCTACCACCACCACCCACATCTCACACTCACACACACACACACACACACACACACACACACACACACACACACACACACAGACATGCTTTATAGAAAATGCTCCTAGAGGACAACAGTAGTTGAGGACATCAGGTTTAAGATGGTTAATGTATGAATCCCACATTTAAGTGTATGTAGGACAGTATTTTTTTCAAAGCAGAGTTCTGAGTTTTGAGCAGCACGGTGGCTCAGTGGTTAGCACACACACAGCAAGACGTTTCTGGGTTTGAATCCCGGCTGTGTGGAGTTTGCATGTTCCCCCCATGTTTGCGCGGGTTTCCTCCGCCATCAAAAACATGTATGTTAGGTTAATTCTCCTGTCAGCCTTGACTAAGGCTTAGAACTGGAGTTGGTCCCCGGTTGCTGCACAGTTAACCCTTAAAGTTAAATGCGGAAAATAAATTCCCCTACAGGGATCAATAAAGGATAACTTAACTTTAAAAGTGAACATGTTTTTATCTGTGAAATAACATTAACTAATACTCTGCACAGCAGTGCATTGCCATGACTTCTAATTAATGCGAGCAGTAATAACGTCTGAGGAAATCACTGTTATGCTATGTATTTATGAACGCTATGCAGGCCTACACAAGCGCTGTATTTCCTACATGAATGCCTGATGTCACTCACTCATATTGACGTTATCCTCCTGTGCAGTCACAGCAGCCAGGCAGGTGCGCCTCTTTACTAGATTTTGATTCGCTCACTTTTATTTTCCTGTTTCATTACAGATGTCCCATGACTTGAGAGCCACAGGGCACTTAAAATGATGTAATTTAGACTACAGAAATTGCTTTCAGTGACAAAAACAACCAAAAGAAACAGTTGCCTGTGGTAAATGTCATTAAGGTCCAGACCTCAGGGACCTCAGCGGTAGTTATGGCGATGTGTGTATGCACTGTAGAGGCCTGCACAGGGCTGGTTTGTAGCACCATTGTCATTGTTATCATGGAAATACACTCGCCTGGGGGTACACTGGCTATTTTCTAGGCTTAGAATATTTTACACAACCAGCACTGTTTGTTAATAGTGAATATAAATGGCTCCCAACGTAATCAGTGGAGTAGTTGGGAAGGTTGGGGTACATGCAGTTAAAGTTTGAAGTGGCTATAAACAGGTCTTAACTAGTACCAAAACAAAGAAAAGAAAGAAAGAAAACAGAAAAGAAAACTCTGAAAAACACAAAGCCACATACTGTAGCCCCCGCCTCAGATCAGTGTCAGGATTTTGTCAAGGCATAGCAAACATATACACAGCATGATTCAGGATTCAGATAATTACATTATTTTAAGTACATACATTATTTTATTTCTATTTTTGAAAAAGGAAATCAAGAATTTACAGTTTATTTAAACATATTTAAATGCATTTTTCTCTTCACCATCTATAATAAGATTTTCTGAGCTGTCTTTGTCACAAGAAGATCAATTTACTGTAAATTGTGGCAACAGTGTTTTGCAGCAGGAAAAACAGCAACCTTTGGATGCAAGGGGACATAAAATCCAGATAGAAATACATTTCAACCAATCTACTTCTTTAAACCTGCAGGTTAAGGTGATAATTCTCTGTAGGTTCATCATCATGACCGAGCAGAATCCTAGCAGAATTTGAGTGTGGACTTACTCTTTAAAGGTGCCCTGTGGAGTTTCCTTGCAAACAAACAAAAGTTAAGTTTACATTCAATGTTTTCAGCAAAATGCATTGTGCGTATCCTCGAGGTCTACGAAACATGTTGAATGCATTTACTTCCTCATAAAACATTTGTAAAGTAGATTTTTTTTAAATCCTGCATTGTTTACGTCCATGTTTATCAGCTTGCAGTCTTCCTCCCTGTCTTGTGAAATGAATAGCGTGAAACCAGGTATGTGTATTGCATCAGCCACACGCTCGCGCACGTGCATGTGAGTCCTCCTGCATGTGTATGATACAAGCAAAATGCAACCCATTTGTATAAATGTTGCTCTGCAGTGCTACTAGTGGTCAGAAATTTCACAGGGCACCTGTAAGCGAGGCAGTGGGCACTAAAGCTCCAAGGGTGATGCAGGACAAAAAAATGTGAACATATTCCTTCAGCATTTCCACAATAAGTCAAGGTTTCTCACTATTTCAGTTTCTGTGTGTTTGTTGGCTGTTGTTTAGTTGTGCTGTTTACATCTGCCTATGCCTGTGAAACAAGTTGGCCTAAATTGACCTCAGCCCCACCCCCCTACCCCATCCAGTCAGCAATTCATTATCTGACCTAACCAAGCACACAAGCCCTGATTCATTTTTCTCCTTCTCTCTCTCTCTGCAAAACCTCCCCCACCACCTCCTTCATCCCCACGCCTGCCTGCCTGTAATTGTTGATTGTCCTTTCCAGTTTATGCCTGCAGCAAGCTCACGTAAGCGCCCACACACACACACACACACACACACACACACACACACACACACACACACACACACACACACACACACACACACACACACACACACACACACACACACACACTCACTGAATCTTTATCTTTTTATAGCTCTGTCTTGTTAGGCAGTGAAAGCAGATTTCTCCCCAATGAACAGTAAGCACCTCCTGCAGCCAAAAATGCTGTGTTATATAACAAGGGACTTAAAAGTATGCCACAAAAGTATGAACAGTTCATCTAAACTCCATTTCCAACTCCAGCCATATTATTGATGTTCTCTAAATATGAAATACATGAATGTTATGGTTGTTTATGCTTTTAGATTTCTTTGTGAGACAGTTATGAAACCACTAAGAGGAAGCTGTGGTTTTAGTCTGACAGTGTTTATTTATAACATCACAAGCCCAAAAGTACAAGGTGTATTCTCATCTGCTGGACTGAGCTGAATTTAAACACTCCTCCTGCATGTGTAAAAACCCAACATCCACTAAAACAGGGCTAGGCAGCTGAGTTCAGCCAGCACACGCAAATAGTGCAGATAAATACAGGGGTCTGTATATTCTGGTGTTTCTAACAGAATGAGAGAGTATACATACTGACTGGTATCTGTTACTATCAATAAACAGGCTGGGGGTAAACACTGAAAAAATCATATAAATCGATATTAGCTACTCCAAATTCATTGATATTCTACGGTCCCATCTAGCACTAAACCTAAAAATAAAACCCCAGTTCAGAGAGAACTTCACCAGAGTGCTATCTTGTTTTTGCTGACCTCAAGTGGTTTAACTTCTGACTTTGCTGCAGTGATGTGAGTTGCACTCCAGAACCCCGTGACATCACTGTTTATATGTAGTTAAAGGTGCACTTCTGACCACACCCAACCACACCCAGCGTAGATGTAAAACAGGCCTGAAACTTTCAACCAGACAGGACAATGAAACACTGCTTTTCATCCTTCTGTTAAGTTCCTCTTTAAGAATCACAAATTGTACTTTTTTACTTTCTCATACTATTGCCTAATATGTTTGTACTTACAGTTTATAACCAATCACTTAAAGGTAGACAGAGTTATATTTACTTAACTCTGAACAGATGTTGGCACAGTCAGAGAACAAGTTGTCTCTGTCCCTCTTTGCGACTGCTTGGACTAACTCATATGTGTAAACGTTTTTAAATCTCTGGTCTAGAAAGAAAATGGAGCCTCGCAGTTTAAGCAGGTATGGAAGTTCTTTTATAGTCACATGTATGTCCATGACTTACATACTGTACACTGCTCCCTGCTTTCAGAACTGTAAGTCCCTGTTAGCTGTTTAGCATTTAGTTGTTGATGAATTTTGAATGTTTCATTAATATGTGTTTATGTTAATCAAATGTTGTGCCTGGTTTGTGAGCTCAGTGACAGTCAAGCTTGCTCAGATTTTTCCCAGAGCATTGCATGAGTGGAGCCACACCGCCAAACTAAAATGCGCATTGCTGCAATAATATGATCAAATTTGATGTGAGTTTCCTGGCTGAAATGAGGAAACTGAACCTACTGTCTAGTGAGTCAGCTGTACATCTCATCTTGTGCATGTGGGTTTGAAAAATGGGGAGTCAGTAAGTCAAGCAGCAATGGATTTTCTACATTCTTGACTAACCCGCCCAAAAGTCTAGCAAAAATATAAGTATTGGGGTCAAAATGCAAGGATTTAAGATTTGAACCAGTATACAGAGAAGCCTCAGACTTGGTGTATTTAGTGCATATATGCAATACATTATTAGAATATTAGGCTTCTGGGTCTGTTAAATATAAAATTAGGTCATCAGCGTATAGATATACTTTGTGCTCATTTACAGCAGTCTTGAAACTATAAATGTTGTTATTTTAATGGTCGGAGAGTGTAAATAGTTTAAAGACGAAATCCAGAAGAAGTGGGAATAAAGGACGTCCTTGGCTTCTTCCTTGTTTTGGTTGAACTATGTAGTGAGATATAGTACAATGTATAAAAGACAATGGCTGTTTTGTTCCTTGAAATGCCTATTTAATATCCAGATTAACAATAGACTTGAGTGAATTTTCTTTTCTCCGTTTGTATTATATAAGCCATGGGTGTTTGTTGATGGGTGTCTCAATCAGGGATATCCATATCTACACAGCTCTAACATATATAGCAGCCTCAACACTGTATGAAATGAACACTGTTGCTGTAGCTGGAAGGCTCTAGTTTCAGCTGCTAGTAGACTACAACTTCTTGTACTTGCTGGGGGTACATGCTTATTCCAAGGTCAAAAAAGAAACAGTATTCATTTAAAAAGCATATTGCTTTTAAAATAATATTTCTACTTTTCTATCTTTTTATTTTCACCAAAATATGGGATGACAAGCCATTTTTACCAGCATGAATCCAAACTGACTGCAGCTTCTGTTATCTTTTTACAGCCACCTTTCAAGGCTACAGATGTGATACTGAAAAGATCCCTGCTTGAGAGAACAACAGAAACCGCTGCCTGTACTCGAAAAGTTAATCAAATGACTTCAGTATCGTTCTCTCCTGCTGCCCTCCCCTCCTCCTCCCACATAGATACGCCTCTCCACCCCACCCCCTTGGGAAAGATGGCGGGGGAGTGTAGATTATAGCTTATCCCTGCTCCGCTCGACTCTGCATTGCCTCGCTCTGACAGCAAAGCCCTTTCACCTACATTCACTGAGAGTCTGCCTGCCTGCCTAGTTACAAACACACACACACACACACACACACACACACACACACACACACACACACACACACACACACACACACACACACACACACACAGTCTGCCTCCCTGCCTGGTCTTGTCATGCAGAGTGCAGCAGGGCTCTACAGTCTGACATGGCTCCCCACAGGAGGGAAGTATTTACCATCTGTCTACATTTACATTCTCTCTATCTTTTCTCCTTTACCCTTGTCTTCCTTCCTCTCCTTCAGCTCTCCCTCTCTCCAAAATAGACACAAGAAGAGTAAAAGAAAGCAGAGGAGCAGCGAGAGAGGCGGAGGAAATGCTGTAGGAGGAGACCAGATGGAGTGAAAGGAGAGGAGCTGCAAAGAGCTGTGTGTGCTACAATTGGTTGTTTCATAAGCAAAATGGTGATTATTTAGCTTTATGTTACTGTACAACATAACTGATGCACTATCTAGGATTACACTTATTTTATTTGCCAAAAATGATTACTAGGGGAACACTGAACTCTTTTAAAATATATAAAATTTCTAGAAATTTAATTGGTATAAAAATGGTCAAATGTAAAACCTGAATGTCTATACTTATATCTACTATTTACAGTTTTAATTAAACACATTAAACAAGTTGTCCCTTTGGAGCCTCTTTGGAAATAAGCAGTAGGATCCATCATCCCTCTAAGTTTAATCAGAGTTGATGAGTGATGTTGCAATAATGGACTTTTCGAAGTTAGAAAATGTTAGGAGAGTGGCGTGAATGAACAAAAAATAGTAAAGTTGTGGGTCATAAAACCAAAATAAAAAAAATGAAATGTATAGGTGCTTTTTTTGGTGGCTAATTAACAATTTCTTCTTCTTCTTTGCGCTTAGTAAATTTGGACTTCATGACTTCAGTACTTCTAAAACCCTGGCTAGTCATACAAGTTATACAATATCCAACACTCATTGGTCTGTTGCAGCCTTGATCACTAGAATACATGCCTCTAGAATAAGTGCATCTCGTGGTTTTAATCTTTAGATAAAAGTACCAAAAATAAGCCAGTTTTACTGTATAATAATACCTTGTCCATAGAGTGTCATCTTGTTTTTCCAGTGTTAATGTTTACTCGTGTGTACAATCTTTGGAGGATATGAAGGTTTCACTGCAGTGCCTCTTGGTCCCTGCTAATTGGAGTCTGTGCAGGTTCGTTGTGCTCTTCTTTCTTTTTATTGGAATGATGAAAGTCAGTGTGTAATTTCTCCCACCGAGAGCTTGTCTCTGGGGTGCTGTTGCTCAGTTCAGTCTGCAGAAGCCTGTGAAGTTAGGCAGCCTTTCTGTGAGTATTTGGAGTACAGATAACTACAGTAAATTAGATCCAGTGAACTTTATAGCACTGGTTCTTACAAGGAGTCTTTAGCCTTTAATTCCCACAAAAATATTGTATCAGTTGATTTTATATACTGTATACTTCTGGCATTCAGTATATAATATCATATCCACCTACCTCATGTATATAAAGCAACCTGTTACATTAATCATATTTATATTCATATTTATTTCAGCACCCTTTGCACTCTGCACTATTGTCATACTGTCTACAAATGTTATTGTTGCTGTTGTCTGTCTACATACATATATATACTTTTTTATATATATTTATATTTATATCTATACATAGTAGTTTAATGTTTATGTTTACCTTGTCGAGCTTGTTGTCCTTGTTTTTAGCTGTATGTATGTCTATTTCTGTGTATGTACATCGAGAGCAATGAAAAACCAGTCAAATTCCTTGTATGTGTACACATACCTGGCCAATAAAGCTGATTCTGATTCTTATTTATTGATTAAAACACCTTTGCCCAGAGATGAAGAATTGTTTTCAAGTTTCAAAGAAAAAACGTAATAATATATAAAAACAAATTCAACAATTTAACAGCTCAAACAAACTGTTCCGTGTTCATTACATCAACATACTGCCAGTTTTGCTATATGTAGAGCCTTGCCAGCAGAGGAAAAGAAGTTTGTCCTGAGCGTGGCACTAGAGAAAAGGTCATTACATTCAAAAGGGTTCACCCATCCTGGAACATGAATGTGCTCAGCAAATTTAAAGGTAATCTGCCTTTTAGATTATGAGATATCTTGTGTGAAAAGTTGACATTTTGATCTTAGACTGGTACTAGAAATAAGGGTTCATCTGAGTAGCATGGATATGCTCAGAGAATTTAGCGTCAATATGCCTAAAAGACATTGGTATTTCTAATGTAAGTGTAGCATATCTGGCTCATCAGCAACATTAAGATTTATCCTCTGGTGACCATGAATGTCCACATATCCAAATTATTATAAACCATTCATTTTCAAGATTTTGTATTTTTCATAACTTTCTGAAAAAGACAATCCAATTGGCTAGGTGTATTTAAACTTCTTGCAAGCTCACTTTTTACATTTTTCAGCTACTGTACTTTTGTTAAACAAACCATGAACCATATGAGCGTCAGCCATCCCATTATGGACATTTTGGTAATGGCGCCACAGTTCTTCTGGAGGCGGGAGATGTCATGTTTGCATCGGTTTGCTAACACATGGATTGAAAATCACCATAGCACCCTCAGTGGTCATATCTGCTTGTCACCATGTGAGAGGACAACAATGATGATGGTCATAGTTTTGGTTTTGTTGTCTTAAAACATTCTCCAACTTAATACAATTTACCCTTCATTTGACTGTCTTGACCATTTATTTTACTTTTGCAATGGTTTGACATTTTGATGCACAATGAGTAATTATAATGTGATATAAACAGGCTGTGTGGTACTTGTCAATGAGATTATGGTGACCATATTATTCAGTACACACAGTTGCTGTATTTTGATCTCTACTTTTATAACAATAATGTTTCTATGATGTCTTTCTGCCTATTCATTCTCACAATTTTACAGTGCTGTTGTCCCAGGGCAGACAAAGGTGTCCTGTATGGAGTAAAATAATGGTGAAGGTTGCATTCACATGCCCATTTTAAGTACATCTGTGATTTGATTTTGTAGGCTTGCCCTGTCTGCATCCACATATAATAATATATTAACCTGCCTTATACAGTATTTAATGCAATAATGAAATTATTGCATAGGCATAATGACAAAAATAGAGTAGGAAGTAAGAAACAAGACAAGAGTCTACAGCCAGCGGGCTCTGTGAGGTTTGTGTTAGCCACAGCAGTGCTTTGAGCTAAATGCTACCATCAGACTCACAATGTAAACATGCTGATGTTTAGCAGGTATAATGCTTACTATGTATACCATCCTATGTTAGCTAACATTTGCTAATTAGCACTAAACACAAAGTACAGCTGAGGCTGAAGGAATGTCTTGTTTTTTGCAGGCATTTAGACATAAACCGAAGTTTTGAGCAAATTAAAATCTTTACCTGATGATAGTGTTAGATAAAAAGGCACCAAAGTTAAATTTTGTGACAATCCATCTAACAGTTTTGTCTAGACATTACACTGAAAACCACAAATGCATCCATCTAGTAGATGTGGAGATATTTAACTGGATCCGTGAAAACTTTGACCTGATGATAACGCTAGATCAAAGGTCAGAGATCCCCAAAATGATTACAGTTCATCCTGAGGGGAACATGAATATCTGTTCAATTTCATGTTAATCCATTCAAACGTTGTTAAGACATTTCACTAAAGAGCAAAAATGATGAGAAAGATGAAAAGTCAGGGGATCACCAAAGTCTCCAGGATTCATACTCTGGGAACCATGGATGTCTGCAAAATGTCATGGAAACCCGTCCAATAGTTGTTCAGCCGCCATACAACCATTCCACTAGCATGGCTAAAATGCCTGCTGATGTTACCTCTTCACAAGATATTTTCGTTGGACGTCTGCTGTAATTACTACGGTTATATGTGACTTGTTGATGTTATTTACAGTTCTTACTACATAGATTACTCAACAGATGTGGAGCACCGGGATAAGCCACTCATTGGCTGACAGTTGCATCCTGCTCCCTTCCTCTCTCCCTTCCTGTCTGCTAAATAAGAAAAAAACACCTAAAGGAGGTCAAGCCAATGAGCTACAAGCTCATGATAGAAAGGTTTTGCAAAAACTGTAATTGTGAAATACTGTGTGGTAAATGTTCTGACATTATATATTCAGACTGGGTTTGGAAATTCAAACCATCCAGAGACATCCTTCTGCAATCTGCCATATAGATGAGAGGTCCACTTAATGCACCTTCAAGTTTTTTAAGATGAATTTTTAAGTTGGTTAAAGCTGTGAATAGGTATGTAAGTGCATGTAGCTTTACTTGGCCAATAAAGGAGATTCTAATTGTGATTCTGCATTTGCTCTGTCTCTGATGACTCCCCATGCACGGCAGTTTCAATTTCAAATATTGAAAATAAAATGATTTCATATTCATATAAGTTTCAAGGCTTCAGTGGTAGTAAAACATGATCCATGTATCAGTGCTGTTCATGCAGCTATTTTTAAAATCACCCTGGAGCAGATGTGGTAAAAAGAAAAACTCTGAACTGTACATATACTGTACACATGTTTTTCATCCTTTTGATTCTCCTGGAAATAGCAGCCTCATTCACAAAGGTTGCTATAGTGTTACCAAGGAAACTCAGGATATGTCTGTTATTGGCTCAGTTGTATCCAGGCAGCCTATATTACACACACAGAAGCTTTTAGAATTTAAAATGTAGTTTTGCCTGGTTCAGATTGGTTTCTCGGGCACTAAACAAAAGCAGTAATGTACAGCTATAAAAACATCATATTTTGACTAAAGCATAAGGTGAATAAAATTGGAGTGTATATTTTAGTGAGTCATGTCGAAAGCCTAATATGCACAAATATACATAATGTGAATTTGTCAATATTTTAACTCTGGAGAGGAGAGTTTTCTACAACATGGGGCAAAAAGTGGGAAAACTGCCTGCTGATCCTAACTGTAAATAAAGCACTCTTGCTCTGTGGTGGTGCTTAAAATTAAAGTGCAAGAGTGCCATTTATTTGTGTACCCTGATGTTAGATTCACATCAGTAGTGGTTTTACAGGGAGTGTTTCTTCTTAGCAGATTAGAACAAAATCAGCGAGCGGGTTCCCCGTAGCACATTACGCAAACAAGGAAATTATAATGTTGGAAAGATCATTGGTTGAAAATCCTCAAGAAAATAAGTGGAACAAGTGTGCACACATTCAGAAAAATCTACACTAACCAAATCTCAACATGTACCACCTTCACCACCAGCAACCACTAAGAAGATGTTTAGTTGAATGATGTCACCTTGCAGGATTTCCAGGTAAAACTCAACCAAGTAACCTTACCTTTTTGAAGTCTGTATTATGCATAATCTTGTCAGTGTGTGACTAACTTTTATTGTATACATTTAAGAGCCAGCAACTGTCACCATATTTATGAAATGTTTGAGGGCATATGGTTTCTACTATATCCACATATATATGCAGATAAATGTAAATCATTTAAAGGTTTATACAAGCTGAGACACCATATAAGGCAAAGCAAGAGACACCTAAAAAGACTGGACAGGAATGGCAAAAAAAAGAAGAGTTAGATAAAGTACTTGGCTACATGCTGCAGACACTAGGTTCTAAAAACGATTTATATAAAATGAATAAATGAGTGACGTATTGATTAACCATAACCTTTACAATTATGGTCACATATGGTAGATTTATAGTCAAGTTGCCCAACTGGTTGCACTTAGTGGTTGTGGATTCTGTCTTTCTCCGAACTTGTAAATTAGTATTAATGCCGAGTAGAAATGAGTGACTGGATGGACGAACACACGATTAAGTAGAAAGAAGGAACAGATTTGTTTGCATGCAGAGAAATCCTGAACTGCAGATCCTGGGCTTGAAGCATCATAGACGATCCCATTCAAGTGCCAAATGAAAACCCAAGGCGCTCTTTATTATTCGCCTTCAGAGACAGATCTGAAATTGCGTCCTAATCTCCCCGGTGCTTGCTTGGTAAATGATGAGCTGTTATGTAAAAGAATCTGGAGCTCTCTGAAACCACAGCAGCTTCGCCTGGATAATCTCGCCCCCTCGTATTAATGTCAGGATGCTGCAGAGGGGTGAGAGAGACAAAAGAGAACGAGGAAGAGAAAAGTGAAAGAATGAAAGACGGCAGGGTGGATGGAATGGAGGAAAATATTTTTGGTCCAAGCTAAAATGGTGCACACAGGAAATGTGGGTCACACCTATTCAACTTCCACACACACACACTACTAAAAAGCTGTCAGTGCAGTGCATACACAAAGGGATTCTCTTGTCAAAGAGAAGGGGTTGCTGAAACACCCGTAGAGATTTCTCCTAATCTGCCCTTACAGATTTCAAATAGTTTCTGTGTGTGTGTGTGTGTGTATTCATGAAGAGGCGGCACAGAGCGCCATGGGAAAGACCTTGTCGCTTCCATTTTGATGCTGATATTTCACATTCCTCCGTCTGTGTGTGTATGTGAGGATGTATTTGTGATTATTGAGAACAGGAACATTTGTGTGTGTGTGTGTGTGTGTGTGTGTAAATACTTTGATCTCCAGAGCTCCCTAGAGTTAAGCTCTTCTCTGCCAGACTTCTGAAAACAGGCAGCCTGTCATGGCAGTCTCTTTACTTAGAGCTACAGGAGAGAGGGAGAGAGAGGAGCGGGTGGTGCAGTAGAGATACAGTACAAAGAGAAGGGGTTGGGGAAGAATTTGACATTCATAATGACAGTGCAAGTGATGTTAAAATTGATGAACGCATATGAAGTATGACAGGTCACTAAAGGCCATTTTTGCCAAATGCCAAGCCAAAAGGGAGGTCAGAGGTTAGGGTCCCACCCACATAAGTCTGGTGAGAGTTTAGTGTCTTTGGACCTCACCTGAGACTCATAGCTCCACCTGCCTCTCTACATTCACCGCTACGGCTGCTGTTGCCAGGATTTCCCTGATGAAGTCATGCATGACATTCCCATGCAAATCAGATGAGCGTACTATGGCTAATTTTGCATTGAACTGGTGTGTATCGTAATGAGGATCCAAACAATGCTGACTGATCAGCTTGACATTATGCAGGCTATACATGATAATGTGCGGCTAACTATGGTTACAAAATATTCTTATCAAGTTAGATAAGTTCTCACTTACATTTAGACTCTTCTTGAAAAAGGACCCGATTTCCTAAACACACATTTCAAGTCAGTTTTATTTATATAGCCCAATATCACAAATCACAATTTGCCTCAAGGGGCACACATTCTTCTTGAAATTAAAGTATGAATATAATTGACTAATATCAGATCTGTCGAACAAACATAACAGCTATTCTAATGAGTTTTCATAGCACAATAGACAATCATGTACATATGCAGATAAGTTAAGTACATAGACTTAACTTGGTCACTTTGCAGGTAAATATTTTAAATATGAAACAGATGAAAAGCTTATGGAATATTATCAAGTGCTGCACATTGAACTACCCAACAGTGTATAAAATACAATACAATCAGGGCATTTAAGTACCTTTTTCCATTAATACTTTTGTACTTTTACTGAACTTTTACTACGTAAAGTTGAATCAATCATTTCAGATTGCTAAAAGTATTGGTAAGGACAGTTCAGTAGTGCCTTGATATTGGGATGGGTTCCAAACTTTGTGATGATCCAGTGTAGACAAAGAATGCAAGTGACAAAATGTTCCAGTGGATTTTGTGTGTCTGATATTAAAATGGCTGGTACAGATTGAGTTATATAATCTGGGTTAGTAGGGATAACAGTGAACCATTTTGAGCCATGTAAATGTTTTAATGGAACTGTGACCCTAATGTAATTCTTCACATAATCTGTTGTACAGTGAGCAATGTAAATGTATCCACTGAGGGAAGCAGGCTTTTGTTGCTTTTAATGAACTGGAGTTCGTGTGTTTCAGGGAGGAGCGAGGCGTTATTCACTCACTTTCAAGGACAATAGTCAGTCAGCTAACATGACGAAACAAAAAAGACTCAACACAAACGCTCTTCTCCAGGCATGCCTTGGCATTCTGAGTCTCACATTCTTCTCCAGGACTGATTTTCAGACCGAGCCTTTTGACTGAGGGTGTGTTCACGCCGAGCATGTTGGAACACATTATATATACTCTGGTGACTGTGTTTCATAAGTTTGGTTTGCTTGGCCAAGCGGGAATAGTGCCAGTTGAACTTGGGTGGCACCAACTACTGTAAGGCTGAGATTGATTGTCTCTGTTCACTTCCAAGACAACTGCAGTGTGGTTTGTTGAAAGTGTTAGGAGGAGTTTGGATGAAATTAGACCAACATGCAAGGGTTTGGGGATATAAGGAGACAGATGTTGACATCTGATAGTCACAAGTTTGTCCTGCTTGGAAAGCCTGGCATAACAAAACAAACTGAGGGCAGACCACAGTCTGGACTCATGATAATTATCAGCTATTTCTTCGTATCTTCTTACCTTTTAAGAATACAAGGGAGGGGAAATCACAGCAAGACTGCAAACGAGTCCGTCATTCCAAGTTCAAATGACTGGAGTCTGATATGTTTTGACTGAAACAACCTGGCAGGATAACAGGATAATACGTTCTCCAATAAAAACCATACTTGTTAGTCCCTGTAATTTTTGTTTACAAGGGTGTTTGGTTTAAATGTAATTGGAAAGTGTGGGTCTAACTGAATTAAATTAATTTTCTCCACCCACGCAAAGAAAACAAACAGTGGGTGTGGCTTGTTGTACCCTCAGATTGTCCCTGTTAGCTAGAACTGGTACACAGTGTTGTTGAGGTGGACCCAAATAACAATTTCAGAGTACCATGTGTACTATATAAATGGGCCCCTACTCTTTTCCCAGTTACAACAAATCATAAACAGCGCTCATGTTGTCTGCTGGAAGTAGGCAAGCAAGTTGAAAAGAAAAGTTTCCATGTGCAGCAGCCCACAAGAACCACAAATCATAATGCCTGAAAAGAAGCAGCTGACGTTTGTTTCCCCCAAATGAGCCAGTTCTTTTTAAAACGTGGGTTCTCTTTAAATTCCATCCAATCCAGATTCAGTATGAGGTGCTCGCTAAGCAGAACCATCTGTGACAAAAGAATGTGAGGCTTGGATAACAGGGCGAGTTTTTTTCCTTTTTCCTTGAAAGGGTTTTATGGCGGTTCGTGTTCTGCCAAACATTCCTGCCTGCATGATTTCCAGCAAAAGCATTTCCCCAGCCTGTACGCATTTAATGACACCTCTGTCTCTACATGTTTCCAACTGGTTTAGCTTTTTTCATCAAAATATCTTTAAATATCTTCAGTGTCTTTCTGGGACTACTTGAAGGGTATGGCAAACATTGCATAACAATCCTGAACTCATTACTCATTATCCACCACACCTTTCCTTTCTCCCTAAATTAAATTTAAGCCCACTGTACTATAGAGGCCAAGCTTTACTGGAACACCATGGATAAACAAAACGTAGGTACTCCATATACCAACAAAGAAGTCACCACTATGTTTACAACTATGGCAAGGGAATATATATCAGTTTAATTAACTTCATGGTATACAAACATGTCTGACAGATGCTGTGTCTCAATTTGCGTTCTTCCATTACACTTGTTATTTCGAATGCATAAGTGCATTCACACTGACAATTATGGCAAAGTGCAGTGCACTATGAGTACCTGGATGGTGTACTCGTAACGGTCAAAAAGTGTGGAACGCTGGACACCCTCAATGGTCCCCATCTTGGCTACAACCAACCATGTTGTCGGCGCAGATGGCGGTGCAATTTCCACCTTGCGTGTAACAGGGGGTAAAGTAAAAGCATGTTAATTTTTATTCATTTTTAATAAAATTCAATTGAAGTCAAGTGAGCAAACAAGCCGGCAGATATTTTAGAAGGCGACAATCTCGGTCAAATGTTGGCGAGAATGCTCTGCCTGGTTGCTATTCACCATTAAAAAGAACAAGAACAAGTTGTCAAATGTTGCGACGTCATTTCCAGTAAATGCACAATGGAGAATAATTACTTTTTGTGAAATCAGATTTAGCAATAACAAGCTAATTTAGCAAGGTGACATAGACATGGGAGACTCTCAAGGGACCGCTACGACCTGGAAGGCAAGGATCAAGTGACCAAGCTAGTCTGCTAGCATGTTTACTGCCAGCTAGCACACCACTTAGATGCGTGTGCTATTATTAGCGTTATCTTATAGACCACAGCTGGCAGTGGGTTTGAATATTAAGTTTTTATTAAAAAATGTTACAATGGATACATTTCAGTAGGAACTGATTATTGAAAATGGTATTTGTTGTCTTTTTGCTACAGTGGCAATGAATCTTATTTCACTTTCCAACCAGTCATTCCGAACAGAGGTGGTCTTTTGCTAACTCACGCATTAAAGAATTTAAGGGAAATACAGAAATTGGAATGTAACTTATATTGACAGGAACCTTAAATGTGTTTTTCAAAAGTGAATTACCCAGAAGTTACATTAGCATGAATATTGTGGGAGGCTGGATTGCTTCAAGTCTTTATTTGGTTTGTTTCTCACACAGTTGAAAGTACAATGAAATGTGGCAGATTACAAGCTTTAAAGTTCAAGTTTACTAATTGTTCAAGGACATTTACCTTCTGTCAGTACGAACAAGCTAGCAAGGCTACTGATAAGTAGCACAGTGACGTCTTCAGATGTCTGTCTGTCACGTAGCCCTTGCCTTGCAGGTCATAGCGGCCCCTAGAGAGTAAATAAAGTTGAGTAATGTTTAGTCTGTGTTGCATTTATTTGCAGAGTTGATTTCAGCAAGATCAGCCCGGGCCCAGCCAGTGTTGGGTACAACCAGGGGACAGAGTCAGACTGATGTGGAGGTGGAAGAAGGACAGGAACAGTTGGCAGAGAAGCTAGGGCAGAGTTCAATCTCATTGATGTTTTGGCCACTTGGGGACAGCACAACAAGCTGTAAACACAACATTGATATATTATCACCTTATAAAGTTGATATGGTGAACATGTTAGCTAACAGTTGCCTATTTATATTCAGCAGACACGGAATGAAAGCATTCATTTAGAGATGTGTGTCTGGCCACCCAATAAATAAAAAAGTCCAATATTTACTCTACATTAAGGTCTGGTTTGGAATCAACCAACTCTTGAGGGAAATATTTGCTCCACTATGTTCACTGGCTAGTTATTAATTCACCAACCAAAACAGTAAAGTTATGAGCCGTGAAACCAAAACAATGAACTGAAAGACACTAAAACGTTCCACTGAGCTGAGTGGAAATGCAAAGTGAGGTGATACTTCTTCGTGAGTTCGTCACTACAAGCAACAAATTTCACAGTACACATAATACAAAATTTACTAAATAGCTTTAAAGCTGAAAGGAGGAGAAAGGCAGATTTGTATCAAAAGCTATCGTCATTAAATTAAATTAACTTTTCTGCATTAGTGTTACTTTAAAGTATGTCATACAGTCTGTACACATCTGTTTTTTATGTTCTGAGTTTTTATCTAGTGTGCCTATTGAAGCATGAAACATCGCTGTCAGCCGTTCAAATTGCACAAAAATTCTACTTTCTCTATTTGACTAAAAATTGGAAATCAAGGTCCACTTACCAACATTTGCCAGAGCTTTCAATTGCATCCCACAATCTTTATCAGCAGATGGAGTTTGATCAGTTGCCACAAAGATGGCTATGTTGTCATCACGTGACCCAAGTATGAAACTTCGGTCACATGATAACAACCAGCGCTAAAAGATCATTGAGAGGGGTTACAGTCCATACTTAGGTCAGTATGACCTAATCTGACAAGTGGACCTTGAGTTCAGATGTTGTTTGTCAGACTACTATTTCCAATGTCAAGAAGGAACATTAACACTCTACTTTCTATATATTGAGAACTATGATCAAGCTATAAGACTAAAGTCTGGAAAACACCTATCTACAATGATTTGAGCCAAGCCTGCGTCAGACCAATGGCCTATTTTGTGCCTCATATTCATTCTGAAACTGAGTTTGGTGCATAGTAGACATTAGTCATTCCCAGTGCATCAACTATGTTTTTTTTTTTTTGAAAATCAGAAACTGAAACCAGTTGCAGCCTAGAGAGAGGTGTGCTTGTCCAATGAGAGAACTGAATCTTCCTTGAAATGACATCTGTCTGAAGCAGATGCCTTTGGGGTTTTACCAGAGCACAGTGGGAGCAGTTACAATTGGTAGGCTGGTGTTGTGAAGCTCATATGAATACAATAAAATAAAAACAGGACTCTCACCCCATATTTATTCTGCTGACACATACCTATTGTGAAGCCTCCTGCAAACAACTTTTGTACACTGAAAAGACCAGTTGTTTCCATGGTATTTCTGATCATTAAAAGGAGCTGACATCTAGTCAGTGTTTAAATTCATAACAATAGTCAGTGCATGCTTCGCAATATCACGCAAGAATAGTTAATAGTATCAGTACTGGTTTCAGGATCCTAGCACTGGTATTATTTGGTGTGGAAATTAAGCCCATCCTGGAGGAAGGATCTGAGAGTTTTTTTTTTTTTATAGAGTGGGGGCTGATCAGACAACCAAAGAGTTAAGGGGTAAGTGGTGAGAGCTGAGGCGGAGCTTGTCATCAGTCTGGCAAGGAAAGCTTGACAGCTCAAACTTGGCAACAGCAACAACAAGCTGGCTTGCAGATCTGTGGTGGAAAAGGGACATACTGGTATTGATGTTTGTCTGTCACATAGAAAAAGGGCCAATTTACTGCTAACATGAAGTATTAATCAGAGCAGCTTCACATTATCATGAAATGAACATCGCCTTTGATAAGAGTGTCATAATGTGACAAAAATACTTTATCCTTCAGGAAGTACTTAGTAGGCTGATGATGTGTTGCAGTGCATCATTATAATGCTCACCTTTTTAACACTGTTATGAATTCATGCTAAATTCGCCACTAAAACTAAACTTGACTCAGGGGAATAAATTGCTTTGGAAATACTCAGTTTAGATTCACTCATAAATGTTGTGTAATTGCTCCCTTTTGTCCTCTGTCCTCCAGGAAAAACACACACATACACACACACATCCTGTGTATTACTCAGTTCTTCCAGTTGGTCTTTCTAGGTCTATGTAGGTCACTGCTGAAAGCAGACCATCTGGGCTATCACTGCCCTGACTTAGGTATCTGTTACTTGGCACTCTATATATATGTGTTTGTGTGTATGTGTCTGTAAGATGTTACACTTATAAGTAGGTGTATGCGTATGTCTGTGACAGTATATGACTTGATGCTGTTATGTCTGGATGTCTACTGCTGTTCGGTCTCTTAAGGAATACTGTCTTCTAATAGTGTCACAGATTATTATTTTCTCATTACGGCTGTGTTCAGACATTGCAGCACTGCATGAAAGCTGCCTGACATGGAGGCCTTCAACAAAAATTGCAGGGTTGTCCAGCAAAAAAGTTGAACCTGGCTCAACAAATATGTTCGAGCACACATTCCTGGTATTTTACTTTGTGTTGTGAGGAATGTAATTTGTCGAGACGGAGGATAAAATGATTACCAGCGTGATTACTTGTAAAATCCTGTCTTGTGGATGTACTCAAACCAGTCTTCCTTCCTCATAGTTCATCATCTCCTGAAGCAACACGCCCCCACCAGTGGAGCAACTGACATTGTTTTAACGTAGTGCTGTATTTGCTTGGAACACCCGGTAAGCCTGTCAATGGACCCTTCGCTAAGCTCCACCCCTCTTAAGGCTCATTTCCACTGCATGCTACAATTCGACTCAGTTTGGTACCAGGTACTTTTCTCGATTTCATTTTCCACTGCAGATAATACACATGAACTCTCGCTGGGTCCTTTCATCGGCAAACAAACAGAGGAACATCTGCACTTCGTCAAGTGACCACGGTGTGGTTTTGCGGGCTTCCATTTTTAAAAATCTGAGTAGAGTAAAGAAAAAAATTGCGGTTGCTATTGATGATAGCTTGGCATTTTAAAAATAGCGGGTTTGTGCGGGATGTCCCTTGTGGCGCAAGTGACGAATCTCTCTGACCAATCAGTGGTCTGCCATGTTTTAACCATCTTTTAGTGTAGACTCAGCTGGCTTGGAGCCTCGGCAGAGGTGATACCAAAAAAGTACCAGGTACTATTTACAACTTTTGCCAATGGAAACCAAACAAGAATGGTTCCAAGCGAGTTGAGTCGAGCCGTGCCGTACCATGCAGTGGACATGAGGCATTAGTTACTGCTGCTACACCCGTCAAGCTTTGCATTCTAGCACTGCACATGGGCAATTTACAATGATAACAGTCGCAGTTAGCGTTCTTTGTCATTTTTGAAACAGTAGGTCCTGGATTTAAAGTTAACATATACAGGCTTCTCACTTCTAGCCAACGAGCATTCATTTTGCCAGCTTAAATGATGACTGTCACTAGCAGATTTTATCAGCCGTAGCTAGCTAGCTAGCTAATTAACACTCCTTGAGTCAGCTAAAAACAGTATCCAGCTGACTTGTTTTAAAAGAAGAACTAGGTAAAAGGGTCTTAACTATGCACAGGGTAAGGAATTACCCGAGATAGGGGTTGTTGGCATGTTAACCTAAACCAAACAAAAAACGGACCAGAGCCACCAACGTTAGCCTAAAGTCTGACATAGTTGGAGTTTGCTCCCACACAGGGAATGTTTAGGTCCCGAATGGGGCTTTTTGTAACGTGACCTGTAAACCCAAATAATAATGCTTTTAGCTAATGATATGCTCCTCAGCTTTGGAAGTAAAAGCCTACTACATAACTACTGTAGGTAACTAGTTAGCCAGTGATGCTAACGTTTGCAGCTCACGCTAGAGCAGACAGACACACAGTTTAATTCATTACTTACTCTTTTTCTCTTGTGTTACTGGTTTTGGAAAGGCCAAAAAAAAATACACCATCCCAAAACTCATAGTATAATGATTATTGGTCTAGTACTCCATGCACACCGCTTCAGCGTGTAGAGAAATTCAAAGCTTGACAGGCCTGCTGTGCCTAGTTATGATTGCTAAGCTATGATTGAACAATTGCTGTTGGACAGATTTGCATATGGCAAATACAAGGTGTAGTAGCTGGCCTAAAAGATGAACAAGAACAGACAGCTTGATTGAAGATAAGAAATAAAAACCTTACTCTAAAGTTTGTTTTATTTAGCAGTTCTGACTTCATACACACAGTTTCCCAGCAGTAGTAAAAAACAGCAACACCACCCCTGAACCACAGCAGACAATGGAAATGACTTTATTTACCACTTCATCTACTGCTGGCTAGTGTAATCACCACACACACCATGTAAGGAGCTACTGAAGCCAGAAAGGGTTTCTATGTTCTTTGATAGAGTAACAGTTGGAGAGATTTTCATTTCACAGCTGTGAGATAGCAGCAAAGACTCTAAAACGTGAGTCTCATGTGTAAAACATGAGACCTAATTGGATTTTAATGTCTTCAAATCAAATACTATAAACGTTTTCATTACCATTTTTATCACAAGAGGTAATAGTAGTATCACCATTAATTTTGTTCAAAGGTTTGACTGTCTTCCTGCTGACAAGAATAAATGCCGGAGAAAACCTGTTATCCAGCTGAATGACATTAAAACAGCCCAATTTGAATAAATCTAAAATCTGTATCATCTGGAGTAGCTGTGGCTCAGGAGATAGAGCGGGTCATTCATTGACCCCAGGGTTGGCGGTACGAACCCCGGCTCCTCCTGTCCACATGTTGAAGTGTCCTTGGGCAAGACACTGAACCCTAAGTTGCTCTCGATGGAGGCCAGGACCTTGCATGGCATCTCTGTGTGTGTATGAATGGGTGAATGAGACCAATCTGTAATAGCGCCTGGGGAACCGTTAAAGTTGAAAAGCGCTGTGTAGATGAAGTCCATTTACCATCAACTGCAAGTATCTTAAACTCCAAAATATTAGCATTGGACCTTTATAGCTACACACTGTTGACTAGTTTTCATGTTGCGGGGTTGGAGTGCCATTCACAGCAGCATTTACACCAACATGTACATTTCACTGGCCATACTGCAACAGCAAGGAAAGCAAACTACAAGTCAGCTTCACTAGGCTGTGAAATTACCTTAATTTTGTCCATTGTGTAGCCCACAGTGCGCGCGCGCGCGCACACACACACACACACACACACACACACACACACACACAAACACACATAGAGGCGCAGACACATCATCATGTTCCCAGCCATGGATGAACACATACACTTCACTATCTTAGTTTTTCCTTGTTTTTCTGTGTGTGTGGGAGTTTGATGGGGATTATGTTTGCTTTTTATTCTTTTATATGCACTTCATTTTGTATGTGGGTTTGCAGTCATGCTAGAGGTCTGTGGGAGTGTGTGACTTTTTAAAACCCTGGCATGCATTCCTCTTTACATTTATTTTTTGTGTATACAGTATTTTACTTAACCACCCACTTGGTCAAAAGTGCAGTGTTTCATGTGAGCAAACAGTGATCCATGCAGTGTACATTACATAACGTTACATTTATTTAGCTGACGCTTTTATCCAAAGCGACTTACAATAAGTGCATTCAACCATGTGGATACAATCCAAAAATGGCAAGAATCATGCGAGTACATCAACTTCATCAAATATGAAAAAGTGTAGCTGATGATGAAGATGTCACTATAAACTTTAGGAAACTTAAGTAGGTATACATGTGCTGTGTATTCTAAATTTAAGTATAAAATAACTTAAAAGTTGAACTGGAATTAAAACATATTTAAATATGGTTTGGCTTTTGTTGTGACGTATACTTATTTGGTCAAAATTGTTATTACCACGAAGAAGAAAGTTAAGTTGTATTTAGTTTTCTGCAGTGATAGCGTTCCCTACATTTGTTTTCTCCAAGGAGCGTGAACTTTTGGTTCGACTGACTGTCAGTACTGTTATTTGATTGGTGTAATGTCTATGTGGGTGGGCACTAAAATAGTTCATAATAACACTTAACCAATAGCAACACAGGCAGTTAACTAGTTGGGGGACTGATATTGTTAGCAGTTGCTTAGTCCCACCTGTGATTTGAGCGCTTTCAACGTTTATCCATGTATCCCTGTTAAGTTTGTGCTCTCCCACATGTCCAATGTTGTAATGTTGTTGAAGGTTGTTTTTCCAGTCCACGAAATGCTATGTTTCTGTACAGAACAAATATGGAGGTCAGTTAAGGTAAGTTTTAGAGGATAGGTTTGTAATCCCACCATTGATTAGTCTGTCTGTCCTGATGGGAGACCAGAAATCAGGAATGTAGAGGCATTTCTATTATATGCAGTCGGACAAAAACAAAAGTTAGCTCCCACGAACTGTCAACACTTCTGGTACATTTATTTAGGATTACGTGCCAGCCACACCACCAACCACCAAAGTATAGTCCTAAATAAATGTACGAGAGTGTTGACAGTTTGTGGGAGCTAACTTTTGTCCATTCCTGCATATCCTGCGATGCCAACACTCAGTAGTTTTACCATTTGTTCTTCTTGTTTTTTAGGATTATGGGGCATAATCTGCTGCTCATTTGCGTTTTAGAGCTGTGTTTCTTTGCAAAAGGGCCTTGTTTACTGTAAACTAGTGTGGTTGGGGTCTTCTTACAGGAAACACAACAAAATGTTATTTGAGATGATTAAAAACCTAAAACAATGAACATTATTTTAAACTAGACACCAGAGGTGGCTACTGCCCCCTGCTGGTCAAGTTATAGCAAACAGACTGTGCAGTTTGGGGAAGGCAGAGCAGAGTGCTGCAGCCATGGATTAGTAGTGGAGCTCAGGGCAGGTGATCTGACAGAGAAAGCCTTTCACTGGGGCCCTCTGCTATAGCAACATGTAAAGCTTTTTACACACACACACACACACACACACACACACACACACACACACACACACACACACACACACACACACACACACAGGGCTTCCTGTGTGCAGTGGCACGAAAGCAACACCAGACTGGAATGCTGAACCAGAGTGTGGAGAATTGATTGGAATGTTGTGTAGGCTGTGTGTAATGGGGGGAGGGTAAGGGAGTTATGACTGAGACACTGATAGTGTGTGTGTGTGAGTGTGTCTGTGTGTGTGTGTGTGTGTGTGTGTGTGTGTGTGTGTGTGTGAGTGAGATAGAAGATAGATATTAATGTCTGCATTGAAGATGGAGTGCGGTACTTTTACATATAAATGAACGTCCATTTCATTCAAGCCGTTGCCAGACGAGTTCACACAATGCTGATTAAGCCTATCACCGCCAGGTAATTCTCTGTATTTTGCAGTATACCAGATTTTTTAAATCTAGTGTCTGTGGTGACATTCCCTCACTGGCGCATCCATAGTGATGCCTTTTTACGCGTTTTGCGTCAACCAGCAATGATTGGTTTGCCAGAGCTGAGAGGAGCAACCGTAGCAATGGAGTAGGCTACAGCAACTAGGGGTATGGTGGAAAAACCTAAGAAAAGTTTCTGATGCTCCAGATAAAAAAGAAACGCTGCATTCAGAGGAAGGATTACAGTCAAAAAGAGAAAGCAATTGACAGAGACGACAAACACTGATAACCATCGGTGTAGCTTTTCCTCGTTGGGGACCTGTAGGCATACGTCATAAGCACGCATCGACTAGCACGCCTACCTCTGTCCGAAGTTCAAAAATACACCTACACATCTGAAGCTGCCGAATTTGCACAATGTATCTTATTTGTTTAACATGAACAACTGACATGAACAAGCTGTTTCCAGTCTTTATGCTAAGCTAATCATGTCTCAGCTCCATACTTTACAGACAAAAGCTATGTTTACACTCTCACAAAAAAACGCATTGGATGTCATCCTTGATGTCAACATGCTGAATGGATTTCCTTCCTCATAAAACATGTGCAGCCAAATTTTTAAATCCTGCATTTTTTACATCTATGTTTGGTAGCTTGCGGTCTTTGTAAGCACATGTCAACAATTTTTGGCACGTTACCACCACCAACTGTCAATCAGCTGAATAGCGAAAACCATTAGCAGGAATGTGTAGCATGTCACATGTAACCCTCATGCACCTGTAGAGTATGATATAAAAAACAAAATGTCCATCAAAACATTGCTCCATAGCAACACTAGTGGTCAGAAACTCCATGGGGTACCATATAAGTTGGTTTGTACACTCCTCATTATGCATCGAATGCCTTGCTACAGCTCTACTACTATTGTAAAATCACCACAATCTTAATCTTCCACCCAGCATTAGGGGCGGACATAACAGAATTTTAAGCTTGGTGATTGGATGTTTCTTGCCCAAATGCACCTTGGCCGTAGTTAATTTCTCCAAGTTTTTATGTCTACAGGCTTTGGCGTTTTGTCAGAGAACCAGATATTTTCTCTTTTATTCTGATGATTCAACCAGAAGAGTTTCATGTTCATCCAGTAGTGCTCAGTGAGTCACGCAAAATTGTCTATCAGAAATATTAATGGGACTTTTACTTCCAGAAACAGGGGCAGCCAAAATAGATCACTTCACAACTCTATTGCACCACTTGTATGCCTGTACGCATGCATATGCATCCTTGTGCACCTTCATGTGCGTCTTCCTATGTGTGCACGAAACAAAATCGCGATCCGCTAATAAAAACATTGCTCCTTAGCACTACTACTAGTCTAACAGAAGAAGCAGACGTTTTAGTACAGGTCTTTGTACAGGCACAACTTTGGGATGCTAGCCAGGCTTGCAGTTTCCCCCTGCTTCCAGTCTTTGCTAAGCTAGCTAACCCTAAGTCCTGACTCTAGCTCCATACTTAACACAAAGGCATGAGTTTGATACCGACCGTCTCATCTTGCTCTAAGAAAGCATATTCCTAAAATGTTAAACTGTTAAGTGTGTTTGTCTGTTTGAGATTTTGTCTGTGTATGATAGCATAACAGTGCATATAGCTGCATGTGTGTGCATGTAGGTATGTGTGATTGTGCGTACCAGGGTGTCCCTCTGCATGTGTGTGTGATATGCATCTTAGTCCGTCACTGATACAGCCTGACTAGAAAGGCCAACCAACCAATCTTCCCCTTCCCCATCCTGCCACCTCTCTCTCTCTCTCTGCTTCTGTCCACCTATCTCTACCTCAGCTCTCTGACCTGCATTCGGTTGCTCGACCCTGGCCTCATCAGTGGCACAGAAGATTCTACTCTCTCTCTCTCATATGGCTGCTAGAATAAAGGCAGCACTGTATCCTACAAAACCAATGATGATGTCAGCTTGTTATTGACTCTCCCAGGTCTGAATGACTGAGCAGAGGATAGGGGGTGGGGTGGAATCTATCTATTGCAGTGAGGTGACCAGCCAGGCACAAATGAGCTCTAGTGTGTGTGTGTGTGTGTGTGTGTGTGTGTGTGTGTGGTGTGGGGGATGGGTGGGATCCTGCAGTCCTCGTTTCCGCAGACATAATCTGTCCCAGTTGCTGCACACCTCTTACAGTTTACAATAAGCTCTCTCTCTCTCTCTCTCTCTCTACCCATCCCCCACTCCTCTCTCTCTTGCTTTCTCTTTCTCTCTCTCTCCTCTTGTGTAGAGATGCATCATTCCATCTGAGTAGCAAGGCAGAGAGATGGACATAATGGGCAGTAAGACAAGAGGAGTAAAACAGAGAGGACCAACAATAATAAAGTGAGTTTAGATACGACTTTTGGTGAAATGACCTTACAAGACCACGCTGCTTACTATGTGTTGGACATTTCTAGGGTGCTATATGTGTATATCTATTTTTAAATAAGCAGTAAGAAACACTATAGGGCACAGCACATCCTACTAGAAATAGGGCCTGATTTAACTGAGTTTAAAGGGCCATAACAGTGGTTTTGTATGCTTAGTCTATTTACAACATATAACATGTACTTCACATAACAGTTAGCCATGTTTCAAACTGTACTAATGTTTAGACATTTTAATGTATTTTTCTACTCTGCTGCAGGGAATCATTGGTTTCCATTCATTTCTGTAAAACAAAAATCTATTAGTGCACTCCTTCCTGAAACTTGCTCATGTTGTGTAATCTGTAACAGTGAACATCAAGTCTGCAGTCATTTTTGTCAAAGTTACATTATTGGTGTGTGGTCCAAACAGCAAGACCTCATAACAATAATGTGACCATTGACAAAAATTATGTTCACCGTGATTGATTATGCAGCCCAAGTAGGTTTCAAGAGTCTGCTTATTGATATTGATATTGAAAGAAAATGAATTGAAGACAATGGCTTCTTAGAATGGTAGGAAAAATACATCAAAAATGTGAAGCATGTATTTGAATAATGGTCAGCAAAGTAAAGTACATGTTTTGTACTCAGAGTTATAACTTGCAAAGAAACTGGTATGATCTGTTAAAGTCAAACAAAAATTAAAATTCATTTTTGCTAAGAAATCAGTATGTTTATATAATATATGTATATGTATATAGGTGTTTGTTTTGACATGTGTACTGATTTGGTCAAAATTGTAACTACCATAAAGAAGAAACTTTAATTTTATCTATTTTTCTGCTGTGACAGCACCACCTACATTGGTGTTTTCTAGGAGGCCAGAATATTTTGGTACCCCTGATGATGTCGGTACTGTATTTGATTAGTGACTAAGCCGGTGTGAAAACAAAACATGAGCAAAAAGTAGTGGGTACCAGTACTAACATTAACAAGCTAGGCTAACTAGCTTCCACTTTCCGAATGGAATACAAACTTAACAGACTGATAGGCCGCCCAAAACACTGAATGTTGTAAAGGGACAGATGGCGTATGTCGCGGTTTAACAGTTATGAGTTAACCCTATGTGGACATGTTGTAAAAAGGGGACAAAATGTCTTATAGCAACGTTCACAGGATATACAGCATGACTTTCTCTAGTCAGTAGCACACCACTGAAGTTGAAAGCACTAGTGGATGCATGTCGTTGTAAATGGCATTTTCAAATCAAGCTGGCTTTGTGGGGACATATTCATCCACTTAATTATGTAAATTTCCTGACAATTTCATATGTTGTATGGTCTTCTTCAGTAGCCACCGCTCCCTCTCATGTTCGGGATTCCAAATAAAATGTGAGCACTGTGGCTCTTTCCGTTGCAGTTGTGTTGTGTTTTAATAAAGCCATGACAGACCTGTATTTGAAAGCCCAAAAGCAATTACTTTTACAGACAGATGAAGCCAGCAATGTCACATATTCTGTATAAAAGGGCTTTAGTTAGATGGATTGAGATTCACACATTTGAACTGCTCCCACACACTATTTGATATTCATCCTAAAGCTCATGGTCATGTCTTCCATGCGTCACAACCCTTTCTGTTTCTGTGTGCTCTCCATTCTAAGGGCTTTTCACCTTTTCTGTCTTTCAGCTGAGGCATTGCCTTTTCACAAAGAGCACATTCAGTTCTGTGCAAATATTACCCTTGGGATGTGAACACAAAGAAACTTTTACTAAATCTAAAATACAGTATGTAGACCATTCTACATGGTTGGAAATCAATGGAAGACCTTGTATTGAAAACCGTTTCTTAATACAAAGATGAATTTCTTGGAGGAAGAGTTCACCCACAGATACTGTAATACAGTTAGACACCATCAGTCTGTGATGTTGACTGCAGTTCAAAAGTTCTGTTGCTCTGAAGAGTTTCAGTGATTTTTGGGGTATTTCCAGTATACCCACCTTATCGAATTCCATTATTCAATATATATAATTATATATATATACAATTCTGTTTATGATTTTTCCAGATTTTTCCTTCAGTTAAACACAAGGTCTTGTGGCTGCATCACATTCTAATTTACTGAGAATACTGTTGGTTCATAATGTGCAAGTCAAAACACATCTAGACATCTAACTCGGTTTACAAGTTGTTTCAAATGTTGCTGAAACAACTGGGATCTCTTTGGTACTGAAGGCTTGACACCTCAATGTAACATTCACTGTTGTTTTACATGCTGCTGACAAATTCCATTGTCCCTGTGCTGGAAATATCATGACGCAACACAACATGATCTACTTTTGACCAGTATCCATACCCATGAAAAGTGTATTTTCATGGGTATGGATACGCATCACTAAACTAAATTCCTAAAGGAATGCAAAGTACAGTTAGAGCAGTCAGTTTTTTTATGGGTGTTTTTTTTTTCTTTTCCTGTAGGTACTTTCCACCAAATTATACTGCCACTCATTGATTTAAATATGAATGTGCTGTTGTCTTGTCCTGTTTGTTTGAGTCATTATTGGATGACAGCCATGTTTGGATAGTTTTCAAAGCAGCATGATGGAAGCTACCCTTGACAATTCCTCTTAAGGTCAGTGTCTGAATATATAATTATAAAATGTACTGATATACTGATAAGTTATATGTGCATGAATATACAGTATATTTTATATACAGCATTACAAATACTTTTGCAGAGCAGCTGCCACTGTGGCCATAAGAAAAAACTGTAGAACAATGGCACATTGAATTTCCTGTCATTTCCCAAGACTGTCCTGAACCAGCTGCTTTAAAGACATCATTGTCAGACGACCTGCCATTGATTATTGAGAGAGCTGGATATGGAGCCGCCACTCAGCCTTACTGCCAATTTGTCCCAATGGCCACTCGCGGTAATGCAACGAAAAAGTTCCCTGTGGCCCAGAAAGCATTTCCCCCATAGATCACCATTATAAAAAGAGACACCTGTAAAACTGTTGACAGGTCACCTGGAACTGCAAACAACGTCCATTATTACTCTTTGAAGTATGAATTTTTAAAGTGGGAGGAACACTAATGCGCATGTACAGTGGGCCGTACCTAAAGTACCTAAATGTACCTAACATTAGCCACTGTAAGTCACTGGTCATACCAGACCAAGTAAGGCTGTAGCGGTAAAATCCCTAGGTGCATTGAATTGAACAGGGTGAGTTTTATTGCTCATAAGTGTAACATTTCATTAGTAAGAGGAGGAATGTGTTATTTCTGACTTGAAGAGTTACACAGTCTCGCTTTAAGAAATCCAAAATGCAGCAAGAAGCTGAGGCCTGACATACATTCATATGACATGCTATAGATTCATATGACATAAGTACATCAGTGTCCAAGATGTAAAGGGTTATTGTACATTTGTGAACGCCAGCTGTAGTAGCATGGGGGGATGTTGACTGTGTGATTGATAAAGCAACAATACAATTTTACAGCTCAGTGATAGAGGTCTTGTTAACACATAAACATTTCATGCATTGGCCGTCTGTTAAACTGAATACATTTAAATAATCTCCGGGAATCTCACTTGTTTCTTAGCAGTGTTTCTCAGGGCTTTGAAGAACTCTTAAAAACTAAAGCACATAAATGGCAGCTCACATCACTGTGTGTTGTTGTGAAAAGTCATAAGATTGCTTTAAATGACATTTCACATTGTAGAAGAAAGGTTTCGTGGGCTCTTGGCTTTTGAGTTCTATGAAGAGGAGTTGTTTTGTAAGCAAGAGTTAAAATAAAGTGAACTTTGAAACCCCAAGTTACTGACCTTTCAATACACTGCCAGTGGCTTTACAGTAGGCAGTCACCATCTTCATAGTTTTGTCATAATTTCCAAAATAGATACTTGTACAACAAATCTGTGAGAAAATTCAGACATCAGACAGAGATACTAGTGAAAACTAAATGTTTATCCAGTGGTCTACGTGAAAAGGTGTCAGTCATGTTTTTTTATATCTTGATGTTCATACTAAAACCTCTCTGAACATTGTCCTCTTACTTTCCAGCCACCATAGTCCAGATTATATAAGATCTGAGTGGATAAAATGTCGATACATTCATCATCTGAGTTGACTTAAGTTAGGCAATAAAGCAATAATCTAAACAAGCAGCAGCGCGGAACGGAATACCTGCAGACGCTACACAGGGCTGAGTAAGAGGAATTGCCTTTAAGCCTTGATTTACCTATTTATTATCTCAAGGTTACATCTCACAGGGGTCCATATTATTGCTGGAGTCATATAGAAATCCACATTTTACCCCAGGGCTAGAAACAGCAGAGAGGGTTTAAAAACAAAGTAAAACACTACTGCAAAATGGAATTGTGGACTGAGATTATTGCACTTAAAGAGTCTGCATGATGCTCCTGCAGATGCTTCAGGAGGAGATACAGCATGTGGTACGAGCCGTCACACACAGCCTCTCACTCCATTTTTGTCAAAGTGGTCCCCACATAGCAGCCCTATTTATGGAAGTCAATCATAATCTGGCATATGACATGTCTTGGATGTGTTAAACGACGCCCAGAGCTGGTGCAATTCAGGATACAGGAGCATTTTTGATGATCGGTTTATTGTTTGTCATTTATCAAATGTGACTATTTGATTTTTCCCACTGTTTTATATCATAATGTCACTTTGGGCTCTGGGAAGTGAGGGATGATTAAAATTGACAGATTTATCAATACGGGAATAAACAGTAGTTGCCCTAATTTTAATGGCCAAAGCATAGAGTTGTGAATTGGGAGGAGCTATTTTGGTTGCCCCTGGTTCTGCAAGTAAAAGTCCCATTCATTTTTCTCTTAGACAGTGTGAGGTGAGTCACAGCTGGAGCACTTCTATGGCTTGGATAGGCATGAAACTCCCCTAGTTGAAGCATCAGAACAAAAGATATATAACTGTGTAAGAAAATATCTGGTTTTCTGATAACAAGTCAAAGGCACACACCAGTACTCACATGGTGCATTTCGGTAAAAAAAACAACAAAAACAAACAATTATTGAGCTTCAATTCTGTTATGTGTGTAATGGCAGGTGAAAGCTAAAAATGACACTGTTAACTTCCCACGTTTCTCTGTTGAAGAGCACTCCGCTAAGGCTACAGCCACTAGTGAGGCTGTACTTAGGTACAGTAGTACTTTGAGCTAAACGCTAATATCAGCATGCTAACACGCTTGCAATGAGTATGTTAACATGCCGATGTTTAGCAGGTATAATGTTTACCAAGCACATCATCTCAGTTTAGCCTGTTAGCATGCTAACATTTGCTAATTAGCACTAAAGAGAAAGTACGGCTGAACCTGATGAGAGTGCCATTAGTTTCGCAAGTGTCATAAAGTATTGGACAAATCAAAATTTTGACCTGATTTGACCTGGAGGAAAAGTTAAGGGATCACCAAAGTTATTACAATTCATTGTGTGGGGAATATGAACGTATGAACCAAATTGTGTTCCAATCCACCCCATATTTGTCGAGATATTTCAGTCTGGACCATAACTGTGGACCCTGTTTTGCAGTATTTTTATATCACAAGCTCCAGTGAGCATATCTCCAAGATTTTAGTATCCCTTTTCTCTGTTACTGGAAATTATTAGTGTTTGGGGTTTCAGTAGAAGACAACTTCTCATTTTAAGCAGCCAAAATCACCAGTACTGACACTGGGTAGATTTAATAACTCAAGCTTGTTTGCACACTCTGGGATTTATTATTGGTGTTTTCCCCTCCTCCCTCTAAGATCACTTCTCTGTCTTTCATCTCCCTTTCACTCAGGAGAGTCTTTAACTGTCTGAGTTGGATTTCCTAGTTGTAAATGTTAATGTGTAACAAGGTGAGCTGGGATCGATGAGGATATTAAACCGACCAACCTCTCTTTGTCTTATCAGCCTGATGAGGCAGAACACACCGTGCCGCTCTCTTTCTCATTCGTACACACACACACACACACACACACACACACACACAAGTATACATAAAAGATACAAGTCATTTCTTTCAGTTTTTCTTCTCCCCCTCGCATGCCCACATGAATGCCCACACACACACTCATGCAATATCCGTCTCCATCTCTGCCATGCTAAATAATTTAATCACTTAACAGCAACAGCCAACCATGCTATTCCAGTCTCCACCATGGAGAGTAAATTATAGCTCCGTAGGTAGAGAACAGTCATTACTGTAAGGCCTTATGAAGACATATTATGGAGTCATGCTTTGTTGAGACCTTGTCATTGTCAAAGCACTAAATATGCCAGAGGTGGAGTGAAGTATTACATGCCCTTTGAAGTGGATATAGTATAATGCTGGTATGGGTTTTTAAGGCAGAGGCTGTTATTGTTGGATGTGCAATGACTGAACAAAGTGGCCAAAGGAAGGGTGTGTGTGTGGGGGGGTGTGTGTGTGTGTTTGAATGTGTATGTATGGGTTTTCAGTTAGCTAGAGAGAAGGGAGGAGGACAGTATAGGGAATGGGATGTGAGAGCACAGCTAACGGATATACGAAACGGAATAGTGGAACATTTGGCAGTTCAAAAGCTCTAGCATGTCTGTGATGGATCCCTCAGATGACACACCAAGTGTGTTACAGGTATTCTGTAATTTGTTTCGAGGCAAACACAAATTTGACATATTTGACATATCATCACGTTGATATGGTGAACTTGTTAGCAAACAGTTGCCTATTTACACATCCAGCAGTTATGGAGCAACATTCATGTAGAGTCATGTTTCTGGTCACCTGATGAATGTAAGTCCAATATCCACTCTCTTTTAGCTCAGTTTTAGTCTCCACCTACTCCTGAGGGAAGGGGGTGTTTGATACTGAGCAGGTGGTGTACATGGTTTTTAGAGCTTTTTGCTGAAAATGGCTGCCTGCTGCAGCTGAAAACGACGCTATGACAATGTCATATCAAATTACATTGGCAGCCTGGAGGTCTGAAACCCAGGTGGCAGCACGAATCTCTGCGTGTCTGGCTGACAACTCTCAGTGGATGTCTTGTCTCACCACCTGAAGCTCAACCTCGACAAGACTGAGCTGCTTTTCTATCCAGGGAAGACAGCTCCCGTCCATGACCTCTCCATTACCATTGAGGACTCTGTAGTGTCCCCGGCTCGGACTGCAAGGAACCTGGGTGTGACACTGGATGATCAGCTGTCCTTCACTGCCAACATCACTGCGACAACCCGCTCCTGCAGATTCATCCTTCACAACATCAGTAGGGTACGTCTATTCCTCACTGGGCCATTGTTACTGTTATTAATACCACCTATGTTGACTTGTCATAGTAGGAAAAGCATAGGTGGTATTAATAACAGTAACAATGGCCCAGTTATATTCAAGGCCCCAGTACCACCTGGTTATAAACATGGGATCTGTAACTGCATCTACATTATCTGAATAACGACATCTGATCAATGGGCCTTTGTATTTACACCTGGTACTAATACGCATTCTCTTTAACTCGATTCTGCCTGATTGATCAAACATTGATCAAATTTCAATATTGCAAATTACTTGCCAAACGTAGCCCTTCTCAGGTCAAGGGAAGCAATGCCATGGATGGCCGTCATTCATTCTTAAACGCCTTTTTGCGAGGGAGGACTTGCTAGCTACTGCTACTACTTTTGTCAGGACTGCTTAAGCTAGCAGGAAGATGCGTAGTTACAGTAGGTGACCTTTCAACTTGCTTGGCTTAGTTTTTTTAATGTGGTCACACTGTACGGATTTCACTCACACCTGGCTGAGGTCCGATCACAATGTGTGCCTGACCACCCCCAGGTGTGGTCTAGTTGAGCTGATTGCATTCAGATCCCAATGTGTTCTGCGTGCATTTACACCTGCATTAACATACGTTTTTCCTTATCCAGATTTGATATCCAGATACAGATGTAAATGGTTTACAAGTGTCCCAATAAGCCATAACAGCACTCAAGAACTGTACTTAAGTATAATTTAAAGGTACTTTACTTGAGTATTTCCATATATATGCTACTTTATACTCTCCCTGTAAAACCACAATTTGTCATTTTTGCATTTTTGTGTATGTACTTGTTAAACAAATTTTATCAACCTATTAATTAGTGAGCTGTAGAGGTGCTATAGTCAGATTTTTTTCATCTTGGGACAGAGCGAGGCTAGCTGCTTCACACCATTTCCAATTCTAAACTTAGCTTATTGAGAAAGCGAATAAGCATATTTCCCAAAATGATGAACTGTTCCTTTAAATGTAATAGCTTCATGCCAAAACCATTGTAAAGATTATACAAATAAACTCTGTCAACTCTTATTTGGTCTACCATGCCATAGAAAAAAAAATGGCTCACCTTTTGCATCATGAAAATCAAGCCAAGGACACAAGTTAATGAGCTTCACAAAGTGACGCAAGGTTTAACAGATTATGTCAACCCTGCTATACAGTCCATGTAATACCTTAAAAATGAGCTCACTTCTATTTCACTTAATTGAGCTCAAGATAATGCAGATTCTGCAAATACAGAAGTACTAATAGTACGCTAGTTTTGTGATTTTATGTACAGTAGCCGAAGAGGATTTTAAAATTCATCCCTGTTTGAGTCCCAGTCCTGGGTTTTAGTATAAAAATCGTATTTTTCATAAGATACTTTATTAAAGTAAAAATGCATTAATAGTAGTAGTGGAGGGGGTGTTTGCTGCAGAGATAACAGAGAAGAAGAAAACACTGAGGCCAAGTGCTGCGTATAGATGGTGTGTTGTGGTTTCCCAGAAAGTCATAACCCTGACAGTAGTCTGCTTCGCCCTGAGGTGCTTCACTTCACAAACTGCCACGCTGAAGCTGTTTCTACATCACTATTTTTCTCTTCATTCATTCAGCAGTGATGGGCCACCACTGCTGGGATCGCTGCATTTCAACCCAAAACAAAACAATTACAGGCATTGAAGTGTTCAAATGAGAACAACGTAAAATGATTTCCACCATCTAAATTATAGGGGCTCTGTTGTACTACAAACCTCCCCAGGCATGTGAAAGTACATCCCCCCCCCCCCCCCATATAAAAGTCATTACAATCCTCCACTCTCCTGTTACAGCCACGCTAAAGCTCACACTACACACCACCCCAGGGTATTCTGTCTGTGTGTCTGTTTGTTTGTCTCAGCTGGGCCTTATCTGTGGTGTGTGTGTGTGTGTGTGTTGATGAGCATATGCTTTCACTTAATGCAGCTTGCACGCATGAGTAGTTATCTATTTTTCATTGTTTATGTCTCCAGAATATGTATCTGTATGTGTCTTATGCATCTTTCTTGCAATGTCTCGCACCCCAGTCTCTCCTCATATGATGTGGTTTAAAAAAGACACCCCACCCCCACCTCTACCACCCCGCCACCTCCAACTCACGGCTACCGCTTTCCTCCCCAGTACCACGCCGATTAGTTTTGGTTGCTACTGTCACATAAAACATATAGTCGCCTAATTCTAGTTAAATATAACAATTTCAAAAAGATCCAGAATACTACATTGCAATGAAAAATAAATATGTTGGAATAAATAAAAGCTACCAACTGTAAAACAACTGTAATATGGTTCAATTACTTAATTACTACTACTAAAATTGGGCTACTTTTTAATTGATTGGTCAGGTATAAATGGTTTGGACCACTTGTGCTAATGTGGGCTACTTTTTGTACTGTTAGGGAAGTCTACCGCAATGAAAGGTTAGGCATCATTCCAATGCATTGACCTCTTCTTCAGTTACAACAGGTATGATTGAAATATATTGAGTTCAGTAGACTGGGTATGGTTAGGTTAGGTTTAGGCACCAAACTACTTGGTTAGAAAAAGATCATGGTTTGGGTTCAAATAAGTACGTTAGTAAGTTAAGTTATGTGAGTAACTAAAACCAGATGTTTCACATGGGACATGAACAGCAGTCTCCTGGGTGCAAGTCCTGTGTTCTTTGACCCATGCATTCCAGACCTACCTCCTCCCTACGCGGACTTTGTTGCTCTCTACCTCACCGGACTTCCACCTTTGCTTCCGCCACAATTACTATGGTCACTAGAGGTCGCCATACGTTTACTGGGTAGACAGGGTATAAAATTACCCGGATCTTCCACATAACTTCCGCATTCTTGGCCCATAGAGCAAGCGCACTAGCTTTTCCTTTAGCCCCGCCTCCAAACCACTAGGTCTCATGGGTCTCGGAGCAAGCGCACTAGCACTTCCTTTAGCCCCGCCTCCCAACCGCTCCGTCTCGGCTCACTCACATGAATAGCAGTGACTCTATAACTCTGGATTCGGCTATTTATGCATTTTACAACTTTTAGGACATAATGATTTAAATAAGGGCTATTTAAGTGTATACTGGCTAGTTAAATTATCCGCTGATTTACAGACGACTCTTTCACAATGTAAGTCTATGGGAAGAAGTCTCTTGGGGCCAGTGTGCATCACGTGACGGACCCGGAAGTTGTAATTACACGGTTTGGCCACCATGTCAAATTGGCTTCAAAGCCTGGCGCTCTTCCTGGGGGCTTGTCTCTATCAGAATGTGAAACTTGTAGGAGAAAAAACAAGCAGCCCAAACTGATCAATTACAGTTCTTGCAGACTCCGCGTGGTATCTCTGTAGCAGCCATTGCCCTGACTTGTAGTTACACTTTTGAGGAGGCACAAGTCATCTAGCTTTGGAGCATATAACCGCCATAACACAGAAGTATCAATCCAGTTTAAGGACGGAACATCAGTCAAATCTGGCAACATCGCATTAAATTACATTGGATTTTTTGTAAAAAGCAGCATGGTCCATCTTACCTAAGATGGCTGAGAAATCATTCCCGTTTTTGGTGGGGGTGGGGTGGAGCATTTGACAGTTTGATGGAGCCCAGTCTGAAAAACATAGGCTAAATCTATAGCTAGAACTTCATTTAAAAGTATTTCCGTTCACTACTATTACCATTTATTTAGGCAATGACGTAGTTCAAATATAAAACAAAAACTACATTATTTAATGTTGGTGTAACACTTTAAAATAAATACATAAAAATGTAGTCTATACCTTCCCTTTTCAGTAGCTTTCGCTTATAACAGCAAAACTAGCATGCCTACACAATCCAAAAATAGCTATATATTAATCATAATATTGAGCTCAAAAAAATCACATTTCCCCAAAATTCATTTTAACTTAATATTTGTAAGTTGTTTTTGACGTGTTACCGCCAACCCCAGCCCGAATACACCATCCTTTTCCATACTGCGACACCCATTTTGATGTTTGTGACTGGAGTGTGCTTCCTGCAGCGAGGAGCTCAGGCCTACCTCATTTTCGCCTGGCAGGTCAGCTTCTCTGTGTTTCAGTCTGAAGCCGTTGGCTGCTACTGAACCGTTTGGCTCTTTTCTCTACTAGCGAGCAAACCTACAATCTAGACCCAACTGTCCATCCAGCTCATTTTTAAGGGGTTTTATCATTATATATGCCCGTGTATCCAAAACACATCGGCCATTGGGGATTCCTAGCACCGATTGGCCGGGTCTGAAGGCCGTTATAACGCTTTTTCGAGGTTTAATTAGAGCTAGAAAACAACGGTGGTGGAGGAGGAGGAGATTCCATATTAGGAGCACAGAGGAGAAGGCACCCCCCTTGTGTGATTTGGAGCTTTTGGTGAGTGTTTATCGTCATTTTGCGTTATTATTGCTGTTATAAATTATATCCCCGTGTAGAGTGATGTTGTATTGGTGTAAATACAAGGTTTGGGCGGGTTATTGTGCTGTTTTAACCGTTTATTTTCATATTTTCTCTCGGGGGTGGGGGATGGGCAGCGTCAGCGCGTGAGTAGGCGCGCGCGCACGGTGCATGTGTTCGTAGGGCAGTTCTCGCGGTCGGTTTGTGTTTGTGAGCGCGCCCTTCCTTCCTGCAACTACTGCTAGTTTTGAATTAAAAACACTTGAGTGATTTTTAATCTCAACCTCAGTCTCAAGATATCTTTCATATTCAAGATATCACATATATTCCATGCTTATTTTCATTAACACTCAAAATGTATTTGTTTTACTTGGCAATTTAACTTTTTACTGAACTATTTTGTTTTATTTTTTTTGGTAATTTAGATACTTTTTCAATTATGGATTCAGGCTTTTAGCTCTTACTTTGATTGCTGTTTGAATACACTTTGTACCTGTTTTGATGAATACTTGAGTGATAAAATAAGTTAGTATTGTTTAAAAACAATATCAACAGTTATAAATCAAAACAGAAACTGTAGTTTGAGCCAAAAAAAGCATTTTGTCCCATAGTTGTACTCACCAGTGTGAGGTAATGTTATTGTACTTTACAGGCCCATAGTTATTAACGCATATTACAACATAACCAGATAATGTTGCTGTTTAACCTTGATTGTCTGCAACATACAGTTGATTCATAACTGTGACAAAGTTCATTTTATACATTATTTGTTATATTATTACCTTTGTGTCAATCTTATTCTAAGCAACCAGTGCTTTTCAGCTGGTTGCTCCAAAGCCATTGGCAGTGTGGGGGGAGGGGTGAACACAGACACACACACACACCCACACACACACCCAGGAGGGCCACTTGCCAACCTTGTGAAGCTCAACTCAATGACACAATGTACCAGTCCCAGATAAGCCTTTGGTATCTGTGCTAGGAAGGAAAAGGCTGGTAATACAGATTCTGTCAGGAGTCAGGTTTCTCAGGCTAATTGGCTTAAGGTATTTGTAGGCAGGAATTGAAATTGAAATCAAATCATTTTGTTTTTGAACTCCAGCAACTTCTTCAAATTTCTATGGAATATTTCTATTACCCTGTTGTTGCCCACTTGAGTTTTTGCCTGTGCTGTTTTGTTCAGATAACATATTGCAGCTAATATTTAAAGTAGGTTATGTAAATAATAATGTATGAGAAGGTGTTCTGATGAGGTAGAGGTGCTGGAGCCATTATTTAATATATTGGAAATCCTTGGAGTACATTATCACACATAAACTATGGTCCCATAACAAAGGAAAAAAAGGCTGTGTGTATGTATTTTTTTATTGGTTGTTTGTAGCAATGTGTAGTCAATGGTTGCCCATAGTTACTGCGGTTTGTCAGGCATCGTTGACTTTTCTTGATCCTTATTATCCTGCATTTAGCTGGCTGAACATGTTTAATATATCCCATACATTTGCATTTCTTTCCGACCACAGTACGAGACTGTTTAATCAGTTTTTTTGGATTAGGATCACAGACTAGGATCACAGCCCTGAGATAACTTTGTTATGATATGGCGCTATATAAATAAAACTGAATTGAATTGAACTACCGTCTTAATTATTTCCTCTCACACAGGTGCACAACATATGTGCATGTCAGCAGTCAGCTGGCTGTCAGTCTTTGTGGTGCATTCAAGTGCAACTTATAACAGAAGAAGTCCTTCAGTCTTTGTTTACGCTGGTGCATTGAGGTTGGCTTGGTGTGTCAAGCAAGGACACCTGCCAAACACACAGAAACAAGACGTATGTAATCTGTAACTGTTTAATGCTTAACAATATAATCTCTAAAATTGTCTTAGGTACAACTGTAGGTCCCACTTAGCTTAGTATATGAACAGAAACTCCAGTGTCAGCTTTTCACAGTGATGAAAGAAACGCTGTATGTGTAAATATTGTGCGCAATGGAGGCTAGTGCAACTGAAGCTAGTACAAAGCGGGATGCGACTTTGGCTCTGTATTTGGGTGTTACTTTATTGGAATCAAAAATCCAGTTCATTGAGACTGGAGGGGATCATTTTCCATAGATATTTCTTCTGTTGTTTTTGTTTTTGTGCTGTTGTGATCACAGCCTTCACCTCTTTTCCATTTATATTAGTTTATCGGTCTGATATGGTTGTTAGTATGTATTATATTGTATGTAGATATTTTAAGTACTGATTTATTACTGGTTACTACACCAGTATTTTTCATGAGCTATTGGTAACTATCATGGATGACCCACATTAAGATCAGGGTCACACCTGCACATGTAATGCGGGATTGTTTGGTAAAAAAAAACAAAAACGGGTCTGAGCAATTAATTGGTCAATCATATGCAGCATGTGTTGGGTTCCCTACTGCTCCACTGCTGAACCTTTTAGCAGGTATCTCAATTTTAGTAAATAACATTCATATTATAATTGTGTTGGCTAACTATATTGTTTTTCCCCCCACCAAAAATCTTTCTTTTTGGTAGTTTCTTTTTTTTCAGTTCTGTAGCAATGCTCCCAGGCTGAGAAGAGAAAACCCCCCAAAAATCCCAAAGCCAAACCCTCCTTGTAGTACCTCCCTCTGTCATCCTTTGACATCGGAATACCTCAGAGAATGATAGAAGTAAACTAGACTGCCACACCTGCCGACTACAGTGATACACAAGTATTGTGTGGTTATCATAGACATGCCAACCTCATCCCAATAGAAATCAGCAAAGTATTTCTGTAAATGCAAAACACAACTTGTCCTGAAACTGACAACTTTGTATATTGTTGGCTTCAGTGGCAGTAACAGGTACCGTTAGGAAAACTGTTACAGCAGTAGATTATGTAAGCAACAGATGATCTTGTGTCATCAACTGGCAATGCATTTTTCTTCTACTTTTGGATTTCCTTTCATGATGCCACAGTATTTTCATAGGTTAGTGGAACAAGCTAGCAAGCACTTAATAAGCCATGTAAGTGGTGAAAAGCTTAGTAAAATGAATGAATTAAATTTGACCTCAATTATGGAATTTGTGAGCAGTGTTTTTCAGTATTTTAAAGATAAACTATAGAATAGTAGAAAGCTTTGAATGGCTTTCTTCTACATTTTACAGTTTCCTGAGCTGATGCATGGCAGAAAAGTGGGGAAGCATAGATGCATGGAAATCTGATATTGTATTTGACAGCTGATGGCCGTGGACACCTTTTCTTACGCCATAAGCTTGTTGATCAACCACACATTGGCCTATTTACCGTGACTGTACTGCAAGCAAGGTTTCTATTAATGACCATTCTGTTCCTGACATCAGAAAATGAAATGTGGCTGTGAGAAAAATCTGTTGTGTGTCTGTCTGTATATAGTCACTTGTTTCTTTTGCAGCTTCACTTGGTAATTTAGACTGAGAAGAAAGCAAGTCATGTACATTTAAATTTTTGTATAGTGCAGCTAAGCTGTGACCAGAAGGGTGTTTGAAATATAATGTGAACACTGTTGAATTTGCTTATTTGTCCTCAGTGTTGCTTTCCCAGAGTGAATGTTGAGCACAGGACACAAGAACATAGTTAGTTACAGAGCAGGCAGCTGAGTCACGTTATCTTCTCAGGACACATTGATTAGTTGGCCTTATTAAATCACAGAGAAAAAGTGGTGGAGTAGTGCAGTTATGTAACCAGTGCTCGTCACTGCTGTGGATTGAAGAGGGAAAGAGAAAATGGACAAAGAAGTGTGGGGAGTGAAAATGTCTTCCTTAGTTAGGTAACGGCCAGACATGAGATGGGGACACACAAATATGGAACAGCCCTGGATCCTGTCCATACGCAGACATGAGGAGAAATATTAGCTACAATTATTAATATAAATGAGCCCTACCTCCACAATTGTGACGCTTGTGTGCATCATATTGGTGATGCCGGTAATTTGAATGATTGCCTAAATCAAATCGACTGATAGATAGAAATACAATTCTGTGTATTGTAATGGTGGTGTTTGGGGGAATCACCATTCACATAAAAAAAAAAAAAAAATCAAAGTCAAGTTTTTTAATAATTGCCACAGTCTCAGAACATATGAGACATGCTGGTTTTGACCTGCCCGTGGGAAGAATGAACATGCAAGAGTCTGTCCATTCTTGATTTAAAAGCTATGTTTTCGCTGTCTACTTTTCTCTTTTTAGAGAACGCCATGTGAAATGACTTTTCTCTGACTGTTGTCTCTTGTCTTGTCCCTCCAGTGTGTGTCTCACTCACTGACTGAGTCGCAATGCTTATTTGAATGCACAGATTTGATTGGCTGAGTAGCATCACGATGAGATGATTTACAACGCATGCAGTTGGTCTGTGAGTTTCCTGGACCACTAAACCAGAAAAGCTTCGCTGGTTAAAATAGAAATGCTCCGTCAAATTTTAATAATTCAGTTTTGGTTACGTGTCCGGGTCCAGATAGGATGGCGCCTGGGTCTGGACATTGGCTATATATTATTTATTGGGAGAAACCAAGCAATTCTATGTAAAATCACCCCCATATAGCCCGAATTGAATGATCGAATCAGGCTTCTTAGACTGAATTGTCGAATATTTTACTATTCGGGGTCTCTTTAACTTCTGATTTTGTGTTGAGGTAGTGAAATGTAGTTGAAATCTCTAAGTCAAACTTTGAACATATCCAATTACTGTTTTCACTTTAGCTATCATTTTAAAAGCTCCTGCAGCGAGTTCTGAAGCAGCTCATACAGTCAGTTTATGAAGCTAACATTAGCTCAAGCAGCTACAGTGTACAGTTATCAACGGTGTCTTACAGTGGTCATCAGTCAGATATTGTTATTAATAGCGTCAGTGGACAACTATGCCATTATCAGTTTCAACATCTTATTTAATGTGAGCTAGTGTGGCACAGTGGTTTGTACCGTTACCTTAATAGCAAAATGGATGCATATGTGGTTCTGTTTCTATGTACGGTCATATATTTTGACGATTTGTATGCCCTGTAGGCCATTGCGGCGTCGCAGATGCTGAAAGTATAAATGAAGCTTTAGAGCAAGATGGTCGTTCGGTTTGAATCCACTGGCTGGCTGGGGCCTTCCTGTGTGGAGTTTTCATGCTCTCCCCATGTCTGTGTGCGTGGGTTTCCTCTTGTCAGCACTCTGATCGTCTGGTGATTTGTCCAGGGTGTACCCCGCCTCTTGCTCCATGTTGTGTGGAAATGAAATTTTATTTGACAGCTCACTCAGTCGTGATAGTGTTGATAAGGTAGATAAGTAAAAAATGCAGAAATAATACACTGTACGTTATAAGTCGTCACGTGCAAAAATGCATGTTATAAGTCCTTTTTAGTGTGTTTGTTCCAAGAAAATGCAGAACAGTTCTATGATTTGTTAAGATGTAAGTGCTCAAACAGGTTTAAAGGAGTGGATAATATTAGAGGCTCACACACACACATAGGCTATCCATACTGCATACACACCCAGACCTGCTCACATGCGCGCGTGCACACACACACACACACACACAGTTGACAGCAGTCACGTGGTGTGTGTGTGTGTGTGTGTGTGGCAACCCCAGGGGTCAAGTTCAACATTGTGAAGAATGTGCCTGTGCTCTGCGGCCCTCCCCTTTCTTCACCCACAAGACTTTGAAGTTTACAGGCCTGCAGCCCCTCTTCCCCTCTGCTGCAGAGAGACCAAGGGTGATTATTTGTATCCTGTAGCTTCCGCCCCAACCTCTGGGAAAGTCCCAAATCACAGTTTAGTTGAAATTAGAGGTGCTGGATCATCTGATATGTTCCATTAGAATGTATCACAACTAATACAAGTACTGATGATAATAACCTGATACAGTGCTGCAGGGATGATGTATTTTTGTAGTCCAACCTGGAAGTTAGCATCGCCCTGGTTCCCTCGACAAAAAGCCAATGGGAGATTTCCATTGTATTTTGGATTATTGCAGAAAATAAGCTCTGTGGCAAACAAAGGTTTATAGACGATACTTGCACGTTTTGTTCAGCAAGATAATCTTCACAAATGAACACCACTTTTATGATTTTTGACGAGTGAGTAGATGGATCCAACTTGTTAAAAGATCATTCAGGAAGCACATATTTGTTATTGTCTTTTATTAATGCTTTTGATCGAATGATTAACTGCTGCAAAAAGTCAACTACAGTATTGAGATCGGGACAGTTTCATTTTGTGTTTAGTGAGTTGCTTGAATTTTCTTGCTGTGTGTGAACCAGCATCTAACAAGCAGAGAGCCCATTATTAACTCACTGGCCACAACCGAGGTCAGCCTAGTCAATCTTCACATTTAGGCTGCATTTATATCAACAATAGTGCTGGTTCAATATAACGCAGCCTCCTCATTCGTTTCAGTGAGACCACTGAGTTTGCACAGTAGGGGTGCTGCTGCAGAGTGATGCCTCTTCAAGCAAAAAGATGATCCCAGCTCACCTCAATTGCTGTTTGCTGCTGCAGCTCCCTCCACCACCCCAACATCCTTCTTATGTGCTTTATTTTAATGTTGTTCATTTTACTAATATTATGTATGTTTAATAATGGAGGATTAGTTCTCGCAGCAGAATCCTCATCACCGTCAGATTCTTTGAGCACTCCCTCAAAGAGTAGAGCCTTTTCTGCCAAATCAAAATGTATAATAATTTGCTATAAATCGTCAACTCTTGTCACAAGTGTCTCTGATTGAACCCCAAGCATTACATTTGGTAGTAAAGTGTGATGGGGAATGCTCACATTGCTCACTGGCTGATGGAAATACCGCTATACAGCAGGTGTTGCCAGATAGAAAAGACAAAGGGGACAGTGGGCATTCCACGGCTTCCAGGACAGGGTTGACACCAGACTGCTTGTGTTAAAGAGACTTTGAGACTTTCTCTTTGTTGGCTAGCTGACGTTCAGTGCGTGTTGACCCGCCAATATGGAAATGCCATGCCGCAGCTGCACTGTGGGTGCAGATTTTGTCAGTAGAGTGTCGTTGTGGATGTGTAGTGTGACTGAAATGATACTGGTCCTAGCCAATTGGAGTGTAGTAGACGTTTGAAAGTAGACAATTGAAATTTACATTTCAGTGTGATACATTCAGTGATGTCGCAATTTTAATAAATTGTCAGTGCAGCAAAGGGCAGCATATGGCTGCTTTATAATAAGTTACTTTTATTTAAAACCCATTTTTATTAATGTACTGTGTGATGTAAGCACCAGTAAGTATTGTTGCTCATCCAAGAAAATACTGGAAGCAAGTAAAATATTGTTTTTGTCAAGGCTAATTTCTCAATTAAGTTTTTTATTTTGTTGAAGTAGTAGTGCTGTGCCTGCGGGATCTGTGAACCTGTCTGAGTGCCTGGTAAGATCTGGTTGTAAATGCAAACCTGTACCCCACAGCAGATATTCCCAAAGCTGTTGTTGTATTAGAAAGATATGAAACTGTACAGTACAGTGGTGCTTTCTTATGGACAGGTCAGAGTGTTTAAAAATTGTGACTGTATTAAGTATAGAGGAAGTGTGCTCATAATAAATAAGTGTGACAGGCCTTGATTTAGTTAGTGATGGAGCGGACCATACAGAGGTACAAGTTAAAATGCAACCAAAAACATCATAAGGCAGCATCATGAAGAGGCACCAGTATATACACACATTTATTGTAGGGTTGGAAATTTGTAACCGACTAGTCATTAAAGCACAAGCTTTGTCGTCAGAAGCACTAGTCATGTAAAATTGGTGCCTTGGGTAGCCTGTGCTCCTACAAGGGGTCCTGTGTTCAGATTAGTAATTCTGCCTATGCAGTGGAAGAGTGTCCACTGATTCCTGAAGATATGACAAACGGCCTGCTGTTATCGGTGCACGGCTGCTACCTTTGTTCCTGCTGTGCTGAATGTGTTTTTTCCTTATCGGGTGCTTTTTCTGCTTTAGTGAGTGAATTCAATTGATTGTATTGCTAAGCAGGTCAAGCTTTCCAATCTAGCATGGCACACAGGTAGTTACACAATAATAATGGTGTCAGATTTACTCAAAATTTGCAGTAATTGCAATAAAGTAAACAAAAGCAGGAGTTTCGTTTCTAGCTGCCGACCCTTGATTTTGCTGGCTGAAATGATTACTGATGCTACCAGATTTTATCAGCTGTAGGTAGCTTACTAGCTAATAACGCTAACTCTTGGAGTTGGTTGTCTCCATTTGAACTTTTAATATTTCTAGCTGACTCGTTTTGAAATGAGTAACATGTTAAAGGGTCTTATATGCACTTGATGGCAACATACATAATAGCGCACTAAAAGAATAAAACTACATGCTGTATTGTTCTTGTACTGTTGCAGGGTAGCTAGTCAGTCCTAATACCATGGTTCAACATTATTAAAAAAATTGAATTTAAATGTTATTATGTTCTTGCATGACATTGTTGCTAACTTTAAAAAACAGACTGTATTGTTCAGACAATGTATTTCCCTTTTAAAAACGAGTTTCAGAGCAGGACAGCTAGCGGTAGCCTTAACGTAGCATCCAGGACTAGCCTCCACACAGTGGGTGTGCCTGTCCTAAAGCTTTTTTTAATGTAACATATACCCCCCGAACAAAAGGTTAATGCAGCTAATGATACATTCTGTGGCTTTGTAAGTAACGCTAGCTTACTACTGTAGCTAGTATTCCACTACTGTAGGGAGTAAGCTAATTAGCCAGGCATGCTAACGTTTGCAGCTTACATTAGAGCAGACAAACACACTGTTTAATTCATTCTTTACACTTTTGCTCATGTGTTTTGGCCAGGGTGGGAAATGTTTCATTAAAATGTGAACATCTGCCAGCCACTGACAGATTGTTCAAATTTCCAAGCCACTCAATAGTAAATCATTATTTTGTCTCTACCAGCCACGTTCATCTTTTACCAACATTTGGCTGGTTGCTGCTAATTTCCACCCTGGTTTTGGTGATTTCAATGACATACCAATGAACTAATTATGAGTACTGGATTATGAGCATGCCTTCTTATATAGTCCCGCATTATTGCAATATGAATTTCAAAAATAAAACGTTGCTAAGAGCTAATGCATAAAATGTCCCACAGCCTATCTCACCCTCTAACAAGCTCTCTGTGACTTCGATTTAGTATTTTACTTAGCAGGGTTTCTCCCCTCTGAGGTGTCGCTTGTGTACTTCATGTGAGAGAGAGCCGAGGTGTATTTAACTCCAGCTAAATGTCATGGGATCCTTGCAGTGCTCTGATGTATTGTATCGTGTTATTATCAGGGATAGCCGGGGCTCAGCACTGCTTCAGAAGTTGATGTGTTTATCTGTAATGCAGGGTTAAAGCTGAAGGATCTGCGCTTTGGTTGAGCTTGTCTCATATGGCTTTGGATCGGCCAGCATTAAAAGAAGACTGATCTCATCATGGATTTGTGGTGTTAACATGTACTTGGTGATATGACCCACGTTTGTGACGTGGCATTGTTGTTGAGTGGAAGGCCTGCAAGTCCATAAGCTCCCCATATATATAAGGAAGCAGTGATTTTATGTCTTTAGGAAGGTGTGATGTTACAGTTGTGGCTCTCATGATTGTGGTCGGTATGCCTGACATGGATCTCAGTGTCTGTAATGGGAGAGATTTGAGGGGCAGCCCAATAACTCGTCTTTAATGCAAAGTGGGACAGTACAAAGGAATCGAAGAACATTAATCCAAGTATGCACACAATTTATTTAACTAGTGCTGGAGAAGAGTTATGTGTTATGAATGACATTAATGGTAACCGTATTAGTAAAGTAAAGAAGAGAAATGTGTCAAGCCTGACATTACAGGGATGTTATGCAACTTTTGCAAGTTGACAACCAGGCATGTTTTCACACAACTACTTCATGATATTTTTTGCCACAATAACTTCCCTGAAATACTACAAATTGAAGAAATAATGTAAAATTACTTAACATCATGTTTGCCTTGGATTTTATCAATGATTTATTTACGGTATGAATTGTTTCCCATGGGCAGAGCTGTCACTGACCTGTGATAAGAACATAATGTGCGTGATCTTGAGGCAGTGAGTTTCCTCTTTGTTAGTCACATAAAATGCATGCTCTCTGTTTCTCACTTAATATTGCAACTCTGCACAATCACAGGCTTCAGTACTTTGACTAGCTAATGTTAGCATAGCAAGCTATGGCCACAGTAATGGATGTATTAAGAAAAATTGGTTAATGTGTTCAAAGGTGGTGTCCCATTCATTCCAGTGAAAGTTGCCCACTGGGCGCATACGCCAAATAAGTTTGTCAGGTATCCGCAAGCGTCTGCATTTTGGGGCCCGCATGACATGAAATTATTTACTGATGCGGTTCTTTGAGACTTTTTAAGTGTTATTGGACTTGAGTGATCATTGTTTTTATAAAAAGAGTCATTTCGGGGTGTTTTTGATGCTCAGAGAACTGTATTAATTGTTTTACAGCCATTTTTTTTATGATGGTGTATGGGGAAATGTCTTTTTCGGACAGTTACAGCTTTTCAGATTGCTGTGGTTGTTCTGCCTCTGTAGAAATACACAGCAAAGCAAAATAAAACTGCTAAATAAGACAGAAGCTTTGTGTGTTCATGCCCTATGAAAATTATGGCAGTAATGAAATAAATGTAACAATTAATGAATAAATTGTTGGCGGCGATGTAACCAACAATACAAATAAAAAAAAACATGGTTTGCTTTTAGATTTGTAAAGTACAGGCAATAATATAGAAGATAGGCTGACATCTTACCTGCACAATTGGTGTATTGAGTTAGCGGGGACGATATGCTTGTTTCCCGATTCAATACTATCAAGATAAATGGGATTCGGTATGTAATTGCAATTCTTAAGTATTGCGATAAGATATTACGATTAATTGCCATTTTTCTTTGCTTTTTTAACATTAGTCCATGGGAAAAAGTTGAATCATACACTTCTAGAGACTGTATATCAAGTCATATTTCCTAAAACAATGCACATCACATGTCAGTCAGTCTCTCTGAGTTTTATTTCAGCAGCAGCATTGCACACTGATTTAGTCATGTCTAGCTCTGAATTTCCTGGCAATGTGTGAAACCCAAAGTGTGTCCGTACTTTGCATTTAAAACGTGAGGATACTGGTCGTATCCCCACAGATCTCTGACATTTTGTGCTTTCTCGCGTCCGCTTTGTTTTTCTTGAAACTGATGTGATGTCACATAATACTCATCGATTACAACAAATACATTTCCCCATCTGCTGGATAAAAGTGATAACTTCTGTCCACCTTGTCTAATAAGCATACACTAAAATGAAGCAATTGAATTTAAATTTATATCGCTTCAGGAATCAAAAGCTTTTTTTTAAAAAATCGTTTAAAAAAAAAAGAAAAAAAAGAATCACGATTCTTAAGTGAATCGATTTTTTCCCCCCACCCATAGAATCAATCTAAATTTATGCCTGTGAATGTTGATGATTTTACAGTAAGAAATTGTGCTGTATGTTTCAAATTTTGCAGGCTAAAGATAGAGCTGTCTCAGGCTGATCTCTGGGATCAGTATCTGGGATTATCAATTAAAAAAAAAAAAAAAACATGGATCATTGACCATTTCTGATCAGTTCTTTATTGTAAGTCATTGTTTTCTGGGTATGAAAGCTTTTGGGGATCAGATCCTGACTGATACAGGACTTGTACTCAATGTTAACTTGTTGTTACACACACTCTCTCGGTACCCCCACCGACCTGCCCTCATGATAAACAAACTAGCTAAAAAACTGACTTGTACTCAGGTTGAAACTGTTCCAATGTCAATACTTAAATGAGCTGTACTGGGTTACAAGAAATCTGGCTGGTGTTCCAGTTCGCTAATCTCAATAAATCAAAGTGCCAACTGTGCCAAGCTAAGGTGTCTTGCTTGCTCACTTAGTTGAATGTGTGCTTTTTTCCAGGGGTAAAAAAAAAATCATATTTTATTTAGACTACTTCTGGAGTTCCCTTAAAGCTACCCAGTTAGCTACTGTTCAAATCTAAAAAACTGCAGTGCATCAGCATTTCCCTTTGAACTTTTATCTAGCAGCAGCAGTAGGGTTAAGGGATAGGTTGTTTGCATTAGCCTATATTAAAATGAACTCTTTGTGCAAAATTGATGAATATTTCTGTGGCAAGCCCACCCTCAGCTACTCCCCCAGGGTGCTGCCGGATATGAGTATGTTGGCATTGATCTTTCCATGTTTAAAAGGGGTTTCCTGATGAAGGCAGAGATAACACAGGTGTTTCATATTTCATGTTTGATCAGAGAGATAACTATCTTGACAGACATGTGCTGCGTACAAGCCTCATTCCTGCCATGCCAGGCCGCGTCCTCTAGCGAGCCCTCTACAACCTTCAACACTTGAGCATTTCTCTGGCCACACCCAACCAGTCCTGCTTTCTTTGTGGTAACATTATCTCTCCCTTTGCTCTGCAGCCTTCGCCACAGCCTCGCCAACACTGTAGAGAGGGGCAGCAGAGACTAAAAGGAAAGAAGCACAGAAGGAATCAAGGTCAGGGAAAATAGGGACGGAAGCACTGAGCCAGGAGAAGTAGCCTGAAAAAAAATTAATGTTCAGTAATTTCCAGTGCACTTTACTGTATTATACAATCCAGAAATACTCTAACACCACATCAGTCTGCATCCTTAACAATTATCACAGAATTGGATCACAGTATCACCAAAAACGGAACATTATAGGCTTCACAAAGGTAGGGTTGATTGCAGGGGTTTGTGCTATGTATTGCTTGACATTACACAGTTGTTGCTTTTACGATGGCCACCTGCTGTAAATGTTGGCAGTGAACATGCTCTAATGGTGTGTTGTTGTCTCCCTCTGTCCTCAGACTGAAGAGGTGAACCATTGTTCAGGCTTCTGAATGAGTGTCAGTCACATGGTCCAACCATTCAGTCATTCAGTTGAAATCTGCATTAAAGGTGCCCTGTGGAGTTTTGTTCTCAGCAAACACAGTTATGTTTACATTCAATGTGTCTCACCAAAATCAGTGTGTGTCATTGAGGCCTAAAAAACATGCATTTTCTTTCTCATAAAACATTTGCAACGCTTTTTTTTTAAAGAGTTTATAACCAGCATTGTTTGCTAGATTGCAGCCCTCTTCTTCCCTGCCTTTGCTGGAATGTTGCTACGTTTATTGACACGTTACCACCACCAACTGTCAATAAATGGAATAGTATCAGAGCACTGGCAAGGCTGGTGAAGACAAATAATCCAAATTTGACAGAAATTACAGACTGTAATTCAATCTCCTCAAATTCAGTTTTTATGTTATAAGATATATGGGCAAAGGTCCTTCCAATTGTGTATATACAGTTCACATTTACATAAAGTTCTGTGAAATGATAAATAATTCAAGTTTAAAATGTGTTTACTACTATAAATAGACCTTACGTTACCTTTGGAGTTCTGTGAGAAATGGTTTGTGTCGAATGATCTCTTTACAGGTCTTGTACTGACACTTAGCATAGAAACTCTGTGAAACTTATGTCGTGTTTGGGTAAAATCTAAGTATATGATAGCCATTTTTAATTACATGATGTGACCTTTGACGTTGGATGCAACAGTCCCGCCGATTTCCAAAGTGTTTACCAAAATACTTTGGTTTTCTCTCATCTAATCTAATTCAGAAGTCTCTAACTGAGTCTCCTACCTCGTGTTGCAGGTTCTGAGCCCATGGTACAAGGCCCTGACTGAACATACTGGTGGTGCATACAGACTTACTACTGTGGTGAGTGATCTGTAAAATGTTTCTACCTGCCTATTCATATCGTAGGTCATGCTGAGTTTGTTTTTTGAGCCCTAGACATAAAAATGTGCAACAAAGGTCCTTGGCTGGAATAAAACCCGGGACGTCACAGTTGTGTGGTATGCGCCTTAATCATTTGGCTACCAGAACGCCCCGGGGTGGTTTCTTTTCACACACAAATAAATTCAAGCAAACCAAAATGCCACATGAGAATGTACACGCCGCTCATTGGTTAGATGTGTCTGGAGCAGGACAGAGAAAGAAACACAGGAAGAAGGTCCTATCTGCCCAGATGTCAAGAAGGTAACATACTTCTTTGCTAGTCCACGTCAGACCTTGATTCATTCCACGTCTAGCAGCTAGCTGGATTTCGCTCATCCGCATCCTAGTCTGCAAAGTGCACCTGGCTACGGGAGCCGTTTAGCTCAAACCTGTAGAGTATGCCTTGTAGTTTGGTCAGATCAAGGTTGGATCACATTCCCACCACAAATGAACTGCCCCAGAATTAGTTTATGATCGGACTGTGACGACTTCCTCTGAAGGGTCTTGGTGCGCTTGTTTTGGTCCGTACCAGTGAATCGTACCAAGGGGGAAACAGACCAGAGTCCTATTCAACTGGACTAAAATGCCTAACCTGATTGGCAGTCTGTAACACCACTTGTGTGTTGTTAGGGCCACTGCTTCCCCACATTCGGACCACATTTTCCATAAACCCTGTTGCTTCCTGTATCCCTTTCCCTCCCTAGTGTCTTATTTTACTGAGGAGAACAAAAATGTTGGAAGTGAGTTTATTTCTCCGCTTGTAATCATCTGTGATTGCCAGAAAGTTTGAAAGCTTTAGTTTGATTTCCATTGGAAGAACAGTGCATTCTTCCTGTTTTGAACTGTTAAAGAATCCAGCAGTTTTCCTGTGAACTCTACCCAGCAGTGCACAATGTACAATGCAGGGTAGAACCCATGGAAGCTATCAGTCTCCATGGTGACGGTCATGTTTGTTTACGCTTGGATACCCAAGGACTTTCTGCTTGACTTACTGCTATTGTTCATTTGGTTCTCTGGTTCAACCAAGACGCTTTGCTGTGACAGCTATGCTACTGATGCCACCCATTTTGGCAACTAGCTGTGTTAATGTCAGGTCAGCCTTATTGGAAGGCTTTGTTTTCCTCACTGCAGAACCCTCAGCTCTGCTTGTTTATTTCATTCATGATGCTATAACTCAGCACTGTAATTCTTATGTCATCCAGTGTATGTGTGTCATTTACATAAATAGCCTATGAACACTTGTGCACAGTTCTCATTTTCATACCAGTCTGCACCAGAAACCAAGAACCAAGTTTTTTTGCATACAGCACGGGAAATAATTTCCTGTTGTGATATTAATGTGTAACTAACACAGGCGCAATTGGTCTCATAAACGTCTGTGTTGTTCCAAGATTTTATCCTCAGGTGTTGTTTTGTGTGTTTTTGTGTTGAGGATGGCATGTAGCTCAGCTTGCTTTGGTGTTTTTGGAGTAGCTCTATACTGAGCAATTACTGACTTTGAATCAGAGCTCTTTAGGCCAGGAGTTAAAGACAAACAACACACCCAATTTATTTGTGCCCTGTAGAAACCTTTCATCCCCAACTTTGTCTTTAATTTCACACAGACTCCTAGTATTGTTTCACACATGTAAAACGATTTTCGTGACCTCAGGAGTAAGACAAAACGACATGAATGACAGGACACCATTACAGTCTTGACTTTCCTGCTACTGGTTTTAGGAGAAAGTTGGCAGGGTGTCAGGTCTCTCCTGAATTGCCAAAAGTCTTTGAAAAGAAAAAAATGGCTTCCGGTTTTAGGATGTGTTTTGTATTTTTTTATTGATGCAGTCCCACAAGGCTGTTGTATGAAACAAGAGAAGAAAGAAGTTTTTGTTTTAAAAATGATTCAACCCACAGTATTGATTCAGTGCAGCAGTTTGTCTAGAAATTAGCTTGTATGCTACGTCTCTTCCAGAATGCGCCTCCATTCTCAAAATACACCGCAAATATTTCCTCTGCACACACACACACTTCTCCTCTACGCAGTGTGTCTAAAGGAAGTCAAACATTCCACACCTCTTTCAAGGTTAACCCTGATGCTCAAAACCTTTTTAGTCCAAGAGAACAGAAGAATCAGAGAGGTATGAAGAGACAGAAAGTAAGATAGTTAAATACAGATGGTTTGATAGAGCGTGAGGCTAGTCTTGCCACTGCTCTATTTTTATTTGTCTACATCTCTGGCAGAGATACATAATTATACATCTTGGAGCTTAGCAAGAGCCATGCAAGAAAACAGTCTCTGGCTACCATGGAGAAAATATGCCACAACACTAATGTTTGGGCTCTATTATGAATTTTATCATTTATATTTGAATTTCAGTTGAATTTAAATAATTTAAATAATCGAATTGTCAAATTTGATTTTCCTAACTAACTGGCAGCTTTAATAACCATTGCCAACTAAACTCCGGTCGCTGCATTAGCTACAAACATATTTTTGGCATTCTGCTTCTCCAATTTCTTGTTACTGGTGGTTATCGCAGAACATATGCCCAGATACAAAATATCTGTGATAAGGCCTGGTCACTATACCTTGTATTTAAAATGATGACACTTTATTTATACATATGATTTATTTTTATACATATTTTCATGTTGGATTGTTGGAATATTAAAGACCTTAAGAATATTGTAACCCCTTGTAAAGGAAACTGTCAACTATGTCGAAATAGTGTTAATGTAAAAGGGGGTTTGAGAACTAACCAAATAAAGAAAAAGGGTTTTTTAAAAACCCAATGACATTTTGTGGAGAAATCAATTCATTCCAATGGAATTGTAGCAATCAGTAGATTTGCTCGTAAATCTGTGCAAATGTTTTGCTTCAAGTTACACTTTGGTTGCGAATTTGGGCTGTTGACCAATAGAAAGCCAGCTTGACAGTGCTGACCTTTGCAGCAACGGCGACCAACTTTGTAGAGCTTTCTTTTGTTTTTGGTTCACCTTTTTCTTGTCAAAGCTAGTATCTTCTAAACATCACATGGATAAGTTGTTCCAAGAAGTAGTATTTTTCTAAAAGAGTGACAGACAATGGGAGATTGGTAGCCAATCATATGTCCGGTTCAATTAGCTGTAAAATAAATAAATAAATAAATGACATGTTACCAATTTTTGGAGGTACTTAAAACTTTGCAGTGAACTGCAATGATGATAAAAGCTTGGAAAATGAAGCCCAAGATGAAAATAACTAAATTATTCTTTATCAGAGTTTATAAAGGCACTGACGCTTTGTTGCATGGCTTAAAGTAAGCTGTATTTGTTTTCCTCTGTATAAAAGTAGTGTTGTGCGCTGGCAGGTCATTGGGTGCTTACACAGGTAATGGAGTTTACCACATGTTATTCTAAGACTCCAGCCTCACTTACACCTATCCATGCATGGTTGCCTAATACTCCCAGCTGTCAATCAATTGGCTCATCCTGTTTGTCTGTCGCACTACTTCTGCTTCCTCAGTCTGTTACTGCAAATAGATGCTCGCGTGGTTCTTAGGCAAGGGTATGTGGATTAACAGCTTACTACGATAAAAACCACTCGAAACAACTGAAAACAAGGCTTTAATCCGAGATGTCATCAAAGTGTAAAACCTGTAGAAACTTTGTACGGAATTAATCCATCAGCATCCACTGGGTGTGATGAGATGTCTTAATATGTCAATCAAAAATCACCAAAAACATATGAAATCTAACATTAAAATGAGTGTCATAAGGTATGACATTGTTCTTGCTCAACTGATGCTTTGGTAATTTACGACATCATCAGCTGCAGTTCAGAGTTTTGTCACGTTAATTACCATGTTGATGACATCATAGATTTAAACCTAGATGTAACTCTGTAGGTTCTATTTGTAGTTTTGTAGTTCTTTTGGGTCGTTTTGTATCACAATGATGGAGTGTTTGACCGTAGGAACACATCTCATCCATGATGTTAACTTGTGTACCCATACCATACTGTACCATAATGGTTTAACTGTGTACTGCATGTCATTTACTTTTTAGTGCATGTCCACTTGGACCTGTTGTGCTGTAATCAGTGTGATGTACAGTCCCACTATGGGACCATGACTTGTTCCTGATATGTGCAACACATTTGACCTTCTGAAGAGCTTCTTAAAGTGATTGGGATTCTAATTTAGGCGAAGTCTTCTAATCTAAGCCAGCACGGAAGCTCCAAGTGAGATAACCACCACTGATTCAGTGGCCCTCACTGACCTGCTGCATTCAGATGGACACGAGCTGCCTAGAGCAGGTTTAACTGCACATCAAGCGAGGCTAGCTGGCAAGGCCTACATGCTACCATCTGTCAGCGACAGACAACTAGCCTTGCTGACCTCACATAGGCCACGTGAGGCAGAGCTAGGCTTGCCAGTGCAATCTGTCACTCCAAGAGCCCAGTAACCCTAGAGAGGGGGAGGGGAGAGCCACATGCAGATTGGAGTTCATTTCTGTTGTCACTGCACCTTATACAACTGCACAGTGGAAATATAAAAGCCGCTAAATCTGAAACTTGTAATGTTTTTATACTGTTTGCATACTTTATAATGTTTCTGCTACACTACCAATAGTACACCATGAGCAGTGATACATAAAGTTATGGGCATTCCCAATGGGGATGTATTTTTCAGTTGGTATTTTCCACCTCAGGTCCAGAGGCAGTGTCATCTGTTTCAATCACTCATTTTCAACAATGCTAAATGAGGCGAGTATTGTTTTGAAGTAGCTGCTAACGCTAGCATTGTTGTCAGTTACCTAGGTTGACTGTTCCTGACGTACTCCACCGATTTAGCATATACCACAGACAGTTTAAAAAATCAATGCAGCAGAACAAGAGATATCATCTTCTATATTCCACACGTTCTTCCTTCCTTCCTGGTGCCTATATTACTCACAATGAAACTCGACTGTTAACAGTTCAGTCAGAGATTCAGGTGTGTTTTGCTAGTAGTGGCTAATAGGAGCCGCTAGCCTCAAGCAGAGATGAGGAGTGGGGCTATAGAGGTCTGGTAAGCTCACTTCTTTCGAACTCCACACCCCTAGATTTTTTCCATTTTAAAACTTGCAGTCTTCAGCCCCAAGTCCCACTTGAGGCCATTTATCAGATTTCCCACAGCTCCCTCTGGAGCTACAAAGGCTTCATGCTACTTTTTTCACACATACAGTGGTACTCCCCAAGACCTGTAAACAGATGTTGATATGTAAAAGCGGTGGAGTTCACCTTGAACATTAACACCAATAACACCATGCTACTATCTTAAATTAGTAAGAGGGTTGGTGTTACCACAGGTATATTTTCGTAGTACAGTTCCATGTTTTGCACATATGCAGTTCTTTTGTTGGGATTATATCCATAGCCTAGGTCTGCTGCAGGCTGACAGTAAACCATCTCTGGCTTTTGTTCACAGCGTCTTTTGCCTGGTTGTGGCAACAGTATGAGTGAGAATCTATTTTTGATGCTTGACTCTAACTGGGGACAGGAGAATTGGATGCATTTTAGAGTGAGAGACTATGAAAAATAGCAGCCCTAAATCATCCCATCCCCCACTGCCTGAATTTCTTTCTGCTACTTTCTTAAAATAGACCCAAACCGTCAGGTCTCAGACAGAGCCTTTAAATAGGAATGAGCCCCATTTCCACCTGCAGAGTATACTCAGAGCAGCAGCCATCACAGCTTGGGTCTTCTTTACGTATTGATGCAGCAAAGTGTTCAAAGAACATGAAACCTACATGGTGGATATTATTATCACAGACTGGGAGGGACAAAAGAGCACACATGATGCAGTGAGATACATCAGTGCGGGGTGGCAGTTAGTGAGTTTCCTCAGCTAGAGTTTCAGGGCATGCACCTGCCATTTAAAGAGGCCCTTTCACACATGCATCCTGTCATAATCAACATAATGACGTGTTCAGACTGCTACAGTAAAGGCAACACTTTCATTTGTTAACATAAGAAATTCCTTACTGTTATTTTAAAATAAAGTGGCCATTCATAGCCTGACATCAGACCAATTTGCAAATGCGAATTAGTCTGGAACCTCTCAGTTCATTTTCGATTTGCATGGGGCGTGATCAACGGGCACAGACCAAAATGCCTCTGGATGCAATTGGATAGACCTACAACCAATCAGAGCATTGAAACGTGTGACGTAGTGCTGAGCGAATCCTGCTGGAAGTACGGCAAACACATCTTTCTTATCAACAAAAGCTTTAAATGCAGTTGTTTGTTCTTTTAGAGAAAATATACCTTCCAGTTAATTTAATACTGACACGATAGCGGATTCAGAACGTTCCACATCAGCGGCAGCCATCATGGTTGTTTACGAAAATACCTCAACGGAGCTCCTCTGTACAGTCATCGTATCAAACCCGCCCCATATTAGATAAACGGTTGTGATTGGCCCGACCCGGGCCAGGTCGGCTGCACCTCTGTCTGCCAGTGCAAATAAAACATGAGCTTGCAGATCGTCTGGTTCCCAGGCTAGGCCATTCACATACTACCACAAATACAGAGAAATAGTTCACTGAGAAAATTAAAAAACATTGTGCCCTACAGTCTCAGAATGCAGTGGTGTACAAATAGCACTGATGTGATGTTCTCCTTTTTGTTCATGTAATACGGCAGTAGGGAGCATAAGCTGTAAATCTGTGTTTTTCTTTTTTTAATATAGGGTTCAGAATAGAGCTAGACTGATAAATCGGCCAGGTTGATATATTGGCCGATATTACGTTATTGTACATATATCGATCTGTGTATATGTCGGCTGATAAGTAACAAGATGCTGCAGGGCTCCCAAGTATCGATATCAGTAACGGCCTCAAAAATCCAGTAATTACTTGGAATTGGAATACCACCCCCGAGATTTCGCACTCCCAGGGAACCTTAACAGTCATTCAATGTGTTTCCATGATTATATCCAGTATAGTCAAACCGCTGCTGGATGTTTGAGGCTGATACTGGTATCAAAATTTAAGAGGCTTGACTGACATCGAGAGTTTAAGCCATCTGATAATGATTTATTGGCCAATACATTTTTTTTAATCAAGACAAACAAAAGATAAGGATCATTTAAATTTGATTATTATGTATGGAGTGGGACATTTTACAGTTGAAAATAAACATGTCAATATGCGCAACACTGCATAATGATAAGGTGTTGTATATTTTTATCACACCTCTTTGAGTGAGCTAAAGACTTTGATTGGATGTTTCATTAGCCTGTGTTTGAGTTGATGAGTAATTATGTATGCAGCTGATAACCCAAGGTAAATATGATGTACTTAGTGATATTGATTTCATATTGTGAGGGACAGAACCTCCCTCACTCCCGTCAATATGAATTCAGTCATGCTTTTTCAGTACCACGTCATGGTTAGGAAACAGGTTATGTGCTGCATGTATTTAATGGTCATGTCCTGAATTTCTTTAGGTGTTGACTGATGGTCCCTCTCTTCCTCTCCTGTTGAGCTGTGACTTGATTTAAGATTTACTGTACAGGCCAGTTTGCCACTGGCAGCAGTCACAAATGGAGAAAGAGAGAGAGAGGGAGGGGAGGGGAGAAATGCAGAGACAGAGATTCCCTTCTCCTCTCCCATCCCCCTCTGTTCTCCCACACTGTCAACACAGACGATCCTGGCCGCAGATGGCGGCTCCACAGCACCACTGCAGTGGGATGGTGGTGGAGGGAACTACAGCTTTCTGTTTACAAACCTGTGGTCCTCCCCAGGCAGTGCTGCTGTCAGATGGGATCTGAGCAGAGGGTCATAGTGATCTGTGACTCAACAGTCTGCAGGTTTTCATTGCAACCAAACACAACAGCAGGTGATTTTACTTCACTCTTTACTCTGCCTCCTATCTTGTTTTAAGTGTATTGATGATCAAATCAGCTGCTGTTGTGTTTGGCATGCTTTGTAGCCTAAATGTACTCTGTATCCACTACCATAGAGCATGAAATAAAATGTATTATTGCAGAAAATTGTCTTGACAAATGTCTAGATTAATATAATTTTATAGTCAGTCATTTTATAATATGGCTTAGATTCAGCCTCTAAGATTTGTTTTTCTTAAAACAAGACAATTACTTTGTTCAGTTTCCTGTGTTTGAGTATGACTGGGCAAGGCAGCAGTCAATAGAATAGAAACAGGCTGAATTAATCTCACTCCATTTGACTTTTTGTTTGTTTTAAGAGGACAAGATATTTAAATCCAGTATCCGGGAACTCTGGAATTTTCACCAGAATTGTCTCATTTTTCTACAAACATAAACTAATGCCATCTGAATACTTTGAAAATTGCTGTCATCACAAAAAATAAATCTACAAATAGTGGGTTTAAGTGCTTAAAATGGGTTTAAGTGCTTAAAATGGAAGCTTTTAGGTGCTGGATCACTCCACGAATTTTAATTACTAGTGGAAGTGGAATCTAAGTTGCCTAAATAGACCGTGCTGCTGCTGATGACTAATGCCGTGTGTACACAGGAAGGGGTTCAAGTGTGTTTTTCAGTCATCCATCTCACACGCATCTGATGGAACAGATAGGTTTCTATTTTAACCAATCTAGCTGTCTCCACACACCGCGCAACCCAAAGCGTATTCTTACACTTCAAGTCTATTTTCTTCCATTTTATACTCGTAACTACAGTGATTGTGTGTTGAGCTTTGAGCGCTGCCAACACGCAGGCGACGTACCTTCAACAGTGTGCCTGAACGCATCCTGTGTAGACACAAATGTAGGACTCAAGCTGCTTCTCTGCTAACATGCTGCGTTTTCTGTGTAGGCTGTGTAGACACTGTGTAAAGCAATGGGCCTGAAAGTTGCACGTCAGTATAGTGTGCATGCGATAGCAGTACATAATTGTACATTGTAATGGGTGATTTATGCTTGTAATAAGCTATGGACATATTGTACTACCGTGTATCGATCCTCTCTGCCTTTGAGCTGGTTAACTGGCATCCCTAATAGATAGATATATAGATAGATAAAGTGTGTATGGGAGAGAGAGAGACTGAGTGAGTGTCAGGGAGAGTGAGAGCTTACCACCTTGCTTTGTCTCCTTATGATTGTCTAGCTTAGTAACAATTTATTGTCACAATTATGCAGCAGGTGTAAAAAAAAAAAAAAAAAAAAGCCTAAAAGGACTCTTACTGTCTTTTTTTCTTGGCTGGTTTTCCCCACTTACAGTGATATTAAGAGGAATACTATAAAGTTTAGATCAAGTTTTAGTGGTGTTGCATGATTTCTGCCTCACCCTGCCTCAAACAGTTGCCAATTTAGCTGTAATAATGTCATTTGTTTCAGTTTTAGTGGCGAGTTTCTGTCCTGTGGTGTAAATGTTGCTTCAGAGCCATTTTCCACTCTTCTGAGAACAAAAGTCTGCAGGAAACATTGTATTTCTGGAGTGACTTGTCATGAATTTGGTCAAATCTTAGGATGTTGAACATTGACTTTTAGCCAGCTGTGGCATTAAGGCAATGTAGCCAGTGTATTAAGAGTTTAAGTGGAGTTTACACAGAGCAGAAAAATCTAAACACTTGCACAATGTAACACTTAGCTATTCGAATGAATTTTTTTTGTGTCGATTTGTGTTGATTCAACTCTTATGGTCATGTTTAAAGCTGTGGTTGGTTGTGATTTTGTATTGAACTGCATCATATTTAAATGATTGTTACTAATATTTTGCCCACCTCTTTTACATAGATAAAAAATATAAAACACACAATAATGCTGTCTAATACAACACCACAAACTACAGCCTCAAAAATGACCAGAGTTAAACTAACACAATTTCAGCAACAATTAGGTTTCACTGCATTTCATTACAGTTTGCAGGTGTTTATGTTTCTGGTCACTCAGTGTATTTATTTCAGGAAACGTGTAACTAGAGATGTCTAGATGTGATCTGGAAGATCAGTATCGGAGCCAATCAAGCCTTTTTTAATTAACTGACAGTTTAATTAGTTTAAGTCCTTATATTCTACTGATAGCCCTGCTGTGGTATTTTCAACAGTGGCTGACATATATTTCTGTCATGAACCACACACTAACCACAAAGTGCAGGGGTGTGGCATGTTTTAAGGTTAGTATGCAGCTGAAATGTTTACAGTATGGAACCATTGTAAATTGGAAGTGAAAGCAGCCCGACAGATGCTTCTGATTTAATAATGGGCCTAATTTAGAGTACAGGATGTCAGGAGTGCCAGTGTTTCATGGGGTGGTAGAAACGACTCATTTCAACATCACAAAATGTTGCCATTTAGCATTGAGCTATTTGTGTAGCAGTGTTGGTTTGCATTATTTTGTGTACTTGCTCTATTTCTGACCTTCAGAACAGTGTGCTTGCTGACAGTTAAATAATAACAGGAAAATACAATCCTCTCTCACCAGAGACAGACGGTCCAGTCACATACGTATCGCTAAGCCAACATGCCGGAGAACAACATCACGGCTTCTTCTGCTGTTTTTGGCCAGAGTTGTTGCCCGTCTCCTGGGTCATGAACAGATCACCAAACAGCTCAGCCGTGGCAGTTTATTCTCTTGTGAAGGTGTCTATAGTGTGGATTCTGCTATTGATGTTGTTGTTGTTGTTGGGGCTTGACTACGCAGGATTAGCAAAAATTGGTCCACTGGCCCAGGAGAAGGAGACTCTTACTTTATACAATGCCATGTGTATTGTGTAATTGTAGCCTGTTTGCTGTTGCAGCAATCTCAGAACCCATCAGCTATTGTCTGACGATGATTTGAACGCAGATACATTTTCAAAAAAGCGAATAAAAAGCTAATCTAAAGGGCTCCGAGATTGATAAAAAAGCTAAATTGTTGTCAGATGATAGCCAATGGGTTCTGGATTGCATTTCTTCCGCATCTTTTGCTCTCCACTGTTAACCTTCATGCAACCAAAGCCTGCTTAAACGTAATAGGTCAATACTACTCGGACTACAAATGGAAACCATAACGATACCAAAATCTTGTCCCTTGCCTACAGATCCTGCATTCACATGCAGATATGTTTATAGAGATTACTGTTGCAGAGACCAGTTTCCCCTCAGATTATTATTAAAGATTCTTCACTTCTAATTACCTGTGGAAGGTATATAGGATCATAGCATCACTGTGTGAAATATGCAGTTGTTGTCATGTTTGTTGGTCAGAAGAGCAAGAAATGTTTGTTAATGTTAACACAGTCGGATCCTTACTACTTCCTGCACCCCTGAGATTGACATTCTGCAATGTCAAGGCAACAGACGACGAAAATCTAACATCCTGGGAAATGAAATGTAACCTAGTGCTCACAGTACCCATCCACTTAAATGCCATTAAATGCACAGAAAGTCTCCTTCTCCTGGGAGAGGGGGCTGCAGACACTGAGCTCCAGGCATCACATGGCTGATTATTCACAGGGGAAATGGGCTTTGAGCTGGTCCTTATTTGGAATCGACTCTTTGGCTCTCAGTTAGCTTTTTAAAGTTGTGGTTCCCAACCTCTTTAGTTTATGAAACCACAGACAAAGGCAATGTTGAGTCATGATCCCCTGACATGTGCTTGGATGCACAAACTAAAGAAGTCATACCACAGGAGGTACCCCACCCCCTGTTGGAGTGTAGGCTCACTTTAGGAGAGTGAAACACAATTTAACACTGAAGAAGCATGATAAAAGAGCAACTGAAGAAAATATTCTGAATTGCTGCACCTCCATACATGCATACCAGCATACACCTAGCGAGCGCTTGGTTTGTGTTGTTCATTAAAATCAACAACTGGTACTTTTTCGAAATACACCAGCGAATCCGAAGCCACAGTAAATCATCGTACATTGGTCTCTGCATTTCAACAATAGAATGTACCTGATTGTATTTAAACAGTTTTAAGCTGTTAAGGCTGTGAAGAGTTGTGCTGAAGTTGTATGACACATTTTACCGTCCATTTGATCCCCACCGAAACTGGAAAATTTGGTATTGTGACAACACAGGCAGGAAATGTTGTTCAGGCTTGGTGAAACCTTTTGAGAAACTTGATGTTTGACAGTTGTATTATGTGCCTGATGCCAGATGGGTCTGAATACTCAACCAGGATCCCATTTCCACCTGATATTAAAGGGTAATTTCGGTGTTTTTAAACCTGGGCCCAATTTTTATTTTATTATTATTATTATTATTTTTTTAACATATTTTGGGGTGTAAGTGACTAATTGTTCCAGTAGATCGACTCAGCCAGCAGCTGTGAAATGGGCTGCAATGGCTGCAACATAATCCTTTGGGGAAACTACACCCATCAAAAGTACGTCCACTAAAAGTGCTTGTTTTTGCCACTGACAGGCTCAGACTGTTATTCTAAGTGTCTGACAACATTATGGAAAGGGTCCCTACAGAGATGGACCTTTTTGTTAAAGAGTAAGAAGAACTCTCATGTTTCCACCGTCGTCTTCCTGCAACAACCTCTCACCTCTTGCGAGATTTCAGAGCGAGACTTCTGCTTGAGTGAGACTTCTGTTTCTGGTTAAACAAAAAGAATCTTACTCTTTAACAAACGGTCTGTCTCTGCAGGGACCCTTTCCATAATGTTGTCAGACACTTAGAATAACAGTCTGAGCCTGTCAGTGGCAAAAACAAGCACTTTTAGTGGACGTACTTTTGATGGGCATAGTTGCCCCAAAGGATTATGTTGCAGCCATTGCCGCCCATTTCACAGCTGCTGGCTGAGGTGATCTACTGGACCAATTCCAAAACCTTTGGTAACTATTAGTCACTTACACCCCAAAATGTGTAAAAAATAGGGCCCACGTTTAAAAATACCGGAATTACCCTTTAACATCTGATCTGTATCTGGATGCTGGAGAATAACATCAGATCATGACACCTTTGCATTTACACATACATTAAAATATGTTCTTGTTATCTTGATTCTGTGCGCATTTGGATTGAATCTCAATATGCAAAAATTGTAGGCAGAACTGACAGGCTTGCTATGCAATGCAATGATACTCTTGAGGGATCGCTGTGACGTGCGAGGCGAGGGTCACGTGACAGACGGAGGCAGCTGAAGGCATCTGTAGGCTGCTTTTTGGTAGCCTTGAAAACAGACATGCTAAAGATGATGCAAGGGGCTTGGTTGGTGGAGGCATGTTGCTTCAGGTACCAGTGAGATGAGGAAATATGATCTCGGAAGTCTAGTTTGACTGCTCTGATTATCATGGTGACAATAATAAACAATAGAAAACAAGCGTCCACTTTACAAAAAAAGCTACCAGGAATGTGTGCATGTATGTATGTATGTATGTATGTGATTGGCCAACACTATGCCTTGTCTGACATTCCAGCAAAAGTTGAAGCAGGTTCACATTTTCTGTTAAAGCCTTCTGCGTTAATCAACATCTAACCAACTATCTAACTGGTCTTTCTTTCTCTCTGTTTTATAAAGGCTGTGGCAAGCTGCCTTAAATATGCCAATGAATAAATCCTCTAAAATGCTGTATGTAATCATGTTTAAATTGTATATTCAAACAAGGATACAGATATTGAAAAATAGATACCATAGATCTGTTATATGTGTCTGTACATTTTTATAATTGCACATATTTTACTAGGTCAACAGTTGTTTCCATTTCCACAATAATTTAGTAGTAAAATTACCTTGTATTTTGGCTGAAATTAAAAAGGTTTTAAAAAGTCCTCATTTTAGGCTGATGAAAATTGCTGACGTTCAAACAGATCCAGCCATCTTCAAATTGTCTTTATTATAATGCAGTCACATTTAATGTGTGCAAATATCATGGGCATTGAGCAGTAGTGTTAATGATGAGTGTCTCCCTTCACTGATGAATCTCTCTCTCTGTTTCCTAGGCTAGGTGTGTGCGTGCTGACCTCATGGTGTAACAGGAGTAAAGATGAGCATTAGCAGTGATGAGGTCAACTTCCTGGTCTACAGATACCTACAGGAGTCAGGTATCCTCCCAAGTCCTTATATTCATCATGTCTGCATTTAAAAAAAAATCTTTAAATGTCATAACATAACTTTATTAGTGGTTTGCTTTCCTACCAATCAGACTTTTACGTCCAATATCATTCTGTTTTTCATTATTTCCAAATTTTAAATATGTGAACTAGCACTGCCATCGTGGTGAATGCTTTACAATTATGTTATAAATAAACAAAATGGAGTTTCAGTTTTATATGGAAGCAGTCACACATCATTTCAAATGACTGAAGTGTGTGTGTGTGTGTATATGTATATATATATATATATGTGTGTGTGTGTATGTATATATATATATATATATATATATATATATATATATATATATATGTATGTATGTGTATATATATATAGTGCACCTCCATGATGACTGAGATAAATCCCCATCTCTGTTGTTGCTTGTAATATTGGTATATCCAGCAGAAGGCTGCATATTAGTTTATTAGATCAACTTGGTCGCTGTGTATATGCAATACCATTTACCGGTGTGGGTCAGCTTGTTGTTGTATGAAAGGCACAATGTAGTGAAGAGAAGTTGTTGGGGGAGAATGATACCACACACACACACACACACACAAGTGTATGGAACAGGCAGATAATTGTACTCTCTGTAACTTACCTTCCTCTGCCTCATGTCATATTTATTACATAATATATTTTGTAAGGCACAGATGGCTCATGTAAATCAAAAAATCCTGTCACTGCTGTATTGTTCCATCTTTCATTCAAACACAGAAGTGGAACAAAAAAATAACTATCTGCAATCAGGAGACAGATGCTGCGTCTCAAATCGCGTACTCCCGTTAGTACACTTACATGCAGTATACTGTGTACACTATGTACTGACTTGTGTAGTGCGTTCATTTTGACAGGGTAGAGTTGTTTCAAATAATACTGCGGTTGTGCGCTTACCGGAAATGACGATCGCAACCTTTGCCCGCTTCTTCTTCTTCTTCTTCTTTTTAATGGCAGATTGCAACCAGGTGGAGCATTATTGCCAACATTTACCGCGATTGCCGCACGCCGAAATATCTGCCAGCTTGTTTGCTCATTTGACTATAATTCAATTATATTAAAAATGAATAAAAAAATGAACGTGCTTTTACTTTTAGCCGTAACAATCGCAACCACGGCCGCCATTTTCATACGTTGGTGGTCCTCCCCTTCCGCTACGTGGCCAAGATGGCGACGGTTGAGGGTGAGAAGTGTGCAGCGTTCCACACTCAACTTATGTGTACATCATCTGGGTACTCATAGTACACTGCATTTTGCCATACATGTCAGTGTGAACGCACTTATGCACTCAAAATATTAAGTGTAAGTACGGAAGTACGCGATTTGAGACACAGCTTGAGAGATTTGTGCATAAAATCATTTCTCTGCTGTGGATAACAGGCCGGGTTTATGGCCCAGCCATGCTATCATTTTTCATAGATGGAGGGGGTCTGTGCTCAGCTGGTGCAGTTGTGGTGAAATTAGTCTTTTGACTGATATAAACTTCAACATATAGATTCTGTACTTGCCACGTGCAGTGACAAGCTGACATGTATTTTGAATGATTTTTGTGTGTAAAGCAAACACGTGTCTTAAGCTAGGTTGGTCTGAAAAGAAATTCCCATAAGGTCATGTTCCATTTGCTAATTAAAATCATCATGAAAGGTTGGACAGCTTAACTGATAGAAATACACACCGGTGGAGATGTACACCATTAATATGGACTTGCTAATGCCATTTGTTTATTGAATACATTTTAATTGTCACATCACATAAAATGCACTACGACTGTTTGAGCCTTTTTACTGCGTTGTGACCAGCGCAACAGAAATAGTTTCAAGAAGACGGATGTTGTGTATTCAGTTTAGTTATCTGTAGAGTAAGCTGGGTGGCAGTTGTAGCCAGAGGTTGCAGTACATGTATACTAATAATATATCTCTTTTATAATCTCAAAAAGAAATATGTTGGCCAGTATTAGAAATTCTCAAGAATGTGAAAAGAATAGTAGCAGTGATTGTGTAAGGAAGAAGATGGCTTTATGGCAGTGGAGAAAACACAATGTATTTCCTTAATAAATCATGTTGTGTTAAACATATGAGGGAAATATTACTTCCTGTGATATACAGTATGTTGTTGTCTTCCTGATGCTCAACATCTCCTCTCCTCTCCAGGGTTCTCCCACTCAGCGTTTACATTTGGTATAGAGAGTCACATCAGCCAGTCCAACATCAATGGTGCTCTGGTTCCCCCTGCTGCCCTCATCAGCATCATCCAGAAGGGCCTGCAGTATGTCGAGGCCGAAGTCAGCATCAATGAGGTGGGACACAAACAAGATGATGGAAACTCTCCTGTCCTGTGTTCTCTCTCTAACTTGTCGTTTCTCCCGCTCTATAGGACGGCACATTATTTGACGGACGGCCCATCGAGTCTCTGTCCCTGATCGATGCGGTAATGCCCGACGTTGTTCAGACAAGGCAGCAGGCCTACCGGGACAAGATGGCCCAGCAGCAGGCAGCAGCTTCAGCACCGGCAACAGCCACTGGAGGCAGCATCGCCGGCAACGCCAAGAATGGAGAGAATACTGCCAACGGGGAGGAGAACGGAGCCCATGCCTTAGCCAGTGAGTACAATGTTCATAAATAGAGAAGGACGTGCAATGATGAATCTACTGTTCACTATTTGAGCAGCATTTTTATTGGATGAAAGACCTTGGTAGTAGTTTGACAAAAAACATTTAAAAAAAAGTGGAATTCTTAAGTGAACCTTGAGTTAAGAATTTTTTTTTTGTTAAACATTTTTATAATGTAAATGTATGAAACTATTGGTATCCATGCATATTTTGGCTATTAGAGAACACTATGGGGGTAGATCTTACAAAAAGGTCTGACACTGCATTTTCTGGACATTCCTGGCTTGTTAACTTGACACCCTGCCTCGCTCCGTGCTTAGACAACCACGCAGACCTGATGGAGGTGGACGGAGATGTGGAGATCCCTCAGAACAAGGCCATGGTCTTGAGGGGTCACGAGTCAGAGGTCTTCATCTGTGCCTGGAACCCAGTCAGTGATCTGCTGGCGTCGGGGTTAGTCACCTTCCCTTTCCTACCATTCTCCCCTGACACCGGCCTCTCTCACTCTGTATAAATCAAACAAGTGAACACGACTTAAATGCTACGTTTTTTGCCTTTATTTATTAGACAGCGGTGGTAGAGAGACGAGGTAAAGAGAGTCCCCAGCTGGACTCGGAACGGAGGGCGTTGTGGTTCATGGTTGGCGTCTTAACCCTAAGCCAGTGGGGGGTGCCCCTTTTATTTCTTGGTCTAGCCCAATACCCAAACATCATACTCTCACATTTGAGAAGCCAGAACCAGCAAGTGTTTGGTATTTTTGCCTGATAATTGAATTAAACGATTATACGATCATCTTTTATTGACTTCCAGTGACATAATACAATCATATTGTTATCGTTTTACGCATTTCAGTTGTCTAAATTAATGTTTTCAAGCCAATTGTAATTGGAAACTAATGAAAGGAGTTACTTAAAGTTTTGCACACGTTTGAATTTTACCAGTTCATGGCTTAGTACATGTCATGGCTACAGTGTGATCACACTGTAGCCATGACATGTATGCCATGAACTTTTAAGTCGTCCAAACAACTTTTAAGAGGAGCCTGTTTCCCATGGAAACAAGGTTTATGTGGTATCTGTGTTGTCATAGTTTTAACAGCTATAGAGGGCCCAGTGTGACAATGAGAAATGTCTGTCTCAGGTCTGGTGATTCGACGGCTCGCATTTGGAACCTGAGCGAGAACAGTACAAGCAGCTCCACGCAGCTGGTCCTGAGGCACTGCATACGCGAGGGAGGACAGGACGTCCCCAGCAACAAAGACGTCACCTCGCTAGACTGGAATGTAAGCACGCTAACACACACACATTATGTAACATGTGAGTCACCCTGCGCGGGTGCATTTTTGCAAAATATGGGAGCAGGTCAAAGTTGTGGGAATGGTAGAAATATTTCTGAATGTCAAAGTGCTGCTTCAGATGTTATCATGCTACTTTACAGCCAAAAAATATGGTTGTGTTTAATGGGTTTATCTTCTTTTGTTATGAAGAAAAATACTTTGGTTGCTAATGCCTATTGATTGAAAACATGTGAACACTTAACAGACATGCTCAGAAAGCAAAAACAACAACAAAACACACTAAACATGCTGTGTACTTAATGTACTGCATGTAAAGTCCTGTATACACCAGATACCAGGCAAATAACAACAAACACCTCATCACAGAGGAACTCCTGAACATGACTGTTGATGATGTCCAACAGTGGAAGAGTATCAGAGACTGGAATGTTCCTTTACTTCAGCCAAGAGATTGTAAACCTGAGCCAACGGCAGAGGCAAAAAAAAAATTCCTGGAAATGTGGCTGATGGAAAACACAGGCCTCTTATAATAGCAGCAAATGTTCATTCAGCCTGGAACTCTGTAAGGCAAATTCTGTAACTGCAAAAGACAAACATGGGTCTGCAAAGGTGTCCAAACTGGCCTCGTCATACTCACCTGTCTGACACACACACACACACACATTCTTACACCTGTTCTTTCTCTCTGACAGAGTGAGGGCACGCTGCTAGCAACAGGCTCCTATGACGGTTTTGCCAGAATATGGACGAAGGATGGTGAGAGGACTTAAATTCAATTAACATGAGCATGGATTGTTCTTAGGAAACCCTGCAATATCATAGAATTAAATTTTTAAATGAGAGTTCTGAATATTATAAAAATGTATTTCTATACAGATATTTGTATATTAGCAAGTATTACAGGATGGACACCCTTATAATGACTGTGCTGTGGTATTTCTTGATGTTTTGTCTTTACTTCAGCCTGTATGTCACATGGCTTTGTTAATCCTTGAACAAATGCTGCCACCTAGAGGCAGGTTTGCATACTGCCATTGAATCAGTTTGACTTGCAGTGTATTTTCTGTCAGGAGTTGTTTAGGCCAGGGGTTTTCAAGGTGCCCCCTCACCCTGCCTTAGTTTACTTGCTTAGTTTCGCTCAATTCCTGGATGCCTGTGGGATCATGATTATGTTATTTGATCCCATAGACAATCAACAGTTGAGCCAAGATCTAATATTGCTGGATTTATAATATTGACACGTCAGACTACACCTAATAAACAGAAAAAGGTCTGTCCCCTGAAACAGTTTGGAGCTCCCCTGGGGAGGCCAGCCTCCCACTTTGAAACCCTCTGGTTTAGACCCTTAATGGCTTGTTGTTGTTATTCCATATTTTATACTTACACATTTTGTTCCCTTTGTGTTTTGCTTCACAGGAAACCTGGCCAGTACACTTGGCCAACACAAAGGTCCCATCTTTGCCCTTAAGTGGAACAAAAAAGGCAATTTTATCCTCAGTGCAGGAGTAGACAAGGTAAACCAGGATCTGTTCTCTAAATTAGCTCTTTTTGCTCCGAGGTCAACAATAACTTGTATAGCATGATTCCTCATGTGACTTTGTAGTAAATGGATCAAACTAATGCACTGTGTAGTCATTGTTAGCTCTAACTATACATGTACATGTGTCCTGCCAGACAACAATCATATGGGATGCCCATACAGGAGAAGCCAAACAACAGTTTCCCTTCCATTCAGGTACAAAAGCAGCTCTTGTTGTGACTTTTTGTTTAGCATGTTCTGTTTACCTGGCTGTAATGTCTCAGTGTGTTTATGATCTGGCTGACATCCATCTTTCTGTCTCGCACAGCTCCAGCACTAGACGTGGACTGGCAGAGCAACAATACGTTTGCCTCCTGTAGTACAGACATGTGCATCCATGTCTGTAAACTGGGACAGGACAGACCCATTAAAACATTCCAGGGACACACAGTAAGTGGACCCAAAGGAGATTAAAAAGGTGTTACTGTCACTATTCATGTGTATAGGATACTCGTTTGGATGAACCCTCATAAATGCCCTTAAGATCAATTTTGCATTTTCATTTCAAATGGTATCCTTGAAGAAACATACTGTAATATACATGACAAATAAGGTGCGCCTACACCCCTTCACCCCTCTCTTCTCTCTCTCCAGAATGAAGTAAATGCAATCAAGTGGGATCCCACAGGGAACCTGCTCGCCTCCTGCTCAGACGATATGACGTTGAAGGTGAGCTGAGAGCTAAACTCAGCGAAAATACTAGACATCTTGTGTCATTAATATCACCATCACTGCTACCCTTGACCTGAAAGTTCTGAGCCATGAAAGTAATGATGTGTTCGTGATGACTGGGGATTCTGAAAAGGGAAAGTCCACAGACAGTGGTCAAATTGTGTATTGCCTTGTGTAACTGTATTTGCTGTGTGTGCTGTAGGCTGCACATTAACACACCTGCTATTTAATGATCAATCAAAGTGACAAAGTTGCTGATTTTTCCTTTGCTCTCTTTTCCAGATTTGGAGTATGAAGCAGGACTCGTGTGTCCATGACCTGCAGGCCCACAGTAAAGAAATCTACACCATCAAATGGAGTCCCACTGGCCCTGGAACTAACAATCCCAGTGCTAACCTCATGCTAGCCAGGTGAGTGTCAACACAGTGTTACTAATGGTATGCTAGTTAGATACCCACAAAGCAAATAAGCACACTCTGGTCTTTTAGCTTGCTATACACACTAAATTTGTACATTGCATAGTTTGTAGACGAATGTTGTGTAACTGTATTTGCAGTGTCTTAACTTTTAACAAGTGCTGTAGGCACTTGCACACCTGCTATGTAGCGATTCATTAAAGTGACAAATGCTGCATTCACGTGCTCCTCAGTTGGTCCAATTTCCTGAGTTGGGAAGTCGTTTTTTCGACTTCAGTGTGTTCATGAGCTTTTAAGTCGTAATGTGCATTATGTTCTAAAAGACATGTCAAAGTGTCCTGATACCACAGCAGCACCTCTGTAAGCCTGTCTGTCCCCGTCTCCTACTTCCACAGTGCATCGTTTGACTCCACAGTTCGTCTCTGGGACGTGGAGAGAGGCATCTGTATCCACACGCTGACTAAACACCAGGAACCAGTCTACAGCGTGGCTTTCAGCCCCGATGGTCGGCATCTGGCCAGTGGCTCCTTTGACAAATGCGTGCACATCTGGAATACACAGGTAGGAAGAGGATGTGAAGGGCAATGTGTATGTGACCTGTAGACCTCGTAACAGTGTGAATACCCTGTTAACCTGCGCATTGAAAGCCACTAATGGAGATCTTTTGGTGAGTTTGCAGCTACTAAAGGCAGGACATCATCGCTGTTCATAACGACCAGCTCAATAAAGTCATGTGACACCACTGTTCAGACAAACATAATGATGAATATAAATATATATAGCTGCAAGCACAGATGCACAGGTTTCCACTGCACTGGTGTAAACCAAATGGCGCCCAGTACGGGTTAAATTGAATGTGACATAAGGTCATTTGACTGATCCCTCAGTTTTTCCTTTTTTTATAGTATGTATAAATATTTTTTTGTAACCACAGAGTGAGAAAAGTGGGCGGATGTTTAGAGTTGTACTGTAAAACTGCACCAATCAATATTTTTTATATTAATGGCTCAAATGTGTAAAAAGTTGCTCATAGTGACAAACCGACAAAGAATTATCACCTTACTTTACAGTTCCCTTCTGCTCTATTGAGCTTTTTAGCATCATTGTTTTTGGTTTTGCCTGCAACTCACCCATCTTGTTCTCAGCAGCAGCAGCAGTCAGATAAACCGGCTGTACGCCACCTGTCCAGCACCAAACAGCAGACACACTTGACTAGATACAGTTAGTGAGTAGCCGGTAAACGTAGTGAAGATACACAGAAAATTTAGCAGCTAAAGAGACAGATGTAAAACAGAGCTAAATGAAAATACTGAACGTTGGACTTGCATTCGCCATGTGGGCAGACACGTGACTGCTGCCCCCAAGTGGCCAAAGAAAGCTACTGCTGTTTTAAGCCTCCTGTTGAGAAAGGTTCTTCGCTCGCTTATTGGGCTGAGTTATTGGTCAAAATACAGCAAAAAGAAGAAAATAGGATTTTTTTTTCTGGAAACAGTCTCTCTTCACTCTCTGCTTCTGTCTCTTGTGCTGCAGACGGGCGCTTTAGTCCACAGTTACAGAGGGACGGGGGGAATCTTTGAGGTCTGCTGGAATGCAGCAGGGGACAAAGTGGGAGCCAGCGCATCAGACGGATCTGTAAGTCTACACAGGAGTGTTTGGATGGATGTTCTACATGCGTATACTGGTCTCTAGCTTTGATTGTGATAAGTTTTTTTTAATTTTTTTATCAGTCCTACAGATTGATCTCTTTCCTCTTCTGTCGCAGGTGTGTGTACTAGACCTTCGGAAATAGTGCCGCTGTTTGTTGGAAGACATGGACCGACCATGAATGTGTACATAGCCAAATGACTGTCCCTGCCTGCCCTGCGTACTGCTCACGCTTACGACCATGGCCCCGCCCACCGACAGACAGGAAGCAGGGAACAGGAAGCAAAGCACCCGACACAGCAGGTCCAGACACAGGGATGAACAGATGGACAGACAGGATGGATGGATAAACGGGCGGATGGAAGTGCCCCTCTCTATATGCGCAGACTCTTATCGAGATGCGGAAGGGACGCAGTGAAAAAAAGAAAAAACTGATATAGACAAAAAAAAGTTACAGATCCGTATATGTACCAAAATTTGGAAGCTATTTTTTTTTTTTTCTTTTTGATCTTTAAACCATGCTCATCATCATCAAAATGAAAAACAATGAAAAAAGTGTTGATCTTTGTTACTAGTTGGATCTCATTGTGCAGACATATCAACTCCTCCACCATAAAATAGGGATGGCACTTAGTTTTTTTTAAAATTTCAGATCTCTTGTTTCAATGTTTTTATATTTTTTATCTTTGGGGGAGGGGGCCGGTCAGGTCAGAGTTTTATTAATTGGAGAAGTACATGCACACAAACACACTTGGACATGCACACCAAACAGTTCTCAAAAACAGTGTCCTCGTCATGATTTCAAACCAATGTGGCAAACATAAAGGCTATTTCAGTGGTGGTTTCTGCAGCTGTGAGTGGGTCATACGGTTAACCTCAAAATGCAGTAATTTGTCGTCATGTGTCGTCTTCTCCAGAGGACAAACTCTGGATTCCCCTTGTACATCCACCTGGACATGTACATCTAGATGCTTTAAAAAGAGCTCCTCTGTGCACTATCTAGATGGTTTTACCCACAGTTCCCCTCTCTGGACTCAAAAAAAGAAAGTTTCAATTGGCAAAAAGCTCCACTTGTCTGAATGTTCTGAGTTTTAGCTAATGCAACAGTATGTCAGGTCCCATCACAGATTACATACTGTACTCAGCCAGTAGGATTCCAGCAGTTCTTCCTTTACAAAACACTCAAATTTACAGAAATCACCATGTGTTGCACTATGAATAGTGTCGTCCTTTACATTGCTGATTAAGGCTTTAGTGAGTTTACTCATTATTTGTAAAACTTTAAACATTTCTAATTTGATTCACCCTCAAAGGCCTCAAATCATCAGACACACAATGCCCTGCAGAGTGATGGTGAAAATGCTCATCACCCCATTTAAAGTGTTTGCTTTTAGTTTTTTGTTTGTTTTGTTTTTTGCAGATTGGAGATTCTCAGAGGTAGATGCTGTGGAGGCAGAAATAATCTCAGTGACTTAATCCACAGAGGGTAGAGCCAAAGAAAAATCCCCAGAGTAAAAGAGGAGGTCGATAATGTTACGAACTCTAGAGTTCAGCTCAGTGGCTGTATTTGCGCAAGAACATTGTTCTATTATGTCCATGTGGGAGTATTCATGCATTATTCCAACAACCTAAACAAACTCTTTCTATTGTGTTGCATATTTGTAGTTGGGGCTGAACAATATGCAAAGAAAATCACATGATTATTTTGACAGATATTGCGATATGAGTCACAATTTTAGTGGGAATGGCCGTTTTTGCATTTCATTTTAACTGAAAAATTTATAAAAATGATGAAGATGTGATATTTGCTGGGGTCTGTACCAAACAGGCATGTTCCCTTACATCTGGAGAATATGATTTGTAGGCCGGGGCATCTCTGTAGCACCACGATGCTTCATTTATAATGGTATGTTATGACACATTTTATATCAGAAATATGCAGCGCCTGTGATTTGGATATTGCTTGGCCATATTGCGATTGCAATATTTTGATTAATTGTTCAGTCTGTTTGTAGTAGTTCGTTAAACTGTTTATAGGTCCTTTTTAAACAGCTGAATCAACTGTGTTGGAGTTAAAACGGGATTATTTACATGAGACTACCAGCATCGGTGGCTTTGAAGCGTTTTTGAAACCAGTTTGACACTTAGTTTTTAGTTTACATCGTTGTTTTCACCAAGTGACATTAATAATTTTGCCCACTTGGCTGATCATAATTATGTAACAGTCTGAAGGACGTGAAGGCAGCATTTAAAGACAGTCAAGCTGTGTCTGAAATCACTCCCTCAGTCCCTGTTTTCAACAGACACCACAGTGTTAACCCTATAGTGTCGTTACATTAACATTTTTGGACTCGCATGTAGTGTCATCACATCAGTGATCAAATGCGACTCTTTGTGGGATTGTTGGCAGAAAGTAGTTTTTTATATTTAATTCACATTTTATATTCCAATGTGGGAATTATTTAGCGCACACATTCCACATTCAGATAGTCAAATAAAATGTTGGTAAGTACATATATAGTGCACCATACAGGGACTGATTTTGGACATGGCCTCGGCCTGGCTGTATTAAGCTAGCTGGCTTAGCTAAACCTCCAACTTAAAAATAGCCATATTTTCTAGATGTAGTGAGGTTGCCTGTTTGTTTCAGTCTCCTAATTGCTGTCATGAATGAATGGGAAAATGCCATTGCAACTGAAATCTTTTAAATTATATTTTGACCAACGTTTTGTCTCAACTATTTAAATTAGCCAGTTTGCTAACTTTTTCCACCATGGGAAACATCTGTTCCTTGGCTCTGCTCTGTTGAAGGTTCAATTCAAACAATAACTTCATTATTCCACAGCTGCTCTGCCTCCAAGACTTCTATAAGTAATTTTTTTTTTTTTTTACTGTTTTAATACAACCACCCAGGTTCCTCTGGCATGGAGAGGGGGGGCCTCGGTGTGACTTTGGGCTGCCTTTACCTTCTCACCTTCATCTTTGGTTCTTGACGTCCAAAATCCTGCTCGCATTTTATTCCGAGGTTCCTTACTGACGAGACATTTTATACTCTTTTAAAGACGAATTTAAAGTTACATTTTTGTAATTTCTTTGTAGATTTGGAAAAATGTGAATTGATGATTTATTGGCAGTGTTTAATTTCCATGTTCTATAAATTTTAAAAGATTTTCTTTTGTTACTTTGATGCTATTGCAAATAGTAAAGGTTGACCCTGTAATGTAAGGCTCACTGAGCGGAGCTGTCATTCAGAAGGCACCTTGACTGGGAAGAGGTTTCCCAGGAGCAAATTACCACTAAATTTGTCTATGTTTTAATAAAGAAATGTTTTACTTTTTCTTTTGCTTGAATCTTTTTGGGGCACTTTGTCCCAGAAAATGACTTACTCCTGAAACTCCTCTTGGCTTACACGTAAAACAATTCAAAAAAGTAACTCTTTAAATTGAATAAAATTGCAATTTTTCAATCAAGCCAGGACTCTAGGGAATTTGTTCCCCTTTTTTCATTGCTACAGTTGGGAGACACACATGTTTTGTGGAGAAAAGCTCTGGAAGCAGATATAATCTCATTGGTTGAATATGGTGTCTAAATTGTCAATGCACAATGGGACATTTTGAGCACAGAAAATGAATTTTTTGTACAATCAGTTATAGATGACCCTTTATTATAATTTTATTTGAAAAGACAAATCTATTCTTTGCTCAATTTATTCACATAAGCGTTTTTCTCATTTGCCCTCTCTCAAATTCCCTGCTCTGCGTTCTCAAACCCTTGAGCACTTAAACTCACAGTGTCTCTTTGCTCTCACGTCTCTGCTCTGCATCCTCAGGTTTGCCTGCATGCTCGTTCAACCTGGCAGTGTTTAACAGCATGCTTCCATTTCATCCAACTGGGTAACTGAAGTGGGTGATTTGCAGTTGGCTGTTTCGTCTCCAATCCGATCATTAGTAGTATCACTGGTTACTAAGGAAGTCCATAAAACATCATTTATGTGCGAAATATCTTTCTGCTAAAAACGCACCCTCACAAATGAGAGACAAATATAATTCCACACTCGAGTTAAACCTCTGGCCAGAGCCAAAGAACCTTTTTTTTCTACAGTAGCGTTCGACAGAAACCCAGTGAAAAAGCTAATCAGATTCCCCAGCATCATCATGAATTGGCCCAAGAATTAAACATTTTTGTAATTGGATTTTTTGACCTACCAATTCAGGTTTGTGAGAGTTGAAGCTTTAGTTTGGCTTCACTAAGAGGTTTAATTAAACCAAAAAACATTACATCTGCCTCCAGAGCACCTCTGCTTCGGACAAATATTTGTATAACTACAAATCGACTTTACTTTCTCCTGTATCCCCTGTAATAAATTGGAGATTTCTACTAATGGACTTACAGAGATTCCATGTGTTCCTATTTAGAGTTCTGTGTACTATTCAATTGTTTTTTCTTCCCTGTATTTAAAGCACTTGAGCCAACAATTCTGAAACTATCTCCCACAGGAAAATTCCTCCGATGTGTTCATGCCATCCTTAGGTCTGTGCCACACAGTTAGTCTGGGTAAACATGGCCAAAATTGCTGAGTCAGCCTTTTATCTGTGCCACCACAACAGTGCATCATGTCAGCCCAGCAGCATCTCTCCCACGGGGTCTCCAAGCCTTTGTTATTTTTTTTCTGCAACTCGCATCACATCGATCTGTTATCATTTAAGTCAGATCAGTGAAACAAAAGTCCAGAATAAAATATATTTTGATAAGAGTTTTGAGTTTTTATTTGTGTGTGCAAATGCTGTGTAGTGTCGGTGCTGACCTAACGCCGTGGAGTAAGAGTACTCTGTCAATGACAATCATGAAACCATGTTTTATTCATGTCAAAACACAAAATATTCATGAACTGATAAAAGCATTGAGTTTTAAAGAGCTTGAACCTCCCTCGTGTTAATGTCCTCGTGCGGGTTCTTCCTGTGGTTCGCAGCAGACGCAGTGAAACTAAAGAGGCATGCTTCGTTCTCAGTGCATGTTTTCAAAGTGGGAGAAAGAGATATTTTTTGCAGCCATTTGGATGAAACCTTGTAGTTGTATTCCACTGGCTCCACTCAGGCGAGTGAGTAGAGTTAGTGGATTGCAAAAACTGGAATCCACAGCAAATTTATTTATTTTTACATATAGGATTCCGTCCTACTTCAGATGAAAACAAAACTACTGGTGAAAATCCATCTGAACCGATTCAACAGAATGCACCACAGCAGAAGTTCCCAACCCCTGGGCTGCAGACTGGTACTGGGTTTGGGAACATTTGCTGTGATGAAACGATATGATTTTGCAGAAAAGCAATAAATAATAAAAATAATTATTTAACTTTAATAGGCTATGTAATTTCCTAACTTGATATTGAGGCTTATTCAATTCAATTCAGTTTTATTTATATAGCGCCATATCATAAAGTTATCTCAGGGCACTTTTTCGAATAGAGCAAGTCTAGACCGACTCTTTATATTTACAGAGACCCAACAGTTCCCACCATGAGCAAGCACTATGCGACAGTGGCAAGGAAAAACTCCCTTTTAACAGGTAGAAACCTCGAGCAGAACCAGGCTCAAGGTGGGCGGTCATCTGCTTATTTGTGTGTTGGGAGGATAAATAGAGGGAGATCATGCTTGAACCAAAACTTACTAGATTTTTGAACATGCATGTCAACTCGCATACTGATGCAGAGTGGAGAACAACTACACTCAGCAATTATAATAGACACGTATCCTAATTGGATGCACAAGGGGATAATAGAGCTTAAGTGAACATAGTAATACACATTTTAATTTAGGTTATTTTTATACTCTGCATAGTGCATTGATAGTGACTCAGCCTAAAGTCTATTATGTAGTATTTCATTCAAACTTGAATATTTACAGTTCTACAGCACCAGGGACCAGATGCATTCAATTCATTTCATTGGATTTGTAAAGCTGTACTGTGCACACGTGGTTCTGTTTTAGAACATGCGATGGCTGAAGCTTTGAAAGTTGTAAGAAACTAGTTTGGCATATGAATGTCTTTTGTGCGTACGCCTCGTTCATACATCTGGCCCCAGGTGTCTGGTGGGAACATCCTCTGCACAAGAATGTTTCCAGTTAATTGGGAATTTTTCACATTGCATCAAGAGCTTGGTAGGTGTGAATACACTATAAAAGCACTTGCGAAGCTTCTGATTTTTGGCAATTTCAACTCTTACTGGTCCGCCTCTTATGTGGCTGCTTGAGGATCAGAGCAGGGTGGAGAGATTGGCTGCTGTTACACTCCCAGTGAGATTGTGGCTGGGTGCTTCCTGGCTGTGGCTGTAGAAAGGCAGGTAATGAGCCACGTCTGCCACGCTCTGCAGGACGTCATAGGTTACTGCAAACAGGAAGTAGGTGGGGAGCAGCCAGCTGAGGCTGAAGACACAGTCTTCTACTGGCAGAGGGACTGCAAGGTTTCTGATAGGACAAAGAGAGAGAGGGAACATTTCATTCCAAATCTGACTGCCATTCATCTTTGGTTACTGATTATTGCAGAACAGATATTATTAATGTTGTCAAATGATTGTTTTTTTTTTAACCTCTTAAATTTCACTGACCAAGCTGTGCAGCCAAACATTCAAACTCACAGAATTTTCAATTCTAGAGAAGATCCCAAACATACCAAATATCTCAACCTGAACTTGGGGACATTTTGTATAAAATGATCCACAAGACATCTAGAATGTCTCCATTTGATGCAACAGTGCAATAGAGGAAAAATGAATGTTAGGGAGAATTAAATATGGGCAGCTTTAAGGTAACGCTTTACTTCACAGGTTCATCACTTCCTAATAAGTTTCCTGAAAATAACTTTGTAATTTGGTACTATTTATAGGGAAACTTGGAATTTCCTTTAAATAAATGCTCCATTTAAACCCACATAAATATTAATTTAATACTGATTACTGGTAACTTTATTCACCATATATGACATGTATGTGTATGCTTGCCTGTAGTCAACTGTTATACTTTTGCAGGTTCCGCTGCTCTGCTGTGCTCTGACTAAAATACAGATATAACTACAGTAGCACTTTGGGCAATTGTTGGGCAATTCTATTGCTTTACATCCCTATGTGGAACTGTATTGTGCTGCTGTATGTTCTCTTTCCTCCTGCTCTCTCTCTCCCGCTCCACCCTTCCCCCTTCAACCCAACCGGTCGAGGCAGATGACCGCCCACCCAGAGCCTGGTTCTGCTCGAGGTTTCTACCTGTTAAAAGGGAGTTTTTCCTTGCCACTGTCGCATAGTGCTTGCTCATGGTGGGAACTGTTGGGTCTCTGTAAATATAAAGAGTCGGTCTAGACTTGCTCTATTTGAAAAAGTGCCCTGAGATAACTTTGTTATGATATGGCGCTATATAAATAAACTGAATTGAATTGAATTGGACGAGTATATCGGCTAATGGCGATTGCCTGAGTCCATTGGCAGTTTTTTGAGGGGCGATATGTTAGGGTGATTTTTGTCATTTTATTTTGCTAACATAATGGTCTGCCTCCTCGAGAATTCAACTCTGTAAATAATTAACCTGTAAAGTGCAATTCAAAGCGTGCGCGAATAGGAACTGGCAGTTGGAGTTGGGTCATATTATGCATGTTCTTGTTGCACTGATTTCTGACGAGTCTTTCACAAAACAGTGCAGTGACTAAATGGCAATGAAGCCGTCTTTAGTTGTTGCTGTCCGATCGATTGGCGCTGAAAACCAATGTTAATTCATAAATCATATTTCAGAACTAGACCAAAAACTGTATGTGCATTTGTGCACCCTGATCATTGAATAGCATAGTTATGTTGTCTCCACCTGTTTGCTCATTTTCAAACAGTGTGTGACAGCTGTTCAGCCTGTCTTTACAGCTTATTGCTTAGCAAAGATCTCAAGGTGATTTATTTTGTTGAAGTGAAGGAGAGTATCCTATAGGCTGTAAAGTTTCAGTAAAATTAGATTTTCATATTAAAGACTGTGGATGTCAGTCTGGGGAGTGGGGACTCCCCCGCCCCCTGCGCACACCGCACACACTTACATGAATATATCGGCAATCGCCGGTTGTTGGGCTGACGGTGGCCGGTTGGAAAACTTTAACATATCGCCCAACCCTAATTGGAATACATTTACTGGAAAGGTAACACATAAAACACTGTCTCAATTTCCATAATAATTAGTACCAAATTATATAGTTCTTTCCAAAAACTTCCTAGGAAATAATAAAAAATGTGCAGACCTGTGAAATAAACCAACTTACCAACTTTTTAAAGTGAATACTTTAGTGACGTGATGAGAAAACTAAATTTTTTTTCTAGAATCACAGCTAAATATTTGGAGTCAGAATTAATACTATATTGCTAAAATCCAAGTTAAAATAAGACTCAAATGAATAAAAAAAGACTTAATATGCAGAAAGGTTGCTTTAAATGCAAATTGCAAATCATAAGATGTGCTCAAATGAAGCCTTTTCACATTACAGCTGGACTTCATGTGAAACTTAATATTGTATATAAAGGCTCAATCTGAAGCCAGAAAACCACAGCAACATAACAAATAAACATATGACCACATGTATAAGGTGTGTGCATTACTGAGTCAAAGTGAGGTTACTGTGGGCAACCTGCACCTGCACTCTGGCAGCAGTTATTCAAGGAGATGAAAACAGCAGTAATCACAGGAGTAACAGCACCAGTAATAGTAGTAATTACAGTAATGGACATCATTAATATAGATATCTGTGTTGTGCAAAAAACAGAAGCTAAATTTAAACTTACTGAGTATCAACTCACCTAACATGACATGTTTTAAAACCCTTTAGAACCAAGTGTATCATTGATGCTACCCTAGACATGTTCTACAAAACATTAAATAAGATTGGAACCATTTATGATAGAGACGATCTTTAGCTCTCTTCTCTCAGCTTTCCGAAGCAATTTGAATGGTGCGTTTATAACAACTAGGGCTGATTTACAGTGTGTGTGATCAAGTGATAGGGAACAGAAGCTTGCTGGCTCACTGGAGTGGAAATTTGCGAAATATATGAACGGATTTAGGTTGTCTATTTTCCAATGATATATAATACTTTGATATTTACTCTCAGAGGTATTAGATTAGATATTGACCAAAATATGAAGACAGCACCAAAATGTATATATTGTCACATTGTCTACTGACAAAACGCCCAGCACGATGTCCAATAAATGGCTGTAATTCACTGAGGAAAAGGTGTATCTGCACCAAACCTCACATGGAGCTCCAAAACACCTAAATACAACTTTTCACATTGAAAAAAACAAACATTCCCAGGTTGACTTTGGAGTTATTGAACACAAGTTTTTTTTACCGGTCGTTTTTTTTTTTTTTAAAATGTCAAATCTGGTATGCTCTAACAAAGGTAATGCATGATGGTGACTTAAAGTGCACCAGAATGAAAGGGTAGGTTCCCCTGAATCATATGATGAATAACACTTGATACTGACTGAAAGAATAAGCTCAGAATTGGCAAAAATATAAAACAATGTCCAGGCGCTTCTTTGTCTATATACGTATAAGAGGGTTCAGAAAAAGAGGCACTCACTGGAATCTATCTTCTCTGGATTCTCTCATCATGATGAAGACAAACAGTCCAACTTCAGTGTTGAGGGAGAACGACACAACTTTGTCCAACATGACAACAAAACCCTGCAGAGAGAGAGAGAGAGAGAGAAAACACGGAATTCCAGGCGAGTACTTCATCATCATCAATCTGAATTTTCTTCAGTCATCAAAGTTAGCTGTGTGTGTGTGTGTGTGTGTGTGTGTTTGCATCATTTACCCTGGGATCACACACTGACACGATGAAGATGACACCAAATCCAAGCAGTGACATGAATCCTTTAGCCATGCTGGGAGAGAGACAGAGAAGGGGAGCATGAAATCAACTTAATTAGTCAAAGTAAACACGCACGCACCGAGCCTCTTCATCTTCATTTATGTGAAGGCAGATAGAAATATACTGCAGGTTAAATAATAAAGGCCAGAAAGTGAGTTGTAGGCAGAGACAAAGGAAGAACCTGATAGTAGACAGATGGTAAAAACAGGTTCGACTGGCTTTTGGGGAAATATGGTGCAAGAGCAGTGAAACTTTGAAAGTCTTGTGCCTGAAGGAAATTTCCTCAACAGCGTAATACAGATTTTATGTTTGCTTTAAACTAAAATTATGACAAAACAGTAACATTTTAAATAATTAATAACTTTGGCTGCAGCATGACATGATTTGTACAATGACTATCAGTACTGAACTTTTTTTTTTGACACAGGCTTTTCTTGGGCTGTTTGAGGAGGTTTTACTTCCCACTTAAAAGCTACACGTCTTGGGAAAACACCAGAAACACCATGTACCAGGTTTTTTTTAGTTTCACAACACGGTAGTGACATGTACAATTTGGCCTCAGCTCCAAATTGACTAGCACTGGAGAATAAAAGCTTTTGGGTTACAAGAAAAAAACCTCCAATATTGATCAGGCTGGTGGAGACAGCAGCTCAAAGCGTCCTACATGTACTGTCATGTTGTTTTGAAGTAAACATTCATGAGGCAAGAGAAACAGGCCCCATTTACACTTGCCAAGTGTCTGATATCCAGATAAAACCCAGATGCAATTCAATACACTTTCTTTTGCACTTGGCCACACATATGTCTCTCCATTAGCCAGATCAGATCACAGATCTGATTGTCTTGGTCTTCCTAGGCCACATGCAAATCAGGGTCAGCCCTACTCCAGTCCAGAGGGTGGTGGGACTGCACCTGATGGTGTTTGGTAAGTGCTACAAAACACCAGAAGAAGAATAACATTGGGCACTTAATCATCTTATTCACAAAAAAAACCTGTTTAGCTAGCTACCTAACAACTATCCATGAGCTTCATGCCACTCCCTCACCCATATACAGATCACCTACACAGATCCTTCAGTGGTTACACTGGGTATGAGATAAACGCCACAACAGCATGTTATGCCTTCTGTATGATCGGATGTGTTGAAATCGCTGGAGGCGCTTTTTCCTGTTTTTTTAATGAGACGGGGAGAACAACGGCTAATTTCTAGTTTCACTTAAGCTGCCGTTTTCACAGGGGATAGACCCTGTAGAGGCTACTTCCACAGAGTGCTTACTGATGTAGTCAGACTTCGAAACATAACTCATGCATCTTGGAGAGACATGTGTTTTTACACTATCTCAACATCTGGCCAGAATGCGTCTCAAACTGCCTCCAGAGGTGGCGCCTCAAAAATGTGGATGTGTGTTCCCAACTTTAAGAAATTAATAGTGTGAACCAAATGGGACCAAGACTTTTGACTTGTATTTATTATAGCGGCCAACAGAATCCGAAGTCAAGGGGGAAAAAAATGGAAATGGAACAAAAAAACAAAACAAAAAAACATAAAAAAATGCACAAGGTCAATAAGAGAGTGAGGGAGATGTCAATCAACCTGAGGTCTAATCAGGCAAGCAACTGACAACACCTGTGTAGGTGTGGGGCCTATAAACTGCTTGTTGTGTTCTATCATTTATATGTCTACTACTTTATACCACTAGGTCTACTTTACTTTACTGTCTTAAAGCAAATACTAGTTGCTTATATAGAGAGCTAGAGAGTCAAGATGGTGGCTCCTACTGAATGCACCTGTTGGAAGTAAATGGCACTTGTTTTATTCATCAGCCCACACCAACATATTTAGATGTTAAACTCCAGTCTATGGGCATTTTTTGATGGATGACATTTGAATGTGCCATGGCAGGAAAATCACAGGTGTAACTAATAACATTAATAATCACTGTATTCCATTTAGTGTGTGAATCCCAGTGCGGTGCTATTGTGCATGCTGGCTCTCTGACATGACTTACTGCTGGTACACTTTAATTGAAGGCAGCCATCATCAGTGTTATTACTCACACCTGTGCTTTTACGGCTTTGACAGTAAAATATCTGCTGTGAAAAAACTCTATTGTAATGGCTGAAATTATACATTATATTTCCCCATTTTATTTTAGTTAAATTTTGATTATTATTGCAACTTCAGTTTTTTCTTTGAAAACGTTGGCAAAACATTGTTTAATATTATTGTGCATTTTTCACAGTTTTTTTTGACATTTTATAGACTGAACAATTAATTGATTAATAATGAAAATAATCGGCAGATTAATCGATAATGAAAATAATCATTAGTTGCAGCCTTAATTGCAAGCATAGCTGGCAGTTTCTAAAATCAACCTTTTTATCAGGTCACATTTTTCAGCTTTTTCAGGCTCTTTCTAGCAGAGGTGAAAGCATAAACTTCTGCCATTACATGCTATCACAGTGATACTCACTCCCTTCTCACCCACTGGGAGTGCTCACCTTCTCACAGAGCAGATGTGCTGTTTGTTTGGCAGGTTTCGCTCCCAGGCTTTAGACAGCCACTCCAGTCTGCTGCCCCACAATGAGCTCACCAGACCGTCAACTGAAAGAAACACAACCAGTCAGTCAATACAAAACACATTATACTTAATGCTTAAAGGAACAGTTCAATATTTTGGGAAACTTTACTTATTCACTTTCTTGCTGAGAGTTAGATGAGTTAGGTCGATACCACTCTAATATCTTTCCATTCAATATGAATCTACAGCCTGCCTTAGATTAAAGGGGCCCTGTTTTCCTGTAAAGAAACAAGTTATGTTTACATTACTCAAAGCGCACTGTGTCTATCCTTGAGCTCTAACAAATGTGTGGAATGCTTCCTCAGAAAACATTTGCAAAGCTGACTTTTTAAGAATTTTAAATCCTGCATTGTTTCCATCCATGTTTACTAGCTTGCAGTATTCTTCTTCACTGGCTTTTCTGGCGCATTGCTGCAGACCTTGGCGTGTACCCGCCACCTGTTGATCAGTGGAATAATGTGACATCATTATTGGCAGGACTGTGTGTCGCATTACCCGCGTGCACAAGATCAACAAAATGGGCACCCACTCATAGGAAATCAGCACTACTAGAGGTCTAAAATTCCACAGGGAACCTTCATCTTACCATAAAGGCTGGAGGCAGGGGGGAGCAGCTAGCTTGGTTCTGTCCAAAGGTAAAAAAATTCCGCCTACCAGCACCTCTAAAGTTAAAAAACTGAAGTGTAAAAATGTCTGTGTGTCAGACTATTTTTTGGTTGGATGCAGTGACTTCCTGGAGTTTTGTCATCGTGGCTGCGGATGGATAGTCAAAAAACACTTTTCCTTGACCTTAATGGAAAACATCATGAGGTCAATGAAATATGTGAAGGAGAATTCATAAGGACTTAGGAAAAGACAACTGCCATGCTAAGAGAATCCCACTGCACTTACACTAGGCTACGTAATTATGTGACGGCGGTCTGCTGTGGTCGCTTTAAATGTTGCTGCTGCAAGGAATTGTGGGACGGCATTATCTCCTTTCCTTTGGTAAAGGATGCTTAGCACAGTGTGCCCTGTGCTAAAGGAGATAAGAAAGGAAGCACTGAAGCTCCATTCCTTAGCATGTAGAGAATTCCACCAGCTCTTATCATGGCTGCCACTTAGATACTTCTGGGTCATTTCACTCAGTTGGGAGCCTTCCTAAACAAAAAAGACTATTTGACCACAGCCCTCAACTTTGCCAGGCACTCAGAGCAGACTCCAGGAAGTCGCTGTGGCCAGCCCTAGAAACAGCCGGTCTCCCCCCGTCTTTATGCCAAGGTAAGCTAACGTCTCCTATTTATTCTACAGACAGGAGAGTGGCATCAGTCCTCTCATCTAACTCTGTGAAAAAATGAATAAACATCTTTCTCAAAATGTCGACCTTTTACTTTAAATATTATAATTCTCGCATTAAGAGAAAAAAATCATAGCATTCCACTAGCATTGCCATGACTAATACTACTGTTATTATCATTAAACTTCTTCCTACTACAGTAAAAATAACACTAACATCTTTCAAGTATACATGGTAACAGAGTGAATGACTGAATGACATTCGAGCATGAGTAAACTTACTGGTGTGTTTCATGGCAGACCCCATCACCAGGAAGGACACAGTGATGCTGATGGCTATAAACACCTGGATCAGCTCAGCCACCCAGGAGTACGCCCTGTAACGTTCATTAATAATCTACATGGGGTTGGTGGGGAGGGTGATGAATGTTGGTGGATGTTGAAAATGAGAACACGTGACGACAAGGAAGAAGAGAGGCACGTTTATGTATACGTCGTCAAGCTAGTTTAAGTTTTGAAATAAACTGCACACCCAGAGAGGGTGAGCTGAGGGACTGGCCCAGTCCAGTTTTATCCTCCTGAACTAAATTCCCTTTAAAGAGGTCAAGCCAGGCCAGCTCCAATGTGCGATTGCTGACTACCAATTAGTTTGTCAGCCAGGCCCAGCCAACCACTACAGCTAATTGCTGCATGTTTCTATTAGCAACCCAGGAAGTTGTTAGCAGGGTAGAAGCACTGCTTCCTGTGTAATTGAATTGAATCAGTTTGATCCAAACACAGGCTGACCACATCTTGCTGCAGCTGATTCCACCACAAACCATTATCTGGCCCTGCATGTGGCTATAGGAGCACTTAAAAGCCATTAACACACATACAAAATATACTATTATTATATAATATTATGGTACTCACTAATTGCTCTGCAGAGGCACGCTCTTAACACAGTGGAGTCCTTTGGCCTAAATGAAGAACTGAATTTGCCATGTTTCCTCTAATTTGTTGCACTTGATGAATGCAGCACATGTACTCTCTGTACATTTATCTCTGTAACCTGCGATGTGTCTGTGCTCTTTTGTTTCTGATGTGGTGTTAATGCATGGGGTGTGGCACTCCCACCCTGGGATTCATTATCCAATAGATTTGAAATCCTGTTCAACCAAATACCCAATGACAATCTGTTGTAGGTTGACTATATATATTGTTTGTATCTTGTCCATTTTGACTCTGATGAAGACAGAGTAGTGTCGAAACGTTAGTTTGTTTGCACAATTAAAGGCTGCAAATCCATCAGTGTGCTCCAGTGTCTGTTTGGAAGTTTGCTGTCCTCTAACTGAGGAGCACCTGATCCAGCTGCATATTGCTTGGAGATGCACAGAGAACCCTGTTTCAACTATACTGTATTATGGCTTTTTATTGAAGTACTTGCACTACGTACCGTTTCACAGATGTACTACGTACAAAATTACCACTTTGTAACAAAGACTGAGACAAACAATAAAGATCCAGTGGATTACGACTATCAATAGGTACTAGTAGAGTATAATGGTCTAATTTTATGATGCTGTTACATGTTTCAAGGTGTTTGAAAAGATGGTGTAATCGAACAACCTGCACTGATATTAGTTTATCTAAACCTAACTCATTAAGCACCGTCAACTGGTTTCTATGAGAAATGGTGAGAAGAACATGATTAGTATTATTTTAAAATGTCAAAATATCTATAAGTGGATAAATGGATCATTTACGATCACTTGTGATAATTTTGCATTTTAATCTACCAGGTTCTCAGACTGCACGAACAACCACGCAATCTGTCTACAAATAATCAATGCTATGTGCTGTGCTCGTTCACAGCTCTTGATTTGAGTTAATCTGGCCAATAATCACACTGACCCCTATAAGCAAACAATACCAATGGTTACATATTTTATTAAAACACACACACACACCTCCTAATCAAGTGGTACGGAAAGCTGTACTGGATACAAATATTCGAGCAACTCATAATTTTAACAAAAATGTAAAAAAAAAAAAAAAAAGTATTCAACAACAAGTAAAAGTCTCATAGCAGCTGTAGCTGTTAAATGCTAACAGCATAATTGGTCTTTAATCTCTGTTGATATGACAGAGGTATAGGTTATGAATTAAGGTTAAAGTGCTTACCAGCGGGAAAACTGCTTGAGTTGAGGGGCATTATGTATATTCGGAGTACTTCAGAATGTACATATGCCTTCTGGCCTCTACCTCACCAGTACAAACACACAAAAAGAGTGTAAAGTCTTACCTTAGTCAATGGAATGGTTGCAATCTCTCCTGCTTTCTCAGATCTGAAGAGAAAACAAACAGAAGAAAATTTGGTTTGTCTGGAGGTTACAGAGGAGGCTATGGAACTGGAAGGTGGTCAGTTGAGTGCAGTTAAGTAGTCTCTCCTCCCTCAGCCATTACTGCCAATGTGTCATCGAGCAATGCAAATCTTTACCAAAGCAGGACCTGTTGACAGCTGTAATGCCACTTTACCTGCACCAGCCTGACAATAGAGTCCCAAATCTTTCAACATTGTTGTCACTTGCTTTCTGTCACCCACAATCATGGTCTGAAGACATGAGCCTTGTGTCCATTAAATTGTCAAGCGAATTTTTAGCAAACATTTGAAATGTTGCAAAAAAGACATGTGAATTAGGGGCGCTTCCATCACCTGGTTTGGAGTGTATAAAATTGGCTCGTTGCAAAGCGTACTTTGGTCAGAAGTTGGCAGTGTAGGCTAAACTTTACACATGGCTGTAATCCGCCAGTAAACAGAGTAGAAGAAGTAGAGGTTGTGAACTGGAAACAAGAACAAGTGGCCTTGACTATCCAATCCATCTACGGGAGAAACACGGAGAGAGGTCCTCAGGGATTTGTTTTAAGTTTTAATTGGTCTTTCATGTCAGCTAGTATTGGCCATGTTTCATGCTGTCTGGAGACAAAGACAAATTAATGCGAAACGGTTCAGCGGCAACAACTGATCAGTCATGTGAGTTAAATGTTCGCTACGTCAGAACTTCTTCAGCAAAGGCGTTTCCATATCCCATTTAGAGCATCAGCTCTTTTTCGACAATGGCAAAAACCACCTCAAGCGAGTATAAAAATGTTTTTGCGCAATTGAGAAAGTTTTTTCACAGGTAAACAAGTAAAGGCTTAAATGGCAAACCTGGCTCTGGCAATATGTAATGTTATGGTCACTCCCCAATCTCTCCTGAGCTGAGCCTTGTGTATGCTTGTGGGGTGGGATGTTTTATATAATGCTATAATGCCTTACTTTTCATATTAGGACTTTACTTTTCAGGGCTTTTACTAATGGATTGATTTATTCTTCATTAAGTTAGTGACACATGTAGAATCTATTAAGGAAACGTATGAAGCTCTTGAACATACCACAGGTAAACAAGTAAAGGCTCAAGTCTCATAAATCCGACTTCCATTAATTGTTCGTTGGTATATATTGATGCAGTTAAAATTCCTATCTGTACCCTGAGAGCATATTCCAATAAAGAGAGTGTAGTGTTCATATGTTTTAGTGTTATTTATATGAATCGCTTTTGGGTGTAAATGTTCATATGGCTATATGTTGAAGACTATAGCCATTTGAACATATACACATTTACATGAAGAGCGTAGTAGTCAAACAGTACACAAAATACACTTTAACAATTAAGTGGTTCATGTGATTTTGGAAAGATTATGTACATGTGTGTCTTCAACTAGTGAAGCCACAGAAATAGCACAGACCAAACTTTTGCTTACAGAACTCAAATATGCCATCAATTGTACTGACACTTCCTGTGTGCTCAGCAAAATGCATCACAAAGCTCAAGTTTGGTTTCACGCTAAATTCTTCTACCTGTTCCTTACACTTTTAATAGTAATCATCATTTATAAAGGGTTGCCCTCTACATTAATTCATCTTCATTAAGAGTCATTGAAATAGCGCCTGGCTCTCTCCATTTCTCTGGTTGCTGGCCAGCTCCCAGCCTGCAGAGGGATCTCCTGGGGAGATACAAGAATACTATAGTAGGGGAAAATATTGTCCTAAATATTAAATGAGGCACAAATGGTAGTAAAACATATGGCAGGCCAGGGCTGAACCTATGAATCAGTGTTTCCATTTTAAACTCTAATTTTGGCCATTTGTCTACTGCTGCTGTAAAGTGCTGTAGGTTTCATTAGTTTGTTTCCCTCTGCTTTCTGGCTTAAAGGCAGGAGGGAATTGAACAATTGAAAGACTTAAGACATTTAGAAAACATGAGCATATGGTACAAACAGCCCAGGTGCACACTGTGTGCACGGCATCTGTTACACAGCCACTGTGTGCCCTGTCCTGCATATAGTGGTCGCATAGTGCAATTGCCAAATCAGTAGCACTTGTCAAAATTAACAAATAAATATTATGAGAATCATATCATGATCGTTTTACACATATGAAGGTCAATTGGTCCATCCACAGCAAGATCTCAATAACTACTGGCCAGACTGCTGTAGAATTTGGTATGTTGATATTCATGATCCCTAGAGGATGAGTACTAAAGATGCTACTCATTTTTCTGTTTACTCTTTGTCTTGTTATTACTATTATTAAGTGGACCAGGTCTTATGAGAGCAAGGGGATTTTTTATGAGATGATAGTCTGTCCTACCTACTGCTCAGAGATTACAAATGTTTGTAATTGTGTCACAGGAATACACATCATGCTTTAAAATGTTTAAAACGTTTATTTACAAATTCAAATATACTATTCTAATTTACTGAGCATTAACAAAAATAAGAGTCTACAGCCATGCTGGCAGCTCTGTGAGGCTGCACTTAGCCACAGTGGTGCTTTGTTGCTAAATGCTTATATTAGCATGCTAACATGCTCACAATGACAATGCTAACATGCTAATGTTTAGCAGGTATAATGTTTACCATGCTCACCATTTTAAGATTAGTGTGTTGGCATGGGAATGTCAGTAGTTTTGCAGGTATTTCATCATACACTAAAGTATTGGACAAACAGAAATGATGGCCTGATGATGAAATCGCCAAGGTTGTAATTTATCCTGAGGGAACATGAATGTCTCGTCGCTGCCATCGGTGTGTGAATGGGTGAATGAGAGGCAAATTGTAAAGCGTTATATAGATGCAGCCATTTGTACCATTTCAAAACCACAAATGTCAGCATCATGGTGGTGCTAGAGAAAAAGTCAGGGGACCATCAAAGTCTGTAAGATTCATCCCCTGGGGCACCATGAATGTATGAATTTGTGTTCTGAGCCCAGGAACAACAGGGCACTTCAGAATTAATTAACCTCAGCCTCTTTCCTCTTTGAGGATTATTATTATAATTTTTTTTTTCAGGCAGCATTGTTGAGGCTGCTTAATTACCACACATTGTCAGTCATCCAAAATACATGACATGACCATAACTTAAGTAGTTGAGATGTGCTTAAATACACATCTCAACTACTTAACAAGTACAACTCAAACATCTTCAATGCAGCACAGTTTTATTACATTAATTCAGAAAACAGTCAATACAATCCCTCAATATATACTTTCAGAGACGGATGTTTTGGAGGATGCCGTTTCTGGACATGGTGAAACCTTAGTGTAGCAGTCAAACTGTTCATACAAATGGCTCCTGTGCCCGTCCTTGAAGGCAGGCCACTTTGCGCAGCATTCCTCTGCTTTGAGCCTGCGAGCCTCCCTCCTCCTCTCCATCTGATTCCGGTACTTCTCAAACCAGAGTTCAAACTTCAGTTTCTCGTGCAGCCACAGCAGGGACACAGTGGATTTTGGTGATGCTGGTTTTTTATAGGAAAAGAAAAAATGATAAGCATAAAGGTGTAGTATTAAATAAGTAGAAAATTGATATTTGAAACAAACTGATACAAATGAGATGTATACTTTCAGACTCGATGCTTGCTTTCTCAGTGGAGGCAGTGTGGGTGGAGCTCCTCTTTGTCAGTCTCACTGTCTGTTCTCTGCTCCCCAACCCAGTTGTTGGACAGGGTTTGTCTTTTACTCTGCTCCTGGCCCTTTGTCTTCCACTCTTCGCAGACGGCACAGCTCAGCCTCCTCGCACCTCCTCTGCTGCTCCTTTTCCAGATCACTCAGTAAATCTGGGCCTCGTGATCGGCTCCTGCTCCAACATCATCACCTTCTTCTACTGAAGCCTCTCTTTCTTCAGTTGGTCTTGTTTTTGTTCCTCCCCCTCCTCGCCAATAAAGCAAACTGAACTGAAATGAGTGAGTTATTCCATAATTTCATCACTTATGCTTCTAGAATGATTAGTGTGTCTGTGTAGAACTCCAATAAGAAATTATGTAATATGCAATAATTAGTAATATGCTTCAACCACATGTAAAAGCACTTTTACAGTTAAAAGTACTCCATTGATTTAGTATTGCAATTCAATAAAGTTGGGGGGCTTGAGACATATTTTAAAGACTGGCCAAAATTCAAGCAGAAGAGGCAAAGATATCCTGACTTTTAGTCACTAGTACTGGTTAAGCTCCAAAAACACTGGATCCTATTACAGTCCACCACACCTTTAGCTTGTAACACAGACGTTCTGTAAAAAAATGTGTAGTTTTCAGTGTTCTTTTCTCAGACTAGTCAAAGCTCTTCCAGAGCCACAGAAAACACACAATTTTTCACAGGCTGAGTTGTACTCATGATAACTAGTAAATGGACTTTGACATGTAAAATTGGTGGCATGCAACTTTGTGACTTTCAGTTGGCCTTAAAAATTCAATAAACGGACCGTTTTTAGCCACACCAGCTGCAGGGCTGTAATGGTGGAATGGTAATATCAGTTGGTTGGTCAAGAAAAAGTAAATGAAGGTAGATAGGAAATAGACTATGTTAGGAGACCTAATGGGTATGATTGGAATTTTTGCAGCCAAAGCAGGACCTATATTTACAAAACAGTTATTGAACTTGTTGGCAATCACAGTGGAATCCTCTATGATGGTATTATTAATATTAAACTTATTATGGGGCAATTTTTCTGAAGAGGGCTTATTTACAATTTCATTAATGATATTACATGTACTTTTCATATTTTTAAATATAAGAAATTTATGTTGATAATAGTCTTTTTGATTTTCTCAACATATGATTAAGTTTATTTCTGTATTTGGAATAATTAAGATTTAAGGGGAAGGGATTGGTTAGATAGTGTTTATATAGTTTGTTTCCTAGAGATAGATTTTTTCAACTCTTTAGTCAACCAGGATTTACGAGCTTTAGATTTGATGGCTCGATTTTCATGTGGGAAAGATTCATTGAAAGTGCTGAAGAATTCATCACTAAAAAGATTATACGCTTTGGGTGCATCATTTGCTGTCATAATTTTATCCCATTTAATACTAGAGAGTTTATCAAAAAAACTTTTCACATTTGACATCTTCAAGTTTCTTGAGAAAGTATTTGCAACAACTTGCTTAATCTCAGTAGAATGGTAAGCAGCAAAAATAGGGAGGTGGTCTGATCAGTAGTGAGTATACCAGACACTCCATATTTATTTGTACAGTTGGTAATAATGTTGTCCATCAATGACTTACTGGATAAAGTGATTCGAGTAGCTTGTGATATAAGGGGATAGAAAGCATTTGCAAATAGTCGATTCACAGATTTTTCTGAGTTGGGTTGCAGTAGATTGATATTGAAATCACCTAATATGAAACAGGGTTTGCAGTCCTTGTCAATAGTGTTCAGAAATTCATCAATATTATCAATGAAAGAGTTAACATTACAGCTCGATGGTCTATATATACACAGCCCACGACAACATGGCCTGAAAAACAAGGCACACCTAATAACTCAACAAAAATGGATTCAACATAACTATTGGTGTTAGGATTACCAATTACTAAATCTTGTCGCAGAGTGCATCTAATGGACTCTTTAACAAAGAGGGATACTCCACCACCTGCTCTGTCTTTTCTATGGCTGAAAATGTGGTTGTAGCCATTTATGGAGTAGAGAGACACTTTAGAGTCATTTAACCAAGTTTCAGTAAAGTATAAAAAGGTAGCAAGGCAAAGTAGTCAATTAGTGACTCAAAGTGCTTTGGCATACTCCTAACATTCAGATGAAATAATGTAAAGGAACTGAAATCTTTTAAATTTTTCTCTAGACACATGTTTTTAAAGAGTCTTCAGTGTAATATTTGCTCTCACCTTCCTTAAAAACGCCAGTGATTCAACATAATGTACTGAAGGAACTACAGAAGTTATGGTTGTCAGATAATTCATTCTAGTGTTCTAGTGTTGAAGGGCCATCTCATTTTTATGTAACTGTGCTTCAAATTGCCAGATAATGTTAAAGAAATCCTTTCTTTTACATTTCTAGGTAAGAGTCCGTAGACACCGGAAAGATGAGGAATCAACATCAGGTTGATTCTCAGCAAACGTATTCAGAATATGTTGAAAAAAACCTAATGTTTACTGACATATGTTACTAAGACACGGCACTTTAAACCTCTGAGTGAGTGTATTGGTACGGGAGTGTAAGGCAATGTTAGACAGCGATTGTTATTGTTTTTTATAAAGCATAATGTGAGGTATTGCTTCATGAAGCATCAGATGGGACCTGAATTAGCATGCCACAATCACTCACATCTGCTTCACTTTCTAATTTCTTTCCTTCTTTTTCACTTTCTTCCTCTTCTGATGCTTTACTGCAGCGGCTGTTTCACAGCAGGTGGATCAGGGAAACAAAACTAATTAAAAGAACAGCAACGGCACAGACATGGCACTTTGTGCACCATTTTGGGTGTTTCAAATCGCCAAATAATAAGCCTCATACAATCAGGGAAGAGCTTTTGTCACTGGTTTTAAGAAAATGGTGTGAAAGGAAGAAAGCTTCAGGAATGATAGCTATTGTTCCACTTTCAGATACAAATGGAGAGGCGACAGAGTTAAGATACGTAAGCAAATGGAAGAAAAGTCCAGAATAGCAGTGTTTCTATTCCCATTCTATGATGGCATGTACAGTATGTGTCAAAACATGCACACTCACTGCCTTCTGGGATACACCTCGAGTGTGATGAAATTGTTCATAACATACAAAACTGACAGACCGGCCAAAGAGGGCAGCTATCAGCAGATTGTATAAATAACTTCATAACTGCAGAGTTTTCAGTGGACAAGTTATGTGGGTTTATGTGGTGACAGAGCAGCTGTGATAATGAGAAGCAGAGTGGGTTTATCCCACTGGTGAAGGAGATTCCTGTCAGCATTTTTACCGCTTGTTTTCTCCACTGAGGTTGCCGCCATTGAAAGCTACATCCTCACTTAAAAAAGTATAATATGTAACATTTCTGCATTAAAATGTCTAGAACCGACAAGACCTATGTTATACATTTTGTTGCGTTGTGTACTTACATTATCCTAAATGTTTCCAACAATGTTCAAACTCAGAGAAATCTGTAATGTTATTCAAGGTAATGGTGCGTTTTATTTGGTCGCCTGTCAATGGCGTCATAGCCCCTTTACACCCTCTAGCTCAGGGGTGGGCAATTCATTTTTACAAGGGGCCACATGAGAAACCTGAATTGTGTCAGAGGGCCACACCAACGATAACTTGAACTTAATTCTGCTCAACTTTCTTCCATTGTAAAATGCACTAAATTATATATTTTGAATAGCTGGTACTGATAATCGGAAGAATCAAACTATTCTGTAAATATTTATATTAGGCAATGTGAAATTGTGGTGTATAGGTCAATTAAGAAAACAAAAACAATTATTGAATCAGTGCAATTTATTTTTAACTTGTTAATCTCCACAAACAATGAAAAACAACAAACAACTTAACAAGTTTATAGAAATACAGCAATACAACAAACAATAACTTGTAATGTTTTCCACCTCATTTTACCTCTTCAGTGAGAATAATCCAGTCTGTTCTGGGCTTGAACAAGGGCATTGAAGTCTGGCTGAATGTCTGAGGTGGCTATGCGAAGGACAGCTGAGAGGTGGTCATCAGTGATAGAGGATCTGTGTTTGGATTTGTTGAACTTCATCACTGAGAATGTCTGTTCACACACATAGGTAGATCCAAAGAGGACTAGAATCCTCTGAGCATGCCTCCTCAGGTGTGGAAAGTTCTCCTCTTTGAGGGAGGAGTAAAAGTCCAGCAGTGAGACTGACCTGAAGTGCTCTGCCAGAAGTGTGTCAGACTGCAGGTCAATGAGTTCCATCTGAACATCACTTGGTGCATTATCCACACTGCAGTTGAAGGGAGAAGAAACCATGTGCATTTCACTTTCAAGAGTTTTGAAATCTTGAAATCGCCTCGAAAACTCTGCATGCAGTCCTTCTAAACATGGTCGAGTACTTGTGGAGGTGATCGGCTGATCTTTTGGCTTCCTTTAGTGTTGGCAAGTGGGTCAGAGTGTTGTCTTTTACTTGGCTTGAGATAAGCTGCAACTTTCTCATGAAAGCCTTCACTGCACTGTACATCTCATGTACAAAAAGGCCCTTGCACTGCAGTTTGACATTTAGTTCGTTCATTAGTGCAGTCACATCCACAGCGAATCCGAGGTCTGCCACCCAGTCTTTATCTGAAAGCTCTGGGATGTCATGTCCTTTCTTAACACAGAAATCCTGAATCTGGTCTCTCAGGTCCCAGACACTTCAGTACTTTGCCAAGGCTGAGCCACCTGACAGTGCAGTGATAGCTTATGTCACCATGTTCAATCTCATTTTCCTCCAAAAATGCAACAAATTGTCTGTGATTTAATGCTCTCGCTCGGATGAAGTTAACCGTTTTAGTTACAGCATCAACAACATGGTTCATTTTTAACACCGTCTTACATAACACTTGCTGATGTATAATACAATGCAAAAATGTCAATTTCTGCACAGGGTTCATTTCTGTCACTTTATCCTGAATTCTCTTCAAAAGTCCAACATTTTTCCCCGTCGGATTTGGACAACCGTCTGTTGTCACACCTGCCAGCTTGTCCCATTTCAGTCCTAACATGTCCAAACATGCATTTACCTCTGTGAACAAGTCATTACCAGTGGTTGTCCCTTTCATTGACTGCATGGCTGCCAACTCCTCCGTGATTTGAAAGTCTGCAGTTATCCCACGTAAGAAGATGAGTAGCTGGGCGGTGTCACGTACATCGCAGCTCTCATCCAAAGCCAGAGAAAAACAGTCAAAGTTGGCCGCTCTGTTCTTCAGCTGAAGCTCCAAGTTTCCAGCGATGTCCTCAACCCGCCTCGTTACAGTGCGTCGGGAGAGTGACACGTTCTCAAATGCGCCCTTTTTCTCCGGGCACATCAGCGCAACAGAGTCCAATAAGCACTCCTTAATAAACTCTCCGTCAGAAAACGCCTTACTTTTTCTGGCGATTTTGTGAGAAATGACATAACTTGTCCTGACGACTGCATCTCTGGGGGTGTGAAGTTTCGTAAAAAGTCCTTGTTGGGTTTGCAGTTTTGCTAGCAACGCATCAGACTCCCGCGCGCGCTCTTCATCAGACAGATTTCTGTATTTATCCTAATGCGTGGTCGTGTAGTGGCGATTCAAATTATAATCCTTTAACACAGCGACCTGTGTACCACAGATTAAGCACACGGCTTTACCTTTAATTTCTGTAAAGAAATACTTGGCAGACCATGTCTTGTTGAAAACACGGCATTCGTTATCAACTTTTCTTTTCTTAGCGTGAGCCGACATCTTGACCTGGCAAGCGTCACTTGTCGCTGTTCACCTTCACTCACAGCTCACGCACGCACATACGTCCATACGTAAGTAATACAAACGTAACGCTTTTCAAAATAAAATTTCAAATTTCAAAATAAAAACAAAATAAAACACACCTATAATTTATGATTGACCTCACGCGGGCCGGACAGGGGCGTACAAAGGGCCGGATGTGGCCCGCGGGCCGTAGTTTGCCCAGGTCTGCTCTAGCTGCTATAACTTCAGGGGAAACACAGGAAACACCAGATGATACGTCAGAGAGTGAGGAAGGAAAGAATACAATGTCACAGAATTACACTCAGTAACAGCAATACAGCATTTTTTCTGCCACACAGCATCATATTTTCATTAATTGCATGTCATTTTGCAACACAGTAATCCAGTAGAGACCTAATTTATTGATATTTCAATCTAGCCACATGCCAGCCACCAAGCTAATGCGGGCAGTAACGTTACGCCAACGTTCAACATGCTCAAGTTATTTTTATGATTTGATGATTTGACCACGGATAACCCCACGATTGAATTCTCCACATAACGTTAACTACAGTGTGGGTAGTCGACTCATCTAATGGTAAGTTAGCAAGTTAAAGTTACATTAGCTAACGTGGCTATTTTATAATAATGAAATTACATAATGTGACTAAACGTAACGTGAATAAAACTGTTATGTCTCGTCGGTTGTGTTAAGGGTCATGTCTGTCATGTTTCTGTCTCCTGTCTGGCTTGTCTGTTTTATTTTGAAAAGTCTAACCTTTCCTTTCGTTTCAGGTCCCTTTACCTTCTGCCCTTGTGTGTTTCCCGCCAGTGTGATCGTCTGCTCCGCCCTAATTGTCTCCACCTGTTCCCCACTTCCTATTGTGTATTTATTGTCGGCGTCTCCCCTGTTTTGTTGCCAGTTCGTTGCCAATCCCTGTGTTGTCACGTATGCTCTAAAAAACCTTGTGAAAAGAACTCTTTGATATAATTAAATTCAGTTAACTATCCGTCTGCCTCCTGCGTCCTGCATTTGGGTCCTCTGCCTAGTCTGAATCCTTGTCAAAAACACAATTTCTGCCCGAGTCACGTCAGATAGATTTTCATCGGAACAATGAAGACAACAACTCCCATGATCTCACGCTACTTCATGACATCAAACTACGTCTTTTGGGTGGAGAGACCCCTAGCGGCAGAAATGACATACTGTGCGTTTAAATGACATGTTGCAGCCAGCAACTGACCCTTTTGCATTTACATTTGCAGTTTACAATAATAATAATGGCAAATTTACAACTTGAAATTTGTTGTAATATTTTGAAACAATGGGTCCTTAATTTCAGACAGAAGTAGACAAAAGGCTGCTTGCTGACTGAAATGACAAATGTAGCTCACAGATTCGTATTAGCTGTAGCTAGCTAGAAAACTAACATACTGAGGTTGTTAAAACCCTGTCACCAGCTGACTCCAGACGACTGGTATGAAAACAAGAAAACTGAATCGTTTCCACGCAGTTTTCTAACTTACTAACCTGTGACCCCACACACACATTTATTTAGCTAATGATATGCTAACTCTAAGCCGAGGCATCGCTAGCTTACAACTGTGCTAGTGGCTTACGTTACTCACCGTTTAATCCATTCCTTACACTTTTGCATTTTTGGTTTTTCAATAAAATAAAAAAAGGCACAAACTTCCAAACTATTTAGTTATTAAGTATCTCCCCATGTGCACCACTTCAGTATATTTAGAAATCCAAAGCTCGTCAGTTACGGTTGCCTAGTTACAGTTGCTGAGCTATGATTCGCTGTTTGAAAGCTAGCAAACAGTCAATTAAGATGATCAACATGATCAAAGCAGGGGCATTTAATGTCAGCATTTTATAGAAATATGCATTGGAATGAGCTGGGAAGTCTCCCACCTGTTCCTGTACTTTGATGCAAGTGGCTGTCCTGGGGCAAGGTGCTGTGTTGCTTGTTTGACCTCTGAGAAGAGCTTTTTGCTGCACACTCTCTGACGCCTGTATTCATCTGAATGCAAGCATGCAAGGCTGCTCCTCCTCATCTATCCTGACTGAACAAAGATAAGGTTTCAGCTCTCACAGGAGCGGACACACTCACATGAGTGTGTGGTGTTTTTTTTTAATGGTCTAACCTTGTTGCTGAAGGTATGAGAGACGCCATGTGTACTCTGCTGTCTAAAGCACATCTATTTTTAAATTCAGACTTGATGTAGTTTTCACCAGGTCCTACAGTTTATTACACAGACTGCCTAGCTGTTATTCCTATTTTTCTTTAAATGATTCACAGATGAGGGAGAATGTGACTGGGTATGAAAGCCTTTTGATACATTAACAGGGCAATCTTTTATTTTTTGCTTTGTCATTTTCTGTCTGTTAAGCATGTTGTAAGCTGTTTAAAAAGGAGGAAGACCAGAAGCAAAGTGACAAGGAAAGGCAGAAGAAAGACAGCAAAAAACACACTGGCTGAATTAATATGGCAAAAACTATAAACTTGACCGTTTTTATTCTAAGTAGTATGGTGATTATTATTAGTATTGACACTTTGTTTCCAATAGTCTTTCCATCCCCATAAAGTTTTTTTTTTGCAGCTTAAAAGTCTCTTAATCATATGAAACTTTTTCATCTTCCCTTGGTCTGTACTTCACCATTTTCATAAAAGTGAACCGAGTTATTGCAGCAAATTTTAGTGAAGTTAGTGAAGTATTTCCTTTTATCTGCCTCAGCCTTGATCCACTACATTCAACGATGTCTCTTGCCATGTTTACATTCTTTGCTTTCATCAGATTTTCATAGGCAACATTTTTTCTCTCTCTATCCTTCTGTAGCCCTTTCTCCAAAAAAAATAAAAAATAAAATAAAATAAAATAAAGTCATTTGCTAAGTACTTAGGTTCCTTCATGCACCTGCAGGCCTTGTGGCACTTCAGGTGAAACATGGAATTGAGTGTTGAGGCACTTATTCGTGAAGGCTTATCCTTGATCAAATGTGTCTTGGATTGTATCTAATTTGTACATTGCTTTGGACAAAAGGGTCCACCAAATGAATAAATGTAAATATAAATGTAAACAAACCCCAATTCTACTGTCAAACATGTAAGCTTAACTGCTAGATTGTCAACCATCGTTTCTTTTTCCCTTTCATTTCTAGTACTGCATCACTGAGCACTTGCGTCCATATGAAAGATCCGTTAATGACAATTATCAAGCTGCATTAATAAGTTACGTTTCAGTACCATTCATTTTAATTAATTGATTAAATGTAGCCAGGTATAGTTTCTGTAATGCTCAAACTGTTAAATGGTCAACAATTAAAAAAATATAAAAAACAAATTTGTAATCTTTGAATTACACTGAAATGGTAATTTACGTAAAGTGAGTCTTCATTCATTCATTTGGGGACAAGCCACTTTTGAAAGTGTACAATAAATCTGTTTGGTTTAGCTGAATTTTGTACAGTAATGATCTTGGGTTCTCAGTTTCAAAATGTAATGGTATTAAACAGGATCTTTGAGGGGCAGAAGCAGGCATAGCATTATGTCACATTTCTGCAAGACCAATTGCGCACAACACATCAATCGCTGTCTAAGTTCATAAGCGCAGATAATTTGACAACAAATTAAATGCAAATAGTGGAAATGTTGTAGAACACAATCTAAATGGAATAACACCAATGACAATGCAGGAACACACATTCACTGACGCAAACAGACTTATGTCCATAAATCTGCTGCACCGGTGCATGCTGGGAAGCTCCCGGGATGCTACAGTATCTTAACTGCATTGAATGTGATGTTTTTCCATCTTTCTTGCTTGCCACAATTGTTCACAACAACTAACTCTACATGAAGGTCACCAGGTCCTTCAAAGGGATGGGCTGACCATATAAAGCATTCTGGGGGCGTTTCTTTATGTAAATGAGCCTGTACGTGCATGAGCAGATGGATGTAGAACAGGTGAGAGTTATCATTGCTCATAACAAAACAAGGTGAGAGTATGCATGTTTACTGAATATCAACTTTCCTTGTTCATAAGGACAGTTCCTATGCATACATTTAGAACTTGTTTAGGCTTTGATAAACAAGGCCCCTGGACTTGACGAAGGCAGTCTTGACAACAGCCCAACACAGCTTGTGTATACTTGGACTCAGCAAAATATGGACAAAATCCAGATATTTGTTTCCCTGCAATTTGTGCATCTCCCAAACAGACTGCTCCCCAATCAAGGAGGAGTATCACCCATTCCAAGTGTCTAAACGCAAACTAATGTTTCCGATCCCTGACAGAACACAAAGCTCTTTTATCTTTATTATTACCCCCTTCATCCAAACATGGCTTTAAACGCACATAGCTGCTCTAAAAAGACTCAACTGATGAGAGGAAAAAGGTTTGAGGATTGAGATTTGAAGCAGTATAACAACCATGTGCTCCTAACAGATGCTTTTTTTCAAAAATGTATAAAACTCCACTAGGGGGCAATGTTGGTCTATGAAAGCCACAGCTCTGCCAGGCAGGGAGAGGAGAGTACCTGTCAGAGGTTGTCTTAGCCATGTGGGTCGCAGGATCTCTGCTTTTTAAAGAGATGAACAATGAACAGTGATGGGTATGGGGGGAAAGAATAACACAGAAATAAAAATTCATGCCAAGCAATCAGAATGAAAAACGGTTGTTCTGCAAATCAGTGGAATGAAGGAGGATTTAATGGAAAGGGAAGGCCTGAGCCAGGGAGCTATTACAATTCAAAGATGCTTTGAAATAATTACACATTCAGTACAAGAGCTGTTAATTGTGCACATTCACATAATTCTCTGCTGATGCATCATCACCGTCACCTTTGGGCATCAACGGAATAGCATACTGTACAATTCCGATGACAAAACCATAACTTAGCATCAGAAATGACAATCTGGTGGGGCTTTATGATCTCAGAATGGGATTGGACAATGTAATGGAATAAAAAGAGCGTCATGCCTGCCAAATTATTTAAGGACTGATCTGATGTTAATGGATGTTATTTGACAATATGTCATTCTACCTCAGATAACAGAGGACAGTTTGAAATAGTTGCTTTGATAGGCTGTGGTTCTGTTTTTTGTTTTGTTGGTTTTTTTTTTTTTTTTTAAAAAGGTGTAGCCCGTAAATACATTACCATCCATACCTACAGTATACCTTATATTATTGAGTCTGCCTCTTGATCTCTCATAACAATTTCAAATTCGAGAACAAGTGAGTAAGTGGTCCTTGAGTTGATATCTTGTCAACTGCCGTTTCCAAGGTCGAGAATGAAATGAATGAAACTTTAGGCCAGGTTCTCAGAATCATGGAAATTTGTTAAATCTACGACAACTGAGCAAACTGCATCTGCTGACGAGGACTATATTGAAAGCTCCAGAACAAGTGAGTAAGTGGACCTTGAGATTGTCTGTCAACTGCTGTTTAAAAGGTCAAGAATAAACCTTTTTAAAACCAGCCATTTAATAGTTTTGCAATGAGTTTCAACTGAGGATTTTTGCTAATGTCAGCCCACAGAAAATGCAGACAATTGAAGTGACTGAAGACAGTTTTACTGAAAAATGAGGGTCAATCATTTCTACAAATGTTCTTAGGATTTTCTACTGAGAAAAATCCACCATAGCTTTACAGCTGTGTGCTGCACAACCCAATGTCAATGGTTTGGCTTGGTCCCAAGATCATGCAAGGACTTGTTCTCATCAACCACAGAGTGACCTCTGGAGCATTTACTCCTTTATTTTGGTTCATTTGATCAGGTAATAGCAACGCCCTTTGAACATCTGCACTGAATTACTGATATTTACAGTAAAATCTTGGCCTTTAATCAAGAAATGTAGTTGTAAAATGTAATCCAAACTGACTACAGGAGGAGACTCCAAAAAACTTCTATGCACACAAGGAGATGGATAAAGCAGTTATTTACCTGAAGATGACAGAGGGCAAATTGTACTCTGGACTGATGCTCATATTCATACCAACGTCTTCTAACAAGGAACATTTTGCAATTTCCCATTGGAATTATTTAATCAATGCATCTATTACAGCAAAACCACAGACAGGCCCGTCATGCTTAGCTACAGTTAAATGGACTGGAATCCGATATTTTGGAACCTAGAGGCAACCAAAAGTCGGACAAGCCACTTATACAGTAAGTTATATCCCTTGGTTCATCTAATGTCTGTGGAAACATAATTGAATCAACTAGAAAAAAAAAGTCCACTGCAGGACAGACTAAGAAGTGCCTGACCTTATAGGGTAACTGGTATTTTTAAACCTGCCCCCCCCCCCAAATTTTGGGGTCTAAATGACTAATAGTTACCAAAAGTTTTGGAATTGGTCCAGTAGATCGCCTCAGCCAGCATCTGCGAACAGGCTGCAACACAATCCTTTGGGACAACTGCGCCTGTGAAAAGTACGTCCACCAAAAGTGCTTGTTTTTGCCACTGACAGGCTCAGACTGTTCTAATTGTCTGACAACACTATGGAAAGGATCGCTGCAGAGACAGACCATTTGTTAAAGAGTAAAAACCTTTTTGTTTAATCAGAAACAGAAGTCTCGCTCAAAGAGAAGTCCCACTCTGAAATCTCACGAGAGGTTGAGTTGTTGCAGGAAGATCTGTTTACTCTTACGCTCAAATAAATAGGGATGGTCATCGAATTCAAATGCCTCATCTACATTGTCAAAATCAGCTAAATAATCAGCCTTGATGTTGGAAATAAATTCTAGCTAGCAGTTCATCCATGTAAACTCTTTTCTCCAACTCTGACTCACGTTTCCACAGTCGTCTTCATGCAACTATTTGTGATTTAGACCCCAAAATTTGTAAAAATAAAAATACCAGTTACCATTGAATGACAGAATATGTTTAGGCAGCAATAACTTATAGGCTACAGAAGTAGGTCTGTGGCCAAATGATTGTTGGTTATTGATGAAAGGCACAAAATAGGACAAGAGAGCATTCAGAGTACAGACTCACTCTTCTAGTGAGATGTTGGAGTACAGCGGAGGGGAGATGGAGGAATGAGGACCAGACAGGCTGCTGGAGTTGGGATGGGTTGTCGTCTCAGCTGCCATCCGCCTCTCTGGCAACGATGTCTGGGGGACAATTTCCAGCACTGCCCAGCACCTGAAACACACACAAACCCAGAGAAAGTTACTAAAGACAGATGAGGGTTAGTATCACATGAATAAAAACATGTAATTCATTGGAGCATATACAGTATACCTCCACTCATGTTACGCCATTGTCAATATGCCAGCTCCAACTAATATTTATAACATGTGCTCCCCGTCACCAACTCTTTCTACATCAGGATATGCACATTTTCGTCACAATAGCTCAAATAAGACATCACATACTTTGATCAAATTCTCAACACTTGTACCTAACGATTACAAAGCAGATACTTAAAAAAAAAAGTAAGTGTTTAAATTGTTTGTCTAATACTGTATATTCAACAGCCACTAATGGTGTCCTACCGCTGAAACATTTTGGAAATATTTTTTGTTTCTAAACCAATATGATTTTCTTTTCCTTGGGCTATATGGAGATCACTATAAAGCTCAGCCTACAAAGAGGTCTTAAATGGTTAATGGTTACTTACTTGGTTAAAAGGGAAAAAAATTGGACAGGACTTTAACAACACAGATTGGAAAAGAAAATAGCTGCCTATAAAGCCTGATAGCAACTTACGTTTTCTGGTACTCCATTAAACAAATTTGATAGAGCATGCTTCAAAACGCTGCTGTTTGATGTCCAATCACAGCGCAGAGGGTTTGATGTTTCATGATCGCCCAGCATGAGTGGCTATAGCATTAATGGCTGTTCTGTGCTCACATAAAGGTACCATGAGCCAATGTAACCACAAGCCATCCCAAAATTTCCAAGAGACGTCATATCTAATTTTAGCAACATTTCTATAGTGGAAGAAGCAGGATGATATCATTTTCATCGTGCACACAGAAAACAATGGGTAGATTTCAGTTTGAGATTGGTTGCCAGAGGACAGGAAATTGTCCGGTCCTGTCCCAAGGTCGACACCATGACCTCAAATCTAAAGACAGACCCACAATCTGCTTACCCACCACTGCCATGAAGCAGCACGAATCACTATTTCTATTGAACAATGGATGAAATGACTGTGTAATGTGAACTGGCTCACTTGTAGTGATTAACCCACATGGAATTATCATCCAAGTCTGCAGTTCCCCTCAGTCCTGCTGAGTGTTTTAGCATTTTTCAGCTCATCGTTTTGATTTTATGTTGCAGAACTTAACTGTTTTGATTCCGTCTCACCACTGTTCTTTAACCTCGTTTCCAAAGGCAGCAGATGGCTGTTTTAAGTGAAAAGGCTCCGATAGACCCACTGTACACAACCTGCTCAGCACCAAACAGCAGACAAAGTTAGCAACAAGCTGGTGAACACAGTGAAGCATTTAGAGGCTAAACAGCCAGATATTTTTCAGGAGTTGGTGGAGAACAAACCGGAGCTAAAAGGAGAATGAATGTTGGACTTACGCTCATCAGGTGGCCAGAAACAAGAATCTAAATGAATGATACCGTTGCTCTGTGTCTGCTGGATGTGTAAGACAACTGTTTGCTAACACGTTAGCCATATCAACAGCAGCTTTAACATCTAGCTAGCACAGAAGTGCCTGTGTTATTTGGTAATGTGCACCAATTGTAAATTATTTGTAAGCCCAACTTAATGTTAAGATATTGTTTGTGGGGCAGTGTTAGCAAAAACTCACATTTTGGACTGTTTCATTTCCTCCCCTCTGTGCTTCACCTGACCAACCTCTTGTTTAAACCGAAGAACAGACTTTATTTTATTTATTTATTTTTTTAAATGGAGGTGTTCCAGGGGGATTGTCCCAAGTGTGGGAAAGGCGGAGGGGGAGTTGTCTTTGAAAAAAGCTCAAAAATAGCATTTCCCCAATGATACTTATCTTTGTAAAATATTTAGTGATTGTTTACCGTTAGATTATCACATTTAACTTAATATATTCTGCAAGGTAATTGATTTACTAATTTATGCTCCCCATAGTAGGAGGAGATTTAACTTATAAGCAGGAGTTTGGTGGTCCTAGGGCGATTCCAGTTTTACCAGGGTACCCTTTTTAATTGAGACTTTCAGAGCGACTGCATAACGTTGGAGGCATGGCAGTCTCAGAAGAACGAGACTGCCCCAAACCTGACATGGAAACGGAGACCTTAAAGTCTGATAAGGACACCATCATGAATTAAGTACACATTTATCAGCAAGACTGAGCCATACTAAGCTGAAATGAGGCATGGCCTTAGTTCTGGAAGTGCATTCAATCACAAAACATGACAGCAGCGTTTGCACGTATGCATTTCAAGAATAAAACATGAAACGTCACTTCTGCTGAAAGGAAAGCTGGAAAGGAAACGATGCCATACAGGATTAATAAAACACGGTAACTCCGAAGTTCCCCTCATAAACAGGTAGAATATGAGTTATAACCGACCCGCCTGATGTGTGTATAGGTGTGTGACGTTAGTGTGTAGCAGCCTGGTGTCATTTTCACATGATGTAATTGTGGTCAACAGCGAATGGCCGCGCGTAATGGCACTGCGCTCTGGCGCGGCCTTTATTAGGCTACCATTACATTTTGAGTCATTCAGAATATCAAAGAGTAGTTCAAATGAACGATACGCTCATGATCGACACATCACTACAACTCGCTTTGCGCTGCCTCATTTGAATAAACCCCCCACCTGTGCACTGGGCACCAAAACACCACACAAACGGGCATGGGCAGAAAAACGCCAAACTGTTGGAGCGGTGCTTGCGCTGACCTTTACCGCCAAGAAAACAGTGCCCTGCATCTCAAACACACCGTTAAAAGGAGCTGTGTAAAAGAAGTTTGTTAATATTCATTACGACAATTACTGGCAGTTCGGTTCCTGACGTGTCTAAGGCAAGTTCGTTCCCTAACATAAAGCGTGAGTTTGGAAGAGAAGGCTTACCTCCGGTCAGCAACAGCGGCTAGCTCCAACCAAGAGCTCCACGCGAGCGGCCAGCCCAGACGACGCCAGTAGACGGTTCTTGTTCAAGTTTTTGTTGGTCCGAAACGAAACAAAGCTGGAGGTAGTAGGTTTTCAGCTCTCAAGGCCAAAGACAAAAGTTTCTCTGGTGTCGGGTCTCACTCTCACGGTTGTTCAACACTAAAATCACTCCTAGTCGCTGCTACCCAGAAACCTTCTCACACCTGGGCCTCCAGGTTAATTGATAAGCCCCGCCCACTACCAGCCAGCCAAAAGGAAAGAAGGAACTACTAATATGACTACTGAAGAGCACACTGCTCAACCTAACTATAACATATACTACACTACATCATTTTCTGCAGTAAATGCCCCTGTGCCTCAGTTATACAATGTATTATTTTGTAGTTGGGTATGACCTCCAGTCAATAACTCCCTGAAGATTTTCTAAATTTGCATCAAAAAATGAAGTGAAAAAAAGATGCTCATTATCAAGCAAACATCTAATACATAAAGTGATCTCCATGACATCTTTTCACCGTCAGGTTGATGTATACAGCAGAGTGCGTGAAATGGAACTAATTTTACAGGATCATCTTCTGCTTCTGCTGAAATGTTTGAATATATATATGTTGTTTTTTATGTATGTTTTGCCTTTTTATTGTCTATACTTTCTCTGGTGTCTGATGTCATTATGATTTATGTCAATCTGACAAGGTGGCAATCTCCCTGCTGCAAACAAAAACGAGTGTTAACTAAGGTTGGCAGGTTCAACATGTTAGATGTGTGCTAACAAGCCATTTTTATGGTAAAAATCAATGCTGCAAGCTTTTACAGATGTATCATAAGTTGCTCTAATTTTCCACTTAGCCCAAGGCAACCATTTATATCTGGTAACCTTTTAATTAGGTGTCAATCTGAAAACAACAGCTGAGTTTTTTAAGTTTGTGTTTCAACTGGCAATTTCACTTCAAAATGTTGAGCTGTTCTTCTGAAGCAACAGTATTATGAATTATTACCGCCGTTGCTGAACTAACTGTTGAATATAAAAACATGTTTTGATGTGTTTAAAAGAATCTTGTCATGTCCGGGTGCCGGAGCACATTTTAATGTCACGTCTCTTTGGTGAGACCTTTTGCTGTCTCTGATCTTGTTCCAGTGTCCAGAAGATGATCTAGCAAACTGTATGTGTTATATGTGCCATATTAATTTGGCAATATCATTTAGTGGCTGTCACATGTGCTACCAGTCAGAAAAGAGCAACCTGGTTTTAACCTGCCTCAGCAGACACTGCAAAGATAGATTCATGAATCAACAGATTAAGATAAGATTGCTTTGTAAACTACTGTTTCCAAGGCCAGGAATAAATTTACAAGCTCATCTAGATTCCCATTGCATCACATACATGATAGTTTTTGGTATCTCATTTGAAGATGTTCACACTGGATTACACCAGTGGAGTACCCCACACTATAACAATATTACTGAGACTGTACTGTCAACTGCTATGTCTAATGTGCTATTATTAGAAGCTCAGATATGTGTATTATGAGAGATGATCATCAGCCTGAGAATGCTTTAGGGCACAGCTGGTCTTTGAAGGTTTTCTAAAAACAAAAGCAGGAGACTGGGAAACAGAGGATGAGTCACAAGTTCTATGTTTGAAACCAAAGGCCATAAAGTTAGGCTGCAGGGAGAGAGAGAAAGCAAGTCATGGACAAGTACGTTTTCTCCTCTCTCTGCGGCACTGGCTGTTGGTCTCTTTGAATCGGCAGTGCAGAGTGCAGCTCTGAGAGATTTATCCATTCATTTGTTGTGGCTACGCTCGACTGCACCCAACAACACACCATTTCTATTTTATTCTACTAGTCTTTCACTCTGCTGGGTGGCTCAACAGAATTATGTCCCCCAACGATAATTATCAATCAAAATTATGGTCTAAAAAATAGAGGCAGAGGAAATTGCTTACCAGGACGTCAAGCAGAAAAGGGACCCCAAAAAGAAGTAGTGTGATAAGAGAGGGAGAGGTGAGAGAAAGCAAGGCGAGAGAGAGGATTTGCATCTGGGCAGTGTGAGCCATGATGATTTCAGTCAACTTATAGTGACAAACTGTGCCAGACTTCAAGCCTTTTGAAGGACAAATAATGTCAATTCAAATGCATTACATAAACCTTTGAGTTCATTTATTCTTTCATAGTTTTGAGCTATTAGATAATATGAAATGTTTATAATCTCTGGCAGTCTACAAAAAGGGAGCTAGTGAAAAGATGTGTGAAAGTCCCTCCAGTGACTGACTGAATGGTTTCTTTTTATTAGGTTTAAATGGGTTCTACATCCTTATACTCTTGAAAACATCACATTCCTCAAAGGCTGTGGCTAGAATTTACCCACATCGCAATGATGCCTAATGAAATGTAGTGGAAACTAGAAAGTGCATCTGAAAAGGGCCAGATTATGCACAGATGATCATGCTTAGACTAGTTTCTTTCCTTACACAGTGTCTACACGCGTAGAGGTGTAGCGTGGGCAGCACATTAGAAGAGCAACAGCAGAGGCTTCAGTGATCCGTCTGTGTTTACACAGGATGCGTTCAGGCACAATATTGAGTGTAGGTCACCCGTGTTTTAGCTAGCTCGGAGCCCAACACACAATCATAGTAGTGAGGTGCTAAAAGGCAAGAAAATAGACAAGCATAAAAATACGCTTTGAGTCGCGTGGATAGCGCGAGTGAAACTTGAGTCGTTAGCTGGCATGTGTAGATAGCCACTGTAGCAGGTTACTGAACATTTCTACCGGCCACTAAATTTTTTTCCCCCTGCCACTTCTTAAATCTACATAGAACACTTTTAAACACAGTCAGTGGTACATGATAGTAGAAATAATAATAATATAAGAAAAACCTATCTGCCATGGTGGCAGATGACCTGAAATTTTTACCTGCCACAGCCAATATTTACCTTGTATTTGGCAGGTGGCAGGTGCTAATTTCACTCTCTGTGGACGACTGCAAAACGTGGCTGAAACGCCTCCTGTGTAGCATGCTGTTAGTCTGCACAATGTTCCTAAGTGGGTAATAACACTGATTACGTACTATGATTCTTGTTTAAATTTCATACAGGTAAAACAACTCTGGGTTAAACCCCTCATCCTCATAAATCCACACACTGAAAATGTACAAGACCAGGGTGTGTTTGAAAATAACTACTTTGTACAGCATGTCGTATGACAACTTGGAGGCTAAAGTGTTCATAGCTGTTACAAATGTCCATGCTCAAAGGTGGGGAGAAAAGCCTGCGGTCATAGAGTTAAGTGATACGGCATAGTTGTTACAATGGGGATAGCGGCGCACACTTCAGAACAGTCTCTCCTTTATGTAACATATGCTTCTTGCATGTTACATTAAATACATAATTTGAGGTTTAAATTGTAACTTTGTAATTTTGTCAGTAATGTTACCTTTATTTGATAGTTGTAAGTTGTACATATTTGTGTTATTTTCGTATTTTTATGATGATTATCTTATATTTCATATTTATTACTAAGCTACACAGTATCCATGGTAACAATGCAGTTATAAAGTCCATCACCGGGGGAACAAGTCAGACCGGGCTTGTATCCCCCAGGTGAGTGGTTGACTGTTAAATGAAAACTTGTAAATATTAATGCATAGCCTATCAGAGAGAGAGACGGTAACTAAATAGATAATTACTCTGGATGTCTATGTGTACTAATTTATCTGTATCGGTAGTGTCTTTGTGTAATGTGTAATTTTTAAGAAGTCTTGGACTGTTGGCTCTATAATTTGTCTGTTAATGATTATTTAGATTGGCTACAGAAATCATTCATTGGTATTGTAAGTTTCCTTTGTTTATGATTTTCTTTTATACTGAATAGTTTTACTGAGACCGGGCTTGTATCCCCCAGATCCCGAAGTGCTTGTAAGCAATAAATCATCTGTGAATCGACATCGGAGCTGTTTGTGTCTCAGCGTTGGAGTTAACTACTGTAACTGTCAGCCGTTAGTCCATCAACATCACAAACACAATGCAGAGACTATTGGCTGTTATCACTATCAGCGATATAAGAAATGTATTTGCTGTTTTAATAACTGTAATCAAAAGTAGACAGACCCTGGTTACATTTAGAAAGGGCTCATGTTGTGTTGTGTTACAATTGTTTGCACACAAAAAAAGTGATGGTTTGTATATTACTCACACTCTTTTTTTTTCATTCTTCGTAAGAAGTTCAAATCCTGTCTACTTCCTTAACTCTCCATACTTGGTTACCTGCTACATGAAGTGGGCATGCCTGTCAGATGGTTTTGGCAAATTACAAAAATTGTCAGATTCAGCCCCAGGTTTGGGGGAAGAGAGGGTTTCAAATGCTGTTCGGTGATTCGACAAGCACCTCATTTGAAGCATAAAGACCCCTTAATGCACACTTTGCCAACCAACCCAACACAAGTCTGTAAATATGAGCTCCATAAAATGGGGTGTACACTAGTTACTGTATCCACTGAATTTTAGTGCCTTGTAAAGTGACAGGGTAGCAGAATTAGTGGGCTCTGCTGCACAATTATAATACACATTCAGTGTTGTGTTACACACAGGTTGGGATCCTGACAATATAGATCCAAGGCAGAGCCTGTTGATTGTATGGATGGGTCCGTACATAAGAGGATTGAACCATAAAATATACAGTAGTATTGGGTCTCTCTTGTTGCCTAGAGGGACAGAGTGAGATGGCAGCTTGGCTGACAACAGCTGTTCAGGGATGGATGGCTAACCAGTAGGTTTGTGGCCAGAGGGAGCTGTGGCCTTGCTCACTCCTTCAGCTGCTTGAATGTCTCAGAGGTGCCAGACAAAGAAACACAGAGAAAGGAGCTCCCTGCAACACCTTCCTGACACAAAAGTGGGGGGTGACAATGCTCAGTCAAACTTGCCATCTGTTATGGCTAAATTTATGGCTCTTTCCATGGTTGTGGCACCAGCCCTGGAGATGTTATTGAAGTGCATAGCTGCACAACACATAAGCTCAGTTTTATTCTCTACTGTGAAGGTCTTCAGGGACCCTAACCCTAACCCACCAGCAAAACACTGAATGAGACCATCAAAAACTGGGCTACCACAAGGTATTTCTTCTTCAGATATTCTACCTCCTCCTTGTCCTTCTCCTTACTATCTGCTTGTCAGTCATCCAGACTAAGGTCACACATGGACTCAGTGCCCAGTAAATGAAAGTGGATGCAGTGGCTAGTGTTCACCACAATTCATCTTTCATGTGAATCAGATGATAAGTAAAAACACACAGAGCCCTGTTAGAGGGGGGAACCAATATGAAATAGAACACTTAGTTGAAGGCTCATCTAAACATGCATTTACTTAACTAAAAGGAGGTTCGGATAGTTTGGGTTTCTGCGGTGCATGTGTTGACCAAAGGGCTCTGTATGTGTGGTGAGAGAAAGTGAAGCCTGTTTACAGCGCATTGAAATAGCTCTGAAATGTTATCATGAATCGATAAATGAAGCTCCCCTGTGAAAAACCCTGCCATTATAGAGCATTGCTTTGATGTGGAACACTGCTTTCAGAATCTGGTGTGTAGGTTGGACAAAAAACAAAAAATGCAGCCTGAAGCTCATAAATCTCAAAGAAGTATCCCAGAGGAGAGAGATTTATTGTGTGGAGCTGCTGTAAGTTGTTTTGCCAGAAGCTGATCAGTAAAGTACACCAAAGGTCAGATACAGCCAATTGTTGGGTATAGCTCAGTGAAATTTGTCATGGGTGTGCAAAGACTATCTCATGCAGCAGTAGTGCAGCAGAGCATTTTCTTGAGTTTAAAATGTGCTTGCCTGTTCATTTTATATTGAAACATTTTGTCATTTTGACAATATCCAAATTTCTCCAGTTATTTTAAAAAATCTAATAGAAACAAGGTGCACAGCATGATTTTAGAGAGGTTGGAGATCTGAAGACTTTAATGGACATTGCATCATATATACCTGCAGCATTTGGATTAAAATTGCAGTGTTGGTCTCGGCAGACTGGACAACATTTAGTGTGGTGTCAATCTTTCTTAGACTGGGCTTAATATGGAGAATATGTATTTAAAGTGTCAGAGGATCCGAAATACATTTATTGATATATCAGTATAGTGGTGGTAGAGAAGTTGTGATGATATGATCAAGCAATGTAACAGAGAGGAGGACACAAGTGAGGCCGAAGAATCAAGTTAGAAGAGTACTTATTTAAGAGCTTCTGTCCATCATAACAGTGTTTGTGCAAGGGTTTCCAACGATTTAAAATTCCATATGTACTTCCATAAAGTTGTCGAGCTTGCAAGAGACAGATTTTTAAAAAATGGTCAATAATCAAGCAAATTAGCAGGCTGCGATATCCTGACTTTTACAGTATTGCCTAGTTGGGGTCAAACTTAAAAAAGAATGTATCCTACACTTCCCATAATGCAACTAGAAAGCATATTTTGTGCATATTTGTGTGTGTGTGTGTGTGTGTAGATAGATAGATAGATAGATGTACTTTATTGATCCCGTGAGGGAAATTGTTTTGTTACAGCAGCAGCACAATCAACAATACAATAAGAATAACCATAAATTAAAAGCACAATTGCAGATTTGCAAATCAGAATTGCAAAAAAAGAATAGATTCAGCCTTATTGTGGCAGCCTTCATCACTGGAGACACGTTTGCTATTTTCATATGGCCACTGTTTAGGATTGCTAACCATATTCAGTAAAGAGATTGAAGTTTAAATAACATTCTAAGTGCAGTCTGGCTAAAAACTCCATACCCCTGAGTATGACGGCATATCACTGCCAAAATCCGCGCGTGCAAATGAGATCCTTGCGCGCACAACTCAAACAACTCACCATTGTATCCCTAAATATAATTGGTCACAGTCCTCCTCACAGTCCATCCATCCATTCATTTTACTAGTTTCATAATGCTACATTTACATTTTACTATGAGAGAAACGGTCCTGAATTATTACACTAACCTACCGTTATCTGATTAGCTAGCGAACATTAGCTGTAACGTTAGCTAGCTAACGTTAGGAATACAATGGTGACAGGATCCGCCCACTTACTGCCAAAATGAAAATCCACTCACGAGCGAGCAGGTGAAAGTTTTGCCAGCAGGAGAGCTGCGCGCGCTCAAAGCATTGTTTTCTCCTCGCAGGCTACAATATTCCTCGCGCGAGCAGAAATAATATGCGCGCGAGTGCTGTGAAAGCAAAAATAATATGCTGTTTGAGTTGCGCGCGTGCAAGGATCTCATTTGCACGGACAGTGATATGCCCTCATACCTGAGGCCTGTTTCTATGTTGAAGGCAAGAAATAGCAGGTTAAATGTTCGCCACATATGCACCTGTGTTAGACTCTTCAGCTGGAAAACAGGTTCCAAGAGATTGTGGATGGTCTGCGCTCTCTGGTGCATCTGGAGTCCTCTGTCGATGGTTGTTATGCCAGATGGCCTCCTTTCTCTCTGGACCAGATTTGCTCTAGCATCCTGGCTGCTGCGGTTACTGCCCGCTCTCCACAAACCTCTGCTGAAGGTCTCAGAGGCTCCTGCCTCTTCAGCCAATGTGACCGTCTCCGTCTCCCAGATGGTCAGTGGTGTCAACATGTGATCATCTGACCACAATGCTCAGTGTCAATCATGGTCTATCACATGTCAGTTTATAAAAGCTGGTTTCCAGTTTCCACATCTGGCTTAAATAGTACTTTTTGAACCCTATCACACTTTCTAGGCATGACAGCCTTCAGCCTTCATCCCAACCAAACAGTTTCACATCTGCTGTCCACAAAGGACCCTGCTGTTATCTCTGCTTTTAACTCAAATGGACATTTCAAACACAACCCCACTGTTATTACATCGAACTGTGTCAACAAGATCCATACTGCTTATAGAATCATCCGATAAAACCTTATTCCGATAACAACCCAAATATTGCTATTCCCAAAAGTACAACAAATCTTTTCCTTGCAAGGATTTCAACACATTAAACAATCGAGACCTCCTTATGATGGTTGAAACATACAGTAGCTTAAACCTAATGATTACTGTGATTATAACAATTGAATTTCCTGCCTCCATAATCCCTGACCCTCTGCCTGGGGAGAGGTTGTGGCAGTCATTGACAGAAATAGCAAAGTGTCCTGTGGTGCTCTCCCCTGGGAGACAATACACCAGATGCTCTCCTGGGGGAAGGTGTCTCTGCCATGGTACAGGAGTAGATTCAGAAAAACTGGTACATGGTAAATCCACAGAACATGGCTGAAAAAGACTATGACTTTAAAGGATAATGAAACCTGAAAAGGTCTATAAACTAACAACTATATTTTGTCTGGAGGTTATTTATTAATGAAGAAGTTGATGAGCGGGATAGTAAAAGAACAATGTGCTTACCAGAGGATGTTGAGCACAGTGCAGGTTGTCAGACCTCCAAGCACTGCTCTCCGAAACCACAGGATCTGGACATAAAATATAGTACATGGTGACCAACATCCTGCTCAAGCAGAGTTCTGTAGAGAACTCTTTAAAGCACGTCAGCGATGGTGACACACTTGATTTCAGCCACTACACTTAGTGGGTTTGACCTTGTCTTTCTCTGTTTTATGCAAAATCTGTGTTTAATGCAAAAGATCCATCTTTGGCACTTTGGAGATAATGACCTCAAAATATACAAATCATGTCAGGGCTGATGATATATTTTGTAGTGTTTTAGCCATGTCAGATGTAGGTGGTTATTTATATGAAGGAGAGTATGATACTCTGACAAAGACATTGCAGCAGCAGAAAGGCAGTCTTGCACTCACTGACAGTGGGGCATATGGTTTTCTGTTGTTTGAGGTTTGATTTGCGATTTTGTAATTGTCACCTTATTGCTCCCTCTTCTTCTGCAATGGTTTAATGGCACCCAACTGAAATTTTTTTGCCACCAACTCTTTACAGTATCTTGATGCGCCCGTCTAATATTAACATAACAGTAGCTGATGGAGCCTGTCCAACAAAAACTAGACCATGTGCCTAGAAAAGAGCTGTGCCCTAAACAGCAGCACTTCTGACCTGACCAATAAACACTGACCCAGCCAGCAGGCAGAGTTAGTCGCCTGGCAGGAGTGGTGAGGCACAGCCAATGGGACCAGCAGTGCTGACCAAATGGGGTATTAAAAAGCGTGTGGTACTTAAATTTTGATACCAAGCATTGAATTCAAGGTCCCATATCAGTGTCCATTTACTAGCATCTGTAATAATAATAATACATTTTATTTATCAAGCGCTTTTACAAGTGCTCAAAGACGCTGTAGAGCTGCCCAGTACGACCACAGTACTGTTGGTCACTGAGCTGCCCAGCTGGACCTGCTCATCCTACGTCCATATTGGCCAGCCTGTCTGGTGTTACAAAGTGGAGGCTGAGAGATGGCCAAAAGGTCACCACAGCCTTTCAGCCTTTCACTGCTTCCCACATGTTACAGTCTACCTTTCTCAGTGTACTAATGCAGAAGAATGACAATACAGTGCCTCATAAGCCATTTCTGAAATCACTACACTGAGTCTACAGATCAGCAGGCAGTGCAAGATATAGTAGAGTAAAGGATTTACCTGTGTTTTGTTGTGTGAGATCTGTGAGAAGAGCAGAGGCATCACGTTTACAATCCCTCCTGTTGACACAAAAACAGAACAGCAGGTCAATCTCACAGACTGTGTGACATTTGCCATTTCTTCTTTACTGCATGCAGACAAAACATTATGAAAAATTGCTTTTGCAGTCTTCACTGATATGGTACATCTATCTGTGGGCTTCTTTTACTGTTCCAGACCTTTACTCCACTCTGTACCGGCACACCACTGTGTCATCACTGTCCTCGATGCTCTTAGTGTTCATATACAGTATAATATTACAAGGTAGAGTCATTACCACAGGGACAACATGATAACCAAACACGTTCCTGGCAATGACAGACCTTGAAAGATAATATCCTATTAGAGGTACTCTAGTATGGCTAGAGAATAAACCAAATGTATTAAATTACTGGCATTATGAATCTCTTAGTGACCTAATACTATTCATATTACAATATGATTTATTACGATTAATTATTTGTATCAATCCCATAATAATCAAACTGAGATTAGCTACAACAACCAATGGTCAAACCAGAATCCAGAGAGAAAACATAATGTAGAAAAATGTTAATTTGTCATTATCAATGTAAATAAGACAAATTATGGGAATACAGATTTTAAGTCATATTGTCCAACATCAACATGTAATGGACAAAGTGAGATGCAAAGACTCAATGTACAAAATATGTGAACTTTTCATCATGGGAATCTACAAATACCGCATGGCTACTTTAGAGGAGTGGAAACTTCATTTTTGACTAAAATTACTGTGCAAGTATTACTGCGGTTTATGATAATAGATATCACCCAGTCAATGTCATCTACTTTTTAAATTAGTTTCCACATTGGTTGGGGTCCACTGTTTATGATATTGTGGTGCTTTCTGCCTTTTTACTCATCATTAAGGAGCTACAAACCAACCTAAAAGCATTGTATTAGTCTGGGTTTCAGTGAATAATATAAGTCCCATCATAGCAAGAATGTTGTTTCAACAGGATTTACTAGCAATTCCAAACTGCAATGCAGCTGTCATAGCTGGCAGTTTGCATGTTTAAATGGCCCTCTGAAGTGATGAAAGCTGAAGTACAGTCAGAGCTGTTACAGAAATGAATGAAACAGAGCGATAACCCGTTATGCTGCCACAGCTGATGTGTTGCAGTGACTTCAGGAAGCCAAAGTACTTGCTGATGGTCCATCCATCCATTTTCTCCCGCTTATCCAGGGCCGGGTCGCGACGACTCCAGGCTAAGCAAGGTAGTCCAGACGTCCCTCTCCCCAGCAACGTTTTCCAGCTCTTCCCAAGGGATCCTGAGGCTCTCCCGAGCCAGATGAGATGTATAATCCCTCCAGCATATTTTGGGTCTACCCCAGTGTCTCCTACCAGTTTGACATGCCCGGAAAACCTCCAAAGGAGGGGTCTTTGAACATGGCCCACTCGGATTATATGTCCCCAACTTCCCCCGGGATGCATGAGAAATTCTTCTGGAGGTGGGAGTTCTCGTGGACAGGGGCCTCAGCCAGATGTTCCCAGTTCACCCTCACTACACGCTTGGGTTTACCAGGTCACCTGGTTGTGAGTTGGATTGGATGGCTTCACCCGAGTGTCCAAGACATATGGCCGCAGATCTACTGTGTCTTTTTATTTTCTAATGGAACAGAATGTTTTGGCGACTTGGCTGAGAACTTGATACAAGTTCGTTTTTCAAATCAAGTTGGCAGTTCTAATTACAGGTGGGTAGTGAACACGGGAATAGGTACATCATGGGTCTTCAGTACCCTTGGCCCGAAAAAAGAAAGTACAGTAGAAGTGGGAGCATAGACCGGAACAAAGGAAGAAGTTGAGAGGGCCAGAAAGGTGAAAAGATTAAGACACAAAGAAAGACAGTGAGAAATATTATACGAAGCTGATTCTCACCCAGAGCCACTGTGCCCATTAGGAAAGGTTTCCCCATCTCACTGAAGTCACTGCTGCTCTGAAGGCCGACCTCTGACCCCACTGCAAATGTCACAGCCACCTGAGACACACACAGGTCTTTTGTATCAACACAGGCAATAGGCATTCTGTCAAACTCAAGATCAAAATGAAAGCAGATAAACATCAAGATATTTGTCATGTAAACCCTCTACTGGTGACGTCATAGTATTGAGGTCCTGTCCATACACCTGCCTGAACCAATCGTGAGCACACCACAATCAAATCACAGTTGTCAATCATGATGTAACACCCCCTTTTAATAGCGTATTATCAGAAAAATGAACACTTGAACATACATTAGTGTGACAGAAATCATCTTTGGGAACATTTTATTTCACGTGTACTTTGATTTTTCAGTTTGGCCCATGTCCCATCCACTAACATGGAGGAGGCGGGGTTTATGACCTATACTGCAGCCAGCCACCAGGGGGCGATCCAGATGTTTTGGCTTCACTTCTGGGCAGCTGTCATGTCATCCATCTTTATAACAGTCTATGGTACAAACACATTTTGGAATCTTTTGGTCTTGTCAATGCTGAAAAAGTTGGGAGCAACTGAAATTCACCTTCAATGACGCAACCAGCCAGTGGAATAAAGCTTACTTTTCCATATAACAATCTAACTTGGAGAATCCCTGTTGTGGAGAGAAATGCACAAACCATGATATACATAAAAGAAAAAGATGGGTTAATTCACTTTAAAAGTCTTCAGACAGTCCCATAGTCCACATGATCTTGTCTCTTCTTACATACATATTGTCTTTGTTGAGTTGCTCTGAAAAGTACATTTAAAATCAATAGTTGTATTCATGTATTTGTAGTTCTCTACTTAGCATGAGTTTTAATAGCTATGACTTAATGGGCTGAAGCATGAGGATCTGAGTCAATACTGTTGTCCTTTATCTTTTAGTTGAAAAAGACTCATAACACCAGGAGACGGTTGTCAGTTGCTTTACTAAGACCAGATACAAGGTGAAGTAACAAGCAGACTGGCAACTGTTTGATTTGAAGACTTTGGCATTATTTTGTTTTCATGCTTGCTGTAGCACGTATCAGGATAGACAGTAGATTTGAAAGACCACAGATGTTTTATTATTAATTCATTTCATACTTTCTGTCTTTTGATATGTTAATCTGTGACATCTGAATTTCTAGTCTTTGAGCAACAAAAAGGACTTGATAACTTTTGTTGATAGTTTCTGTCTTAGTTCTTTTACAAGCAAAGTGTCTACTGGCTGGAAAAAGGAGTGAAGATCTATATTGAAATTAACAAAATCCACACTGAAACCTGTACAGCATTTAGGGAGAGAAGTGAGTGCAGTCTGTGTGTGTGTGTGTGTGTGTGTGGTCAAAAAGAGTACCCAGAAAACATAGTAAAGAGTAACCTTTGTGTTTTAGTGCAACAAAAACACACTGTGGTCCATTTCCTAATGGACAAAGAGATGTGAAAACTCTAGAGATGAAGACAGAGGCAAATCATTTCACAGCCACAGGCGAGGGAGGAAAATACGAGAGAGGAGCGGGGTGAATAAACTAAATAATAGCAATGCAGAAGAGAAACGTAAAATGAGGAAAAGCAAGAAGCAGAAGAGCAGCAGAAGAGAATAAGTTGAGAAGGTGGGAAGCAGTGAGGACGAGGATGCAAGACACAAAATGGAGTAAAACCGATGAAGAGGAATGAGAAAAGTGGAAAGGAGGAGAGAAGTGTTGAGGAAGAGGACAGGATGATTGGTTCTAATGACTTCTAAGTAAAAGTCCTGTATGCCAAGGAATGCCTTTTAGATGGATTGAAAGACCAGAGAGGCCCCTTTAAAATCTTTGAGAAATTGTCTCATTGTCTCACAATCGGCAGGTTTCATTAGGGCTTGGACGAAGGATGGACCACATTTTACTTAACTACTCACCACACACACACACACAAAGACGCACCATAAACCTGACTGCATTATCTTTTTCCAAATGATTTGACCGCCGTGCACCAGGCTGCAATATCCCCCTGCTGTCATGGGAGCCAGCAGCATTAAAGGTTCAATGACAACTTTATTAGAGGTGAGGGTCTGGAGTCTTAACCAATTATAAAGCCTGAATAAATGTCACACTAATTATTTCCAGAAAGCCGTGAAATTGTAGTCGATTCTCCGTGAATAATCTACCTTCCAACACAATTCCACAGCTCGGTGCATGACATTCATTTAAAAAGTGTGTTTATGTGTGTGTGTGTGTGTGTGTGTGTGTATAAAACTAAGTTCATCCACATTTCTATGTGTGGTTGACGTAATGGCCAAATCTTCATTCAGGCCTATTTCATAATGACTGAATAGAGCTCTTCTCAAGGTGTATCAACGTCATTTGGGCCTCACTGTTTTATTTAGCTGCAGGTCTTTGTGAAGCAATCAGTCAGCTGTCAGGCCAAAAGGAGCTGGAGCAGCACATTGATTTGGATGAAATCATAGAGGAGAGGAGAGGAGAGGAGAAATTCATTTTCACAAGAAGTGAGAGGTTCTATATGGGAGAAGCAGGTGTGACTTTATTCTTTACTCTTTTCTTTATTGATATTTTGGGAAATACACTTCTCTAGAGCCAGGAGGCAATTACAGTAATGTAGCTTAACATAAAGACTGGAAGCACAGGGAAAAAGCTGACCTCGCTCTGTCCAAAGTCCAAAAAGTAGTGAGATATTCAACAAATTTATGCAGGAAATAGATACAAAGTGTGAATTTGTGAGCTTTAGAAGGTTTGGTAGACATGTTTAGATTTTTTTAAACTTTGGGCAGAGCAGGGCAGCTGTTTCCTCCTGCTTCCAGTCTTTACGGACAGACATGAGACTGACATCAGTCATCTAATCTAACTCTCCTCAAGAAAGCAAATTTGTTTCCCAAGATGTAGAACTATTCCTTTAACTCATATCCACATTGTGTATCGAAAAAGCTTAAACAATGCAGTCTCATTATTGGTTACTAAAAATGGTTAAATGATTTGCCTCCATTACCTTGATTACTTTTCAATAAATGGATAATTTTAATATATTACATGAAATCAGTTATAACTTTATAAGAATCAACTGTAACACAGGGTTTCAGTCAGGTCAGAAGATGGGAACACTGTTTGAGCCTCATAGTTGCAAGTTTGATTGCTCTTAAAGGCACACCCATGGGTCCACCCACACAGGTAATTTTAATTATTTTGGCTTATTAGACCCTACTTCTATGAACAGACTTCTGTGTACGGGCTAAGGCTACATCCACACTACAATGTTTTTGTTTTAAAACGCATAACTTGCTACGTTTACACCTAGCGTCCACACTACTCCAGCGTTTTATAACCCCTAAAACAGAGACCTTTTAAAACGCTGCTGACCATGTTTTAGTTTGAAAACTCTGGGGTTGCGTTTTAGTGAGGATGGGCGAAAACGAAGACGTTCTAAAATGATGTAGCAGACACCCACGTTCACTTTCTGATTGGGTCTAATCAGCCACGACGTCGCCTTTCCTGATTCGTCACGCCCGTATCACGTGACCCTTTCCCAGACGAAAACAAACATCAGCCTTGACTACCAGTGGTTAATTCATTAATAACAAATTACCACACTTACTTTCAGTAACAGTTCCACCTGGTCGTCAGTCAAAGCAGAGGAATCTCTGCTCGTACTTTTCTCCATTGCTGTTCTTCCTTCGTAGTATTTCCTGCAACTAACTAATCAACCAACGCAGAGTAGACAATCTGCTTCCTGTTTACACCTGCATGGGCATGTCCAGTGCACGTGAATGGTCACGTGATATGCGTTTTCAGGCGTGTAGTATGGACGGAGATTGTTTCTGAAACAGTAATAAAACACTTGTGTGGACGGAGATTGTTTCCGTTTTAAAACAAATAAAAACATAGTAATGTGGATGTAGTCTAAGGCTATCAGAAATCACTCCCTATTTACTGTCTGCCATTTTATTTGAGTGTCTAATTTCTGAGTGTGTAAATGTATCCACTATTTAGTGCCCTTAAAAATTCCACAATGGAAAAAAAGTTGTGTCAATGGCATGTACACTACTTTTTGCCAACAATCCCACAATGCAATGCGTCACATTTTATAGATACTAAACTTGTCAGTGATGATGCTAAATAATGATGATTAGTAAGTGTCCAAAATCTCTATTGACATCTCCCTGACTCTCCTGTTGGCTTTGTTGCACCCATGGGTGGGACAAGTTACACCATTATCATTCTTATCAGTGCATGGGAGTCCTGTGAAGTCATGTGATTCCAGTGTAGCTCCACCAACCTTTAACCTGAGGATAGGTCCAATAAGCCAGAATACCTGAAAACAAGTGGGAGGTTCTGTCTGACATACACAGGCATATCCAAACTGACAGGTAAGGATAATTAAAACACATGCACACACTCTACAAATCAAACACACTCACACACTGCTTACATTGGCCAATTTCTCACCAGAATCAATCCCAATCAACAAAGCTGTCCTGGGGGCTGCTTACATGTCCCCCACTCTGCCTCGCCAATAAACTCGTTATTTAAATCCTGCTCAAAACATCAGTCAACTTCATAAGTTGTTTACTGCCAAGGTTTCACATTCACTTTTCATAAAGTTGACTTAAAGGGGCTGGATGCACCAATCTCACTTTGGCTTTCTAAAAAGTGTTTTTTGCAGTGGAGAAACATCTCCCTGAGGCCAGTGTTTGGAGACTGGAATAAATTATGGGCCGATTATACTCCTGTGAAGGAAGGCAATCAAAAAGACGACAGCACTGATTTTGTTTTGAGAATGTTTGGAAATCCTGCTAAATGCCGTAAGGGCCATTTCAATACATTTTCTGACTTTTAATGTGGAAAAAGAAAATAAATAAAACAAGGTGTTCATTTTAAGCCTCTGTTATACTTTAAGTAAACTACTAAAAAAGTCACAACTGTAAATTAATTGGTAACACTTTAGATTATGGCCAGCAACGTAAAGCATAAGTCTCTTGAATTTACAGTGTAATTATTTGTACTAACGTTGTACCAGTACAGTACTGATACACACATGTAGGCACAAGGGAACAAGATGTGAAGTTAAGGAATAAGTAGGGAACAATGTGGTAACTTTGAAGAATTTACACTGTGTATTTTAACTACCAGGGACCCAGATTGATCATCTTCTACAACTGCCTCATCATAAAAAAGCTTTTCTACTTACTCTATTCCATAACAACAATGAACAGCACCATGTGTAACACCAGTGTCAATTTGCATAAACTAGAACCACCTCAGGCTTCTGAAGTCCCCTGTAAGTACAATGTTGTACCCCATACTGTGAGTAGACCTACTTTACAACATATACAGTAACACATAGGCTATAGGCCTACAGTATGTTCCTGACAACACTCTTTTTCCCTGGACCTCTGTTTATTCCAAAGTGAAAACACAAATGTACCCCATAGTTATTTAGAAACTATGTAGTTAGCCTATCCTTATTTTGTTATCATCTGTACCCTTCCAGTGTAGGTAAGCAGTATATGTTTTTTTTTTTAAATAAATCTGCTGTAATTTATTTCAAAATAACCATATACTGCTTAGCTTTGTTGGTCATACTGTAACCCATAATAACTGTACCAGTAGTTAAAAAAGGTACCCCCTTATTCCCTAACTACACATCTCGTTCCCTTGTACCTACATGTATGTATCGGTACATACTGTTATGGTACACCGTCACTACACCATCACAGATTGTTATGTCCTTCATGGTATTCAACACGGGCAGCACTTCAACATTACATGTTGTTTATGTCACGCTCAGAAAACGCAACAACATGAGAAGACGTTTAGAGACACTGTTTTTAACTGTCCCAACTCAAAACGTTGAGAATGGAGAGTAATAAGAAACTGGTGGCAATGACATCAGCTAATGGAAGAACATCTGACCAACGATTAGCCAGTAGAGGAGGGATCTGCCTGCTCTGTTCGACTAAGGGTATCTTTTGCTTTTACATAATGAATCATTTCGGTCTCAAATGATGCAAGACATACAAAGTATGTCGATGGATGCTTTTCCAGTAAAATGGTAAAAAAATGGGATTGAAATCATCTTAAAAAACTTTTTATGTCTGTTACATTGGCTTTGATGCTTTGCAGTAGTTGCTGACTGAAGGTCATACTTTGCCCACCCTTTTATTTGCTGTCACTTATTAAATTCCCCTGTCCCTCTCTCTGCCCCCTATATCTTGGCAGCTCAGGGCCTGGAAACTGCTGTTTTCTTTCTAAGTATACCAAAATAGGAACATTAATATTTCAGCTATAAAGAGAAAAATCACATTTCCTGGGCCATAAATGGCTGGTGCTTGACGATAGTGTGTTTTATTCTGGTGCAGTCGGCCTTGCCTGCCTGGTCTCTCTCATATTGATGCAGAGTACAGGGAATGGCTCTCGATGCCCTGCTCCAGAACTGAACCTCTAAATCTTAAAGCCTCCCCCTGTTTGGGACTTAGCTCTAGGACACATTTCTCTCATATTGTGTGTGTATGTGTGTGTATACAGATACATGTGAGTTTCTGTGTAAATGTCTCCATCTACAGGACGTAGATGAAACAACAATCTCCCTAAAACAACAGCAGTTGACAAGCTTTTGAACTACAGAATTGAACCAACACCTGTGTGACGCAGACTCAGTTATGGTTAGACAACTGAGTGAGCGTGTGCATGAAAGCATTTATAGTGTTTCAAGGGTGTGTGTGTTCTATCAATGCAATCTAAAATCAATCTCTCAAATTTCTCCATTGCTCTTCAAGGACAGACAATCCTTTAGGGAGTCATAAAGGTTCCACTGGCTGCCTCCTGCTCTGGAGGGATGAAGTCATTGATCTGAAGTTGGGATATGGATAGTTGTTCTGCTACAGCATCAGCAACTATTCATTCATCCCCACTATTTTGGGACAAGGCGCTGGCCTCAATATACATTTTGGAGACTGTCCTCCCCAAAAATACGGCCGTATACATTGTATGTGCAAGCAGCTTATTACGACCCATATTTATATTTATTGTTAGACAGCGACTGATATAGAGCGACAAAGTCCATGTGTGGAGGAGGTCAGGGTGAATGGATGGGTCAAACAACACAGGACTTTAACTCAGTGTCCCGTGTGAAACCAAAAGTCAACGTTGACTTACCATGATCTTTTTCTAAACCCAACCAAGTAGTTTTGGCGCCTAAACCTAACCAAACTGCAACCGTTTCACAATGTTAACCACATGTTCTGTCGTTTAGGTTGGAGGACTTGTTGACATTTTGTGTATATGATGATTTTGTTTAATAGACTTAATGAAAGGTACACTTATTTGCTTCATTTTCCCACTGAAATCAAAAATGTGAAAATCCAAGAATTTGTTCAACCCAAGATCTCTTAAAAGAAAATAAGAACACATTTGTTGTCAGTGGGAAGGACTACAGTTTGTGTGTGTGACAATAGGCATTTTAGGACCAAACAAGGGACTCCCTGACAGGAACTGCCTACTGGGGAGCTCCCTGAGAACTACATACTACAAGGCTTTTTCTCTGTTTGCATTCGCACCGCTAATAGGAACGCTGAAGTGACGTAAGCCGGACAGCGGTTGGTATAGCAACATCACTCACGTCACACACAAGATTTTTATATTTTACTTTGAAGAGTCAAAATTGTGTTGTATTTCCCCCATCGGGCAATAAACCCTGGACTTCACTGTTGGTCCATTTTTTAAGGCTACCGTTACGAGGAATTACACAGGTTTTTAAAGATGGCAGTTGCTGGTCCTGCATTGGTTCATGTGTTTGACAAGGTCTGGACCAATCACCATACACTTATGTCACTCAAGGTTAAAACTCCCTTTTAACAGGTAGAAACCTCGAGCAGAACCAGAACCAGAACCAGGTTCTGGGTGGGCGGTCATCTGCCTCAACCAGTTGGGTTGAAGGGGGAGGGAGGGAGGGGGGGAGCGGGAGAGAGAGCAGGAGGAAAGAGAACATACAGCAGCACAATACAGTTCCACATCGATGTAAAGTAATAGTTGTGGTAATGGTAGTGATGTTAATATTAATAGAAATAATACTAATAGCAATATTATAATAGTAATACTAATAATAAGAGCAGTAACAGTAATAGCAGCAGTGGGTGTAGAGCAGGAGCACGGGGGCAGCAGGAAAACACCTATTGTCTGATCATCAACACTTAATGTTGCTTCAGCAACAGTTTGCCTTTGTTTCAGAGCCAACAGAGAGATTAAAAGGAGATATAATAGTTACCTGTCTTAGTTGAAACTAAGAATACAAAAGGAAATAGCCTCCTGAGGCACCCTGATGATCAGGCACAAATACTTGCATTGTGCGCTGTGAGTTCACAATGTTTAATCCTATGTTCCAATATTATACAGTTACAAATGCCCATGTAGTGCTAAATGCACTCCCAAGTGTGCTGATGCTACACTTATGAACAATTACTGGTTGCTGTGGAGTCTAACGGAACTGTTGCTGACTCTCTCTTTCTCTCTCTCTGTCACACACACAAACACATACACAGACACCCACTTGAGCCAGGTTATGAAATACAGCATGCATTTTTTGCACTGACTTTTTGTAAAATAGGAAAGGCACAATTCTCTGAAAAAAATGTGAGTATGCTCACATAAGCTAAAAGGTAGCGTTTGAACGCATATCATAGAGCAAAGCAGTCTGATATCAGAATGCTCCAAATGTAAGGCCAGGGTACTGATAAAGGGCAATGACAACAGACAAGATAAGACAATAAATGATTCAATCTTTAATGGAAAATCACTTCCAATATATATGTCCAAAGGAAATAAATCTGTATCAAGACAAATAAATAAACATATATTTACTATTGTAAAACGACTACTATGCCCACTATTTTATACCTTTTTAATGAATTTTGAATAGAAATTTGTAGGGGAAAAACTGCCACAATCTGCCCCGCAGTGACCTCACCAGTAATTTTCTTGTAATATCGCAATAATTTAATCCAGTTTTTTCTCCAAGTGGAATAATCTTGTAACCGGTAACCTGGTCTGAAATCAGCACAGTAACTCAGAGATTTTTAATGTCTTCTTCGAAGTAGTCTGCACGAGGCTTAAATCAGAACAAGCAGCTGTTCTAACCACTGAGCCACAGTGTCAACCAAGGAAACTTGTGTGCACAATTCCCCATGGAGAAATTTAATTAGCCAAACACCATACACCTGTGTGTGTGAGGGTACGTATGACAGTGCACTTCCTTTCAATTAAGAGTTAGGGTTACTTTGACATTTTGACTGAAAGAAGACCTTGATTTATAGGACATTGATTTATAAGATATGTGTGAATATTGTAAAACAGAGCTGTTTGAAATGTGTTCAGCTATTGTAACAACAACAATTATCCGTTGCTATCGTGAGTGCAGCCAAGAAAATTACAATAGTATAATCGTTTTACAAGGAAAACATGAAACTCTTACAACCTCACCAACCCATATAGAACAACCACAAGCACCACTAAACAACAACAAACTACAGAACAATTGTTCATATTTTACAATATTTAATCTGGTTTGTGGAGGCCAACATAATTCCCCGATTTAACTTTGTTTTAAGAAGCTGTAGCAGAGTGGCAAATTTCTCAAATCTAAGGCTATCAGTGAAGTCAGAAATAATGGGAAACATACTTGATAGGGTTTGAATCTGTCCTTTAAAGAAGAATACACAGGGTTGGATTACTGTGTTGGTTTGTCTTTTTTGTTTAATTTTGTGCTTTTTTATGTAGACAGCTCTGATGTTCCTCCCAAAAGACCATAAACTGCTGTACTATTGTCTTATGTAACAGTAGAAAACCCATGGCTGACTCCCTTGCTGCCAGTGGGATATGAGACTAAATAACACTGACATTGATTTCTTCAGGTACTAATCCGGCATCAGCTCATCTGCCAATATGTCAGTTATTAAACTGAACTAAAGTTGTATATAAAGTGCAGAGTAACAAAGTTAGAGAAAGAAAAGTGAACGCTCTGTCCTTGGGGAGATTCTATGTAATGAAAGAATTGTGACAAACTGTCTTTGGCAACAAAAACGGCAAAGTAAAAGAGAGGCGAGCCCAGTAGAAAAACAATGGAAAGCTGCGTAAGCATTTCTTCTTGACTGAGGCATTTTTTATTTTTTTTTGTAAGTTAGGAAGTAATGTTTTAGGAAGATGGAGAGAGTTACAGTGACGGTAAACTGGTAGAGTTCTCAGACTGAGACGCCAAGGAATAACAAACGGTACATAACACATTTAGAAGTTTTATAGTTTCTATCACTGACTGGCTGCAATTTTGAAAAGTTATCATGTATTTGATCATAAAGAGGCACTGGGGATTTCCTACTTCCTACTTCACATTAGATCTTATCTACTGCACATAAAATACATCCATTTCCATACATTCTTAACTGACCTAAAAGTCCCTGGAGATGACTCTGAATCTTTAAATGCAAATATTCTGACATAATTACTTGCATTACATAATCATAGGCAGCGCTGGGCCTGTTAGTCCAAAATATAGGCTCCGATTATACGGGTGCTCAGGAGCTCGGTCACCCACGTGCAACTGGGAGCACTCAGGGGGCAATCATACTGTGAGGTGACCACATTGTAATGTTTTCCAGTAAAGATAATAGTCATAAATCCATACATCTATTATTTATACCCGCTTATCCTTTGCAGGGTTGCAGGGAGCTGGAGCCTCACACTAGCAATGCCAGTCAGTTGACATTTGTAGTGAATTAAAACCATATTAGACTGTCTGGATCAAATTTTGCTTGCATTGCATTACTTTGTCGCTAGTTCAAAGAGCATCAAATGTACAGAGCATGTGTATATGTATGTGGTAGGCATGTGAGTGAGGCCTGTGTGTGTGTGTGTGTGTCTGTGTGTGTGTGTATCTGTGTGTGTAGCCTGTCTGTATGTATGTTTGGTGAAACCCAGGCAATCTTTATTTTTCTTTGGTATTGATTTCACTTGGTTGGTGGTAGTCTGATTACCCGATCGATCACCTTATCACCATTATGTGGAGATGAGGTGATTGTTTTGACTGATGAACTGACTAATATAATGTTATGATGTGACAGTCTTTGCACAGTTTGTTGGCTTTATATACACATTCATGTGTTTTGGGCTCACCCTGGGGAAAAAATGTATTCAGCACCTCTGGTTCAAAAGTAATGTTACCCAATCAGAAAGTCACACTAATGCTTTACCTAACACTCTCAGGAGCCTTAAAGGATGGGTTCACGGTTTCAAGTCTGTCTTTTACTCAACAATACTCATGTGCCTTTTTGGTCGCTGTAATTATTCCTCCTGTCCATATAGAGTGCTGCAGGGATGACGTATTTTTGTCAGAGACAATGGGATTTTTCATTGGATTTTGGATTATTGCAGAAAATAAGCTCTGTGGCAAACAAAAGTTTATCATACTTACACATTTTTTTCAGCAGGATATATAAACAAACTACACCACGGTCGCATGACTTCAACGTCAGCTTCCATCTTGTAATTTGATTTCGCCCGCTTAAAAAACCTTAGTTTGCAAGAGGGCGAGAATAAACACAACGAGGCTGTAAAGGTGGACGAGTGAGTAGATGAGTTTCTGTGTTCGGCGTGATGACGTTTAATGTCCCCGACAACCTCTGTAGTCTCATTTAGCCACTTGTTAGCAACTGCCTTTTTTAAGACACGTAAAAGCATCAAAATTCACGAGTGGAGTATTTACTGACGTATTTTATGTTGCAGAACAAAACGTGAAAATATCTTAAGCTTGTGTTAACCACAGACCTTATTTCAGGCATTTAACTGAAAACCCATTCAAGAAACCCACTGACTTCGAGACGAGGGAAATCTTAAGTGCAAAAATGCTGACTCATTTCTGGGTTTAAGGACTCATTCCTGCAGCACTCTTGGCTGTGAAGCGATCTCGTCCTAATGTGATTCAGATGTAAGAGATGGATCCAAAGTATAATTCTCTCAATCTACATACAAGATTGACATGTGAGTATTATATTAAGATAGACTTGAAAATGAAAATGGAACATATATCTTTTAATTAATTATTTTTAATGTAATATTGTGTAAGTCGTGTCCAAAAGAGGGTGTCAATCAAAGTGTTGACCAACACCTAACACAGCAGATGTAGCAGCTAGCTGTACAATTCTTTGAGGCAGTCTCACCTTGTGGGATGTGATGGTGTTAAATGTATTCTGGCCCAGGCCTAAAGACTTCCTTCAAGAGTTCATGCTGAGCTACTGACACTCCCTGATGTTGGCAAGCGCTGACCCGGAAAAGCCCAAAACCACCACCACACACAGCGGGAGCTCAATAAGCACCACAGCTTCTGCATGAGGTGACCAGTGTATAATGCCACTTCCATCCATTTTGCCAGCATGACCTCGCACGCAAACACGGCAGTCATGGTGACATGACATCCATCAAAAATGGCATGAGGATATACACTTTTAGGGAGTGAATAAAGACAAAACTGAAAAGCCTATAAAGTGTGAAGCGTGAAGGTGAGAAGAGACTCTTGAAACATTTCCATTTAGTTTTTTTTTTTTTATCAAATAAGAAGACTGAGTGTAAAACACTCCACAATAAATCATATACTATGATATTTATACAATATTTCTTAATAATTATATGCTTTGATTTCCCTTTAAATTCTTTATGGAAAGTAATATTTACTGTAAAAGGACAGGGAGGTCTATGGTAATGTGAACTGCTAAGCTTCAAAGACTAACATACCAAGTAATAACATAACTCACAATTAGATATTTTAATATTGGAACCACAAGCCACAATTTCACAGTTAGTGCATTTGATTTTAAAATGGCACAATTTGTGCACCTTTTCTCAAACCTTAATTCATGACATGATGTCAAGTACATGGCTGGCAGCAATGTCAAGGGTAAATATAACTTTCACAAGGTTATATGTTTGGTCTCTCAATCCAACCAGTCGAGGCAGATGACCGCCCACCCAGAGCCTGGTTCTGCTCGAGGTTTCTGCCTGTTAAAAGAGTTTTTCCTTGCCACTGTCTCCTAGTGCTTGTTCATGGTGGGAATTGTTGGGTCTCTGTAAATAATACTACAAAGAGTCTAGACCTGCTCTATATAATAAGAACCCTGAGATAACTTCTGTTAGGATTTTGAATCTCTACTGCATCTCACTTACTCCCCTTTATTTTCTCTTACTCTACTCTTTACATCTTTTTCTTCCAAGCAATGCCTCTCTTTTTCCCTCTACTTTACTGCCCCTAAAAATATATGTCTGTATATACTGTATGTCACTTCAATAAATCTGTGTGTGTATTGCATAGTTTTATAAATCAGCCAATATATCGGATGGGTGCTAGATCCATTCATAGCATCTGGCCAGATCCCATTTAACAAAATCTCCAAACAAGATATTGGAATGTATACAACAGAGATGTATAGAAATACATCATCTGCATTATCATTTTAATAGTTGTCAGAATATAGCATGTTAGTACATGCTAATAGAAAGGAGAAGAGCTTTAAAAGCAGGAAACCCTCCTCTTTAATTAGGAAAGGCTGGTGATAAATCTCTATTTACGATTAGAGTATAGAATTTGTACAAAATAACTGTGGGTAAAGTAAGATGAACTCATGAGCAATAATTCATTTACAGTGGTGACACACACATCCAACTGTATGGAATCAGTTGTCTAATCTGCAGCAGAACTATCAAACAACATGAGAATTCTTTCTCTCCCTGTTAGCATCGCTGGACACACTACCACCAGGAAACCTCCTACTACACCAGAAAGCAGGGTCTGAAATTAAGTTTTTTCCTCCTTACTGAACATTTCTACCAGCCACTGAGTTTTTTGTCTGCCACTTCTTAAATCTATGTAGACCACATCAGAATTGTAAACACTGAGTCAGTGGTACCTGACAGTAGAAATATATGAATATATCATGTAACCTTAATCCCTGACTATATCTATGTCTAATATCTATGCCATCAATGCTCAGGTCATTCAGATTCATCAGAACTGAAACAAGTCAGACTCTCAGTAGTCCACCATTAAAAATCAACATCACACCTGATGCCACTTAGTTCTTGTTAGAGAGTAACTAATCAAATGAATCATCACCACCCCATTGTTATTCCTAACATTCTTCTCTATATTGATGTTCTTATTACAATGATAAGCCACCATTCTTCTTCCCAACTGAAAATAATTTGTTTCATTGCTGGGGATGACCAATAATTACCAAGGGAAATACAAAAACCAAAATAATAATTAAATAAAATAGGATAATGGTTACCGTGACAATGAGCAGGATTCCTTTCAGCAGGGTAAGCAGCGAAGTGATTGGCTGGATGATTGTGTGGGCTAGTATGATAGCCAGAGTTAGAATCCAGGTGAAAGCCGGGATCACATAGACGTGGCTGTGGAGAAAACACACAAGCAGTCACACATTTGAATGCTTTTAAAAATGTTCACATTAAATAAACAGAAGAACTGAACGACACCAACTTCTGTCTGGACCCCTGCTTTGTTACGATACACCTACACACCTAAACACCTACAGGTGTAGGTAGTAGAGCCTTCTCCAGATGTGGTGAATAAGATCAAATAAGATACATTAAGACTTTACTGATCCCAAATGAAAAATTCTGTTGCAGCACCACAAAGACAGGGATAAGTACAGATAAACAGAAAAATAAAAAATAAATAATAAGAGGTATATAAAAGTAAAATAAGAATAGATACTAAATAAAAAATAGAAACTATACAATGTGATGTGATTACTAGCAGCAAACTGCGGTCCAAAGTTCAGCTACCTTCTACAAACATCTGTCTGCTGATCTCATTAACAACGGCAACATCTGCTGTGTTAGCTGTAAGGCTTGAAAACACCAAAATGCCTGTTGCGCAGTTTGAACATGGAACATAGGAATGTTCACGTATTCTAACGGCTGAAGTAGTATCTGACCTTATGTCCTCGACTAAGTCGACAGTTCTGTAATGTCTTGCATCTGTATATACATTTATTTGCACTTAAAACAACTGAACAGAGTTTCAGTCACAGAGTCAGTACATTTATTCAAGTGCTATACTTAAAACTATTTTGAGGCACTTGTACTCAGCTTGAGTATTTTCAATGGATGCTACTTGATACTTCTACTCCACTACTAGCTACTAGTTACTTTGCAGATTAAGATTTTGCATAAGAAACATACTGTATGATCAGCTTATAAGATGTGATACTTGTGAGGACTTTACAACACTGAATGAATTAGACCAGCTACAACACTAAAATGCTTTTAAAAGTAATTGATACTTTACTTCAAGTACATTTTGCTGATAATACTTTTGTAGTTTTACTTGTGCAAAAAGTTTGAAAGCAGAAGCAGGAGTACTTCGTCCTCCACTGAGCAAACCACAGTTCGGAGGCCACACACTGGATTAGCATTTATTTTAATTTAGAATTTATTTTAATTTTGTTTGAATTGTATTTATTTATGTAGGCTATTTATATTCCATTTTGACTCTTGATTGTTTCCTTTTCTAACCTAGTGGCCTAACTTCATGAATCAAGGCTCAGAGTGCAGAGTGTGCCATGCACAGTGGGCATATAGTGCACCCAGGGTCAATATAAAACAGTGTCGAATTAGAAAGAAGCTATTAATATTCTGCACTTTATCAGTCTACAGGCAGCCCATGTGGATGTCTGTGCTTTTGCACGATATGACCTGTATGATGTGTGTGAGTGTATATTGTGTAGTTTTGGCTATTTTCACACTTGCATAATATATGGGTCCGCAATCTTAGTCTAGAAATTTGATATAACAGTACGCTACAAACCCACTCCTTATTCTAGAAATCTCTCATTTATGCTCTGCTGTGTTCACACTGTGATGGTATTGAATGTGGTGCATGACAAACCAGATATTTCTTGTTTTCAACTGGAGAGCGACAGTAAACTCTACCCATGTTGATATTCTATCAGTCCCGCAATAAAAAAAGCAGAATATTTCTGACTTTGTTTTCCTTTACCATTATAAAGACAAATTCCTGTTGAAGCATCTGGCCAAAGAGACAAAGCCACATATGTTGTGTGCCTTTAATTAATATTTTTGGAATTTTTTTGGAATCCATTAAGCTTTACCAGTGAGAAAAGATACACTGGCAAATTTTAGTTTGGTCGAGAAGGAATGTAGAAACTAATAAAAGTGATGTAATAAAAATATAACTATTCTTGAAATTTCCTTAGTTCTTTCATTTTGTCTATATATTTTGTGTATACATATATATATATATATATATATATATATATATATATATGTATACACACACACACACACATATATATATATATACATAAACATTTTTCATTATCACTAAAATTATAATGTAAAATGTTATGTTATATGCAAAAAGTTGTGTGTTATGTGCTTGTTGAGATCGAGCTATGTGAAATATGGCCAAACCTCTCCCCTTTTGAGCCCCACTTAACTTTAATACACCAAAAAAGAACAATAATCAAACACTTAAAAAGGGACACAAATGAATAAGAATTAAAAAAGGACTCCAACTCAGACAATTTGCACCTCTTGCTGCTGTGTTACCTTTATGCTAACGGTTATTCTCTACATCTCTCCTTTTATTGCAACCTTTTGACCGGTTGCAATAGGCATCTCTCGCTGTGCAAAACATCCTGTGTTATTTTCCATATGGTAGGACCTCCAGGTTGTGACTGACATCAAAGCCTTTTGACCTATGTGCTTCATGAATGATAAAAAATAATCATGGCTTGCTAAATAAACGCTTGATAAGCAACTTTATGTATCTAATCACGTGCTTCATAATTGATGTAGATGGCTTGAGCCTTATGTCTTGTATGTGCCTTATGTTTGACCAAATATGGAAGATAGTTTGAGTTTTTCCTGTGCTCCACCTGTATAAAACAGAGGCACAGAAGGGCGTACGTCTCCTTCGTTTTTGCATTTTTTCCTTTTGACTGTTCTTGGTAGAGGTAGAGAGGGAGAGTTTTTTAAGCTAGTTGATAGAGCATTATTAGAAGCCTTTTTCTTTTACATAGAGGACTTTAACGTCTGTATCATAAGATGTGTTAAGCCTTAAATAAAAACATATTGTACACTCTGCAATCGAATTATAGTTCCTGGTTGTGGTCTCTTCTCTGAAAGCCGCCTGCAACAGCCTCACTGCTAAAGGTAAGAACCTCCTTGGGATAGGCTGAACATTTTTAGTGTAATTATTTGATGCTAAGTTGCTAAATTAATGCTGAATTGCTGAATATTAAATCGAACAATTTTAACTACTTGATGCTCAATTGAACTTTGTTATTTTAACTATTTGATGCTAAGGAATAAATTGAATTGCTTTGTCTTGAAATTAATTTGAGTTGTTGCTAAAGTGATGGTATAGGGCTAGAAGAGGCTCGATGCTGCCCCATTAAACGGGCCGAGGCTCTTGAACCCAGTCTCGAGCGTCCCTCAGACTATCTGAGGTACCACAAGATCCACCTTAAAACTGCAGCACATATACTCGGTTGTTTATCCGGCCCCGTCGCTGCACCTTCACAGGACACTGTGGTCTGAAAGAAATGATTGTGTTGCAAATGTGTATTTGTATATAAATTGAAATATTAAAAAGTAGTGAAATAAAACAAAAACATTCAAAGCTATGGTCGACTGTTAGCTCATTATGCCAACTGTATTAATTATCAGGAGTAAGATTATAAGATTTAAGTTCACCAGCTTGTATTCATTTTAATTAGACACATGAGATTTAACTGATACTTAATGGTTTACGGTAGTGTTTTAATTCTCTAGGATTTTTAAGCTATATAGAAAATTAGCACTTTTAAAACCTAAAACTCTCTGGAACATTAAAGGGACAATAATCTGCTCCCTGGGTTGAGAATGAATCTCAGTAATGCTTCAAATCTTGCAGAGCTCTATTTGGTTTGTTTCCAGGACACCCACCATCTTACAGCAGTGGGACTGAGAGGAGAGTTTTTGTGCAGAGACCTGCAGTAACCTATTGATTGCTGCCCCTGGGGAGGGGGAATAAGGTGGTTTATCCAAAGGAGGCTGCCCAAGGTTTTTTCACTCCAGTAACCCTGCCTTCCCACTCCCCCAACGCATCGCAGCATCTCCCCTGGCGCCGAGCAGGCCGATAATGAAGCATCCAGGCGTGCCAATGAAGCGGTCCAACCGACCCGCAGAGTTTGAATAATTTTATTTGGGTTAAGTATTTACTCGGGCATGACAAAATAAATTAGTCCTGTTAACTGATAAAGGTAATTATAGGCTTGGGAGAGGGAAAGAGGAGGTGTGAGGTGGTGGAGGGGGGCGACAACAATCACTTGAAGAGACGGCTAACGGCACTGCATTGATTGTTGCTTCAGTGACTTGAGCGCTGTAGGAGTTGGTCAACGACACCAGCATGATAACGCACTATTCTGTTTGAACAACTTAGTTTAAACACAGTACCATTTTAGCTTTTATTCTATATAAACACAGTATTACCATTATGACTGCCATAAAAATGACTTCTGTGGGGATCATCTTCATGATAAAAGAAAACCAAAGTTTTCTATTCATACTACAAAAAGAAGTCAATTGTCAGGAGAAACCTAAACAGACATGTACTAAAACATACACTGATATATATATATACTGTATATGTGTATACACTCACACAATCAGTCACAACTTTAAGACCACTGACAGGTGAAGTAAAGGAACATTGATTACCTCGTTACAATGGAGATAGATAGATAGACTTGTATATGTGTATATATACATACACATACAAGTGTATATGTGTGTATATGGATACACACTCACATACATACACACACACACACATATATATATACACACATATATATATACATATACATATATATATATATATATATACATACATATATATATATATATTATCATATCATTGATATATATATATATATATATATATATATATATATATATATATATATATGGTATATATATATATATTATTGATATTATCAATAATACAGGATATATATATATATATATATATATACATGTATATAAAAACTTAGCACAAAAAGTAAGGAAATTTGTGTTTGGTAGATTATTTGTTGTAACAATGCTCCTTGGTAATAAATCTTATACCGTTGGAAAGCCTGTTTATTTCCCTTTTAAATGGTGCCACATTTGTAAGGAACATGCATTTGTGGGATGAGCAGCAGAGCTGAGTATGTGGGTTGCGCCCATGAAAAATTTGCCAAATCTTCTCTACAGTAATGTGTGCACTGACAGCTTCAAGTTTCCACATCATACTTGTATAAGTTGAATATTGGACCAGGACTGGCTTCCAGAGTATTTGTGATGTCACAAATCATGCTCGTAGGCCCGTCCCTTAAAATCAGATTTTCAGTGATCACATACAAACGTTCTACTTTCAGCAGATTCATGTGAAAACATCCTTCTAGTGTCAAACTCTGCACAGACATCATTCTGTACAGTGATGCTCAAACATTCAGCTGGAGGAACAAGAAGAAAAACAGATTTCTTAGTGGAAGGGAACTTTAAGGGTTTGAACAAACAACCAATGCTGTAATTTTTGTGGCGTGGACAATCTCTCATCCAAATATTACAAAGGGTTTTAAACTATAAAGGCTACAGGTTACAGTTAGTGCGTAGAATTATATTTTTCATGCAGTCCCACTGTATAATAGAACATATTAGATCTTGTACTGTGTTTTCAAGAAATAAATATAAATGTCAGCAGTGTTGGGCAAGTTACTTGAAAAATGTAATCAATTACTCATTACATACTATTCATCGAAAAAATAATTACATACCAATTACTCAACAGCAAAAGTAATAAGTTACGTTACTTGCTACATTACTTTTGTTACTAAGCTCACCTCTGACAAAGCTGCCTTTAAACAACTCCAGAGCCTCCACACCCACATGTCACAAGACCGTATTTATCTCATGTAGAAATAGAAAACAAGAAATTATGCTTTAAAAAGCCAGCCGACGGTTGAGGTATTTACTGACCACCAATAGTGACTGTGAGGACTTCTCTGGAGTTCACTGTGTGTGCAGTGAAGCAAACAGAACATAGGCTTACCAGTGGCTAACATTATCAAGCCAGCTAAGAAGACACAACATGTAAATAAGACAATTTTGGAGTTACTGGGAGTTGCATTCCTCCTGTTTTGGCCCCTGTGCCAAGCTAACCATGCCAGATGAGTCTATCCACTGAACACACAGAGATCACATTGATATCGGCCCTCCATCTATTTCCTGGTAAGACCAAGACCAAACCGACCCCTCAAATTGTCAAAGTAACAGATTGTTACTGGGATTAGTAACTGCGAGGTAATTACTGAATTTCAAAATGGAATCTCTTACACTACTCCTCACTAAAAATGTAATCACATTACTTTAAGGTGTTACTAAGTAATGTGTTACTGCCCAACACTGAATATCAGTCAGACATTTTGTGTTTTTCACACTCACTATCATTTCTCATGCAAAAGAAAGTAAATAAACCTGACCAGTAGTCACAGAGGAAACCAAATGATAGGTATCTGATTTCAGGTGGACAGGATTCTTTTTTTTTTAAAGGCTTAAAAGAATTCAGTTGTGATATCTTGTTGAAAAATGTGGTTTTCAACGTGACTGAGGGATCTTTCTCTTGGTTCAAGTAAGTTAGGCGCCACCAAACATGTTGGCAGAAAAATCACTTGTAATTTCTCTTGTTTATGGAGGAGTTTTCAAAGTTAATCATATTTTTTGGATGTAGTTTAGCTTTGGAGGGCTTTCAACAGAATGATGTCAATGAGTACAACCCAAAACAGTCTAATGACTTCATGACATAATTTCTTTTTAACAACCTGCTCAACCAATGGGTTGAGATTTCCATTAATGGTAAAGGTAGCCAACACTTGGCATGTAAAATAATAAAAACTTGGCATCGTCAGGGCAAGTCCTGTTTTAAAACCAAGGAGGGCAAAGTTAAATGTGATCTGATGGAGAGGAACACTTCTCTCAAAGCCCAGCTGGGAGAGTCTCAGTTCCAGCAGAACCTGTCTCATTGCAGGCAAGCAGCTGCGGAGCGAAAGGTCGGATATTAATCTCTTCCAGCTGGGTCTCATCCCAGTAAGTACACCTACTCTACTGCAGAAGAAGAGAACGATTCAAGCTCATTGCTGGAACGGGCTTGCAGCAATGACACCAGGTCTCAAATATGAGCTGAGTGAGAGACATTGAATGGATAAACAATGGGAATAGGCCTCAATCTCAATCTGGACAAGGCTAACAAGAAGCTGCAGCAGCAAAACACCAACCCCTCTGCAGAGGTGTGAGAAGAATCCAACCTAGAGCACAAAGGCTTCCCAGACACATGCTATGGAAATATCTGAGCTCACTCTGGAATCCAGGAACCAACATGATCAGACTGGCCAGCCTGAAGAGAGTGCAGAGAAGCTCCAGCAGCAGCTCCTAAAAGCCCTGCAAGACCTGGAGGAGCGGGCTGCTAAATACAAGGAAGACAACGAGGTTCTCCGGTGAGAGGATCTTAGAGGATCTTAAAGCCAAACTCTGCACCGATGAGGCCCCTAATATCAAAGGTGAAGTGAAGGACCTGGACTTGGAGGTGGAGCTAGAGAAAACCAAACCCTCGAGTCACGGATGAAGAAAGTGTTGGACAACAAGTCCAAGAAGAAGAAGAGATGCTGGCAGGTCAGTTTGTTTGCTTGGTTTGGCACAGCATAGGAAGGATTGCGAAACTTGTCTCGACTTGATTCTGCATATTATCAATGAAATAAATAAAAAAATGTCACAACTGTGATGTTTCCATTCTGTAGAAAATTACAAGTTGCACTTCAGTTGGGTGCACATTAAAACAGCTTTACTAAGATCTGAAGAAGATCATATGAAACGACTGAAAGCTCCAGAGCAGCTACTAATGGACTATGTGGTGAGATTGTTGTCTCTGAAATTAAGATTTCAATTTCAAGACTAAAATACTGTTGGATGTGAGTTTACTAACCCACAGTAGAGTAAACTGTCACGCTTAAAGCTTGATATGATATAGGTATCTGTACACAAAGTGTTTCCCAAAAGTTATGAGGACTAGACAGCTACAGCTACAAAGGTTGAAAATCTGAAAAACATGCACATTTGATCCATTTAGAAGTACATTAATGCATTTAGAAATACTGACTCATGTCAGCCAATTTAGCCAGTTTACCCTCTTGAAAGCAGTCGCCACAGTGTTATGTGAAGTCAGTCCTAATCATTCATTTAGTATTTATTAGTAGAGATTAAATTTCAGACTAGGTTTAGTCATCTAACACAGAAATGAAATATAAATAAATAAATCCTTGCCATCTGATAATGGAATATTTTTGCCTCTGGAAACATGTTTTCTGTGTGTGTTTGAATTAAAAAAGAATGCTGTAAGTTCATGCAATGCTTTCAGAGCCTCCCACTCTAGTGGGCAGCTATCATCTCTCAGGGTTGCATCAATTTTAAAAAAATTCAATTTCATGAAAAATATTTTATTGTGTCATCATGTAGCCTTAAGCAACACTTCCCTGAACTGACAATTCTTCTTTCAACCTTCTGCTTTGTGAGAAATGAAAGCGGAACTGATGAAGAGTCTGACTGATGTGGGAGACAGATAGAAGGTTTTTGTTAATTATCAGTGTTTCCACCTCTTATGTGACAATCTGAAAACCTGAATTCGATTTTCTTTGCATATTATTTATTTTTTCTATTATGTTTTTCACTGCACAGTGAAGTGTTTTGTTAATTGTTTGAAGAGTTTCCCTACATATAAACTGTTTGAATGTCTTACTCATAAGAGCTGCTAACCATAAAGAGAATAACAGTGATTTATATGTGGAAGGAAAACCAAACTCAGAATGAAAGTAACTCATATGTGACAAAGGAGCACATCATCACATTGCATGTGTACTATGCAGTGGACATAATACTGTGGATTTTTACAAATTACACTAACCCTGGAATCCAACCAAAGTCATAAAATATAAGTATTAAATTTAAATCAGGACCTATGTACAGGATTTGGTCAGCCTCTATTTATCCCAGAACTAATATCATGAATATCTATCAATGTCCTTAGGAGAAACTGGGCTCTTGTTTACATTATTATTCAATGCAGTGTGAACTTTAGGAACATTAATAGGTAAAGGGTTTCCAAGAGCCAGTTCGGATTTGGACCAGGTTCTAGGTTAATACAATAGCAGGATACTCTGCTTGTAGGCCAACAAATCTTTTCATTCAGACTTCCCATTTTTAGCCTGCGATGGCCGTTGTTTTTGCAGGTTTAAATGATAAATATTGTGGTGGGAGATATGTAACTAATTAACATCAATGTCATAGATAATTGCCAAAAGGCCAAAATTAAACCTTTGCCTGGTCTGGTTAATGTGCTTTCTGCAAACCAGTGTCTGTTCTAGGCCAAAGAAGCATCAGTCCTTAACATCGCTCTACAATTGTGGACAGTGTGTTGCTGCAGTTCAACAAGACTAACAGAGTGGTGAGTCTTCTATAGTGAAATGATCTAGCTGATCACATCAGTGTCATGAGTTGGAATGTCCTAGTTAAACTTCAAATTATGTCATATCAATAATTTAAGCAAATTCACAATTGTTGAAAGCTGAACCCAAACTGATTTGATTAGAGATTTCAAAGGATTCAGATTCATTGACTATGTTTACATGCACAATATATTCCAGTTTTTGCCCTTATTCCGAAAAAGACAATATTCCTACTAAGCTGTTTACATGGCTAATGAAAATGAATATTCCACTAATATTCCTGTTTACATGCACCATGCATACTCCGGCTGTGTTTGACAGGGCATGATGCCCTAACATGTTGTTTATCACGTCAAAACATGGAAAAGTGGAGCGTCTGTAGCTGCTTGAGCAATTTTGCTTCTTTGCTTCAAAATAGGATTTTCCACTGGTGGCGGACTTGTTCGACAGTGCCAACCCTCTTTCACTCGTTCAACCACCTTCTTGAAAAGGTCAGCGTTGCGATACTTGCACATATCCAAAAAGCTGTTGATATCCAAGTATTTCATAGTGTTTAAAAGTAGGTGTGTTTCCCACCAGAAATGTGGGCTTTTCTTTTGTACATGCATCTCTACCCCAGCCTCGCAAACTGTTGGCTAGTTGCCGCACAGAGCTGACCATAAACAGGGTAGAGGCAGTGTGTCGCAAACTGTGGCAAAAACCCCAATTGAGACGCATATTCTGAATGTGCTGTATACATGTCCAAAGAATGCTCCCAAAACCTGAATAATATCGGCACGTCCCACATGTCTTAATGGGAAAATGTTACATTCGGAATAAGGCCTCATTTGGAATATCCAAAAGGGAATATGCTGTTTACATGATCCTATCAAAATTGGAATATTGTTATATTTGGAATAATAGTGGAAAATTAGTGTGCATGTAAACGTTGCCAATGAGCAGATGTGATACTGGATTCAGATCTGATAAAATGCTGTTGAACTCCAACCCATGTAACCTTAAAGTAACATACTCAAGATTGGGCAAGTTTTTCTCTTTTTCAGCAGATGTTTTGTGTATGTGGAAGACTTACCTGACATTAAGAAGAGCGGCGTATGCCTCACTGCCAGCTAAGACATAACTAATTCCAATTGAAATACTAGAGAAAGATAGAATAAGAAGAGAAAGAAAAAAGGAGAAATGGGACAGGCAAAGAAAAAGGAGAGAAAAAGAGGTTGTTAGGTATTAGGCAGTGATTGGTCATCTACTCATGGTTAGCACTCCTCCGTTGTATTAAACATTAGGATGTTGCCTCATCATAGCGTCTGAGGCTATGAACAGCTAAGAGATTTAATGATAAAATGATTTCTTGTTTGCAATGCAGAGCCTTGATCCTCCATATCTTCTCTATTTGCTCAAAACGAAGAAAGATGCCTTTGGGGGCTACTTAAAGCAAATGTTTTGCTTGTACATTTCATACTCTGAGCATCACACACTCATATCAAGCCACACATCTGTGTGCCTGCAGAAAGCTGGATGGAGCTGGATGTTGCTGAACATTAGAAATGAGTGTTTTTACTGTAGGCTTCTATCCAAAGTGAATGACAAGACAGGTTTTTGTAGCTCAACATCTGTTCCATTCCTTATAACTTTAAGCCTCTGTAATCTCTCAACAGTTGGTTGTTGAGAGTGCAAATCCATTAGCAGTTTCTCCAGACAGCTAAGTGTTACTTTGGAGAGCTGAGTTGCACCCACTCTTTCAAATCCCCCCTCTTTCAAATCTTAAGAGGAAATGCCAACAAATTTAGGAAGTTTCATGCAGGCTAGTCCTCTCATCTGCAGCAGTCTAAGCTGTCTCTTTGAATAAAAACAATTTATCAAAGCTGCACAGGAAAAAACAGACAACATGCTTTGTCAAAAAATGATTCAAACTCGAGATATTAAAAGTAACTAAAATAATCAGGGATTAAGGGCATTTAATGCTCTGGTCTCTTGCTCCTGTGCTCCTCAAGGTACCACCCTTCGCCTCCTGCAGCAAGTGATCGGGCACGGCTGGTTTCCACTTGCTCATCAGGGTTGGGGATGTAACTATCTGTCTTTTGCAAATTTACATCACTGCCGGTATGAATAGTTTTGATGTGAAATATTCACAGGCGAGTATTTCACATTTGTGTTGTTAATTCGTCACGTTCCCGGTGTGTAAAGGCCTCAAGAGTTAACATACACTGATACACTCTGTATGAAACAGTTTGCAGCAAATCTACTGCACTGGCATGGCTGTTTGTAGCTAAATCAATGGAGATAGCAAGGTTTTGTGCATGTGTGTCACCTGCATGCTTGTGCAAGACTAATATATACACACACACACACACACACACACACACACACACACACACACACACACACAGAGCGCCTTGGAATAAATTCCAAACTATCCATCCAAACACAATACATACAGATGGGTGACAAAAATAAAAGAAGATTGGTGTTGGTCCACCATAAACCTCCAAAACAACTTCAGTGCTGAGAGAAAATGACAATTTTCTCTATTTATAGCGAATGGTTAGATTTGTCGAAAAAGGCTCTGCTCTCTGAGAACTAATCTCCCCTTAATAAAATACTGAACATGACAATTAAAGGTTTGCTTTGGCAAAAGTTCTATAAGGAAAAATGTTTTGCTCAGTGAGGCAGAATAAAGTATAATAGTTTTAGGGTTCAATTCTCCAAACTTAAGTTTTCTAAACTATACAAAAATATATAGATATTTTACATTAAAGCATGTACACCTAATCCATATACACAGTTCTATTATGTATTAATTATAGGTAATTTACATTTTTGTCAGCAAACAATTTGTTTTGGTATTTCTAACATTTAAACTGCATGGTCACTGGGGATTATGTGCATTCATTTAATGGTGTACGTGCATGCATGTGTATATTTGCATGCCTCTGTGTGCTCCACGTATGAGTGTGTCATTGTGTGTGTGTCATACAACAGCTCCACCGTGTAGGGCAGTACATAAAGACCAAGGGGTGCCGAGGGTAAAAGACGCCGGTCATGTTTTGTGTGGTGTGTGTGTGTGCATCTGTGTGTGTGTGTGGAGGGTCAAGCCTCAGCATTGATCGACCACTAAGCCTCCTTGAACACAATGAGGGAACTATCGATTGGCCACGTGTTACAGAGCTGCTCGCACACTGATAACAAGACCTTCCACCAGCGCTGCTAAAAGTCCCCTCCCCCTCCCTCTGTGCCCATAAGGACACACACCTCAACACACAACCCTGTCCTGTATGCTACACTAGTGTACAATTATAAAAATAAATAAATTACTATGCTGCATATAACATGGCGGACAAGTGAATATCCCCAGCAGCCACAGTTGATCCTATCCTAATTGAAGCCTTGTTTTGAGGTGTTTTTTCTCAAATAAAAATGAAGTATCAGCATATACAATGACTTTCTCAGACCATTTCTTTTACTTGGTAACACAAACAGACCATTTGTTTGGAGCCACTGGAGAAAACTGTTCAGAAAAAGAAACAGAATGCAGTTCTCCATAAGGGAAATCCAACATCAATTTGCTTTTGTAGCAGGGAATATGGTGTGAGTTTCTTTAGACTGTTAAATGTTTGTAAATAAAAATAATGTATGGTACATTTCTTCAACAACCAGCCACAGTGGTCTATTGATTCAGAAATTAATTTCAAAGTTTAATTTACTAGCTGTCAAATTTTAATTAAGGACAGAAAACAGTGACTGAAAACAGGTTGGACACCTTAAAGAGTTGGTGGACCGCAGATGCTGCAGCAGCGATCATATTTTATCAGTATTTGGCTCTGGCTTGTAAATCTCAATATCTCAGGACTGTGCAGAAGAAGCCAATGATATTAAGTCTGAAGCTCAAGGACAGTTTTTACACAAGTCTGCTGCCCTGGCTCAGTTGAGTAGTTGTACTGGAACACTGAAATGGGAATGACTAGGCAGGTTTCTCTCCAACATTGTTCTATTAAACATGCTAGGATATTGAGCTGCACTCCACTAACAATGGCCATGCAGAACAGACAGTGAAAATGCTATGATTCTATAGCAGATTTGGGTTATAATTGAAAGTATATGATAGAGGTCAGGTCATGGGAGCCTATTTCCACTGCCTTTAAGAAATAAATAACAACTTTTGTATTGATTGTATTTTCTCATAATTATGACATGTCAAAATTATGAGACAATATTCTAATGAGACAGTATGTCAAAAATATTAGTAAGTCATAACAAGGACTTAGTATCTTGTAATTAAGACAAAGTATGTCTTAGTTATATAGTTGAATGAAGGACAGACAAAAGGGTAGGGGGCAGTCTTGACTGTAGGATGGTTTATACTGAAAACTTCAAAAGCACTGCCGGACAGTGCAGTGTAGTATTGTGTACTGTTTACTGTGGGTGTAAATGTTGTGGTATAACAAAGTTAATCAGACATCAAAAAAACAAAACCTGCATTCATTGATTTTATGGTCACTTGGGGGCAGCACAACAAGCTGTAAATGCAACACTACATTATCTATAAAGCCGATATGACGTATGTGTTAAGAAACACATCCAGCAGACACAGAGAAACAATATTCACTGTCTTTTAGCTCTATTTTGAGGGAAATATGTCTCTCTCTAGCAGCTCCACTTAACCAGCTAGTCGCCAACTCTGTCTGTCTGCTGTTTGGTGCCAGGTAGGTAGTGTACATTGGGATTTCTTTGAAAAACAGCTGCCTGTTGCAGCTGGAAACAAGTGTGATGAGAGCGCTCAATTACTTTAACATTACACATAATCATTTGATCTATTGTTAATACATAAAAATATTGATTAGAGCAGTTTTAAGGTGTGCACTTTTAGATGTACAGCATGGTTTAGAATCCTTTTTTAACTTAAGAAATTGAGTATGTTTTTGTGCATACTGTTTTTGGTTAGTTTAGTTCAGGCCAATGTTTTGCAAATGTGCTTTTTATTATGCTTTTAACACGTCTGTCTTTTATGCAGCAATTTGGTTTATCCAAGCCAATAAAAGTAACTTTGACCTTGACACAGACCTGCAAACTCACAAGAGGTGAAAAAGGTGACACGTTTGTAAACTCAACCCCTGTAGGGGGGTCCGGGGCTAAGCTGGCAAGCTTTACTTTATAAACAGGTTGGGAAAGATTTGATGGGGTAACGTTAGAAAAAAAGTATCAGGACACAACTTGATTTGGCAGGTTAATGTTACTTTAGCAACCAGTTACCTAACGTTAAGTTAGTTAAACAGCATATTAGGTCATTGGCAGCAAACGAAACTAACCTCAAAATTAGTGTCCATTGTAGTAGTACTGCGAAAAGTCTCCACACACCACTGTAAGGACTAAAAATCACAGTTTAAATATTTTGTGGTGAAGTGGAAATTAACTGAACAAGATGGGTGAAAAGGTTTAAACATATTGTTGGGAGACAATTGTGTTCAACCCATGGGAGCTGCTTCTTTGTGAAAACAGCTCACAGCATTAATGACGGAGGTTGAACTTAACATACAGCACAAATGAAGTGATGGGAAATACACATCCACCCACATACTCTCTCCTACACTCAGTGTTATTCATTGTATGACTGGTGGATGTTGCCACGTCATGACCCTGCAAAATGATTGGCTTTGTCATCACCATGGTAACTTACAACTGGAAGAGGAGGATGCAGTTGAAGGCGTGGCTCATGGGCCGGGAGAGGAAGAGGCGGCCGAGCATATGAAGGTTGGGCTGCAGGCTCTCAGCTTCATTGTGCAAAGCTACTGCATCTGGCTGTAGTAAACCTGTATCTGAAAGACACAGACAGACAGATGCACAAGGCTGTCAATCCACTGAACCCCAAACTACTGCAGCATCCTGACCTCATAAAGTAGAGCAATGACTGCTAACAAGTAAGTATTTGGTCAATGACATGAATTATTAGATATAAGCCACCAAAGTATCAGTTTAGAGCAGTGCCTCCCAAACTTTAAAATAAAGCAATGTAGATGACCTGTGATCTGTCAGACTGTTTCATTTGAAGGATTTTTAGAGGCCTGAAGAGGTGGAAATATCCAGTACTTCTCAAGCGAAAACAAAACAAATCTTTCAGTAAGAGAAATGTTAATTATTTTTAATTGTGTAAATGTTCGTGTAACTCCTCAGATTAATCCTGGGATCCTTTGGGAGGTCATGACCCCCCCATTTTAACCCCTCGGAGAGGGAGTGAACATGGATAAATTAATTCTTTATTTCAATGTTTTCAGGAGACAGAGATGAGAAAGGTGGTTAAAAAAAAAATGTGAAAAGAATGGAAAGCACAGTCCCTTGTTGCCAACCTCAGCTCCACCATGTCATCCATTATTTTCATATTCTACCTTAACCTATTAATTGCATTATGTGTTTCTTTTAAAGACTATTAAAGCTTCCTTAAACTGCTGACTTATCTGAGGAGGTTCTGTTCTTCAAGTAACCCAGGGGGTCTATTGCTGCTCTTCTTGGTTTGAGCTCCCATGCATGCTGTATGTACAGGCGGGGGAGCTTCCAGAACAGAACCACCCACGTCAGTCCTAATTGTATTGCCTGTTTATGGTGTAATAACTTTGATGTGAGTGGTCCTGGCAGAGTGTACATTATTAAACATGATAGTTAAAAACAAGCATATTAAATTCATAGCAAACAAGCATGTTAAATTAATGGCAATGCAGTCTATTACATAAGAGCAGGGCATTGACACATACACACTAACACATCACCATCTGTGTAAGTGGTCGAGTTTAAATAAAAAAGGTGCCAGTCCTCTACACCAGCAACTGCTCAGCATGCACATGCAGCTTTATGGGTAAGAGGTGTTTTTGTCTGATTTGATTAGATAATGATGGCTTAGTTATACTAGTGGGGACAAATACTAAAGGCAGAGGTGGAAGAAGTATTCTGATCTTTTACTTAAGTAAAAGTATCAATACCACACTAAAATAATACTATTAATATCACAAGTCCTGCGTTCAAAATTTTGCTTAGTGCAGATGTGTTGTCAGCAATTGTACTTAAAGTATAAAAAATAAAAATTATATTGTTAAATATTAGATTATTTTTACTGATGCATAAATGCCTTAAAAGCATTTTAATGTTGTAGCTGGTTAAGGCAGTGCTAACTTCAACTACCTTACCTTACCTACCTTATATTGTTGAGCAGTTCAATCTATAACAATGAATCGTATTTTATAAACTGACCATTTGTTTTGTATGTCAAATTTTAATCAAAGTAACTAGTAACTAAATAGCTGTCAGATAAATGTAGTGGAGTGAAAAGTACAATACTTCCCTTTGAAATAAAAGGTGTTCAGTGCATGTGCAAACAAATCTTTATCAACAAATCTTCAAAGCCAACTGACTACACTGAATCACCATGGTCACTGACCGAATCAGTAGCTTTTAGCAGTGCAGCTCCGCTCAATGGTGACTGAGAGGGGCGTTGTCAGCTCAGCCGTGATACACATTGCATTACCTCCTTGTTAAAAGGTTATTAAAAGACAGCGAAAGCTACAAAAGCAATCATAATCTGGTAACTCTGTCGTAAATAATAGGCTGCTGACCTGTTAACCTTATTAGCAGTGGGCTAATAAGGTTAACAGGTTAACCCTAACCCTGTACTGAACTTAACATGAAAGCTTGGACTAGCAACAGACTGAACGTACTACTGAACTGAGGACAGTCAGAATCAGTGCTGAATGTCACGCCTTTGAACAGTGATGTGCTCACTCACTGACATACGTTCTGAACTGCATTTGAATGGTGATGCCACCGCTTAGCTTAGCTCAACAAACTACATAGTGACTATGAATCTGTGAACTGAACTTGACGGCAATCAGTTAAGTGATTCGTGATTTCCACCTCTTCTTTGAAATGTAGTGGAGTCCAAGAGTAGCATAAAGTGCATCAACGTTGTACTCAAGGATGTAAATGTATTGAGAGGAATTATGTGCATGGAAGTGAAGATGGTATAGACACATCAACATGCAGTTATGGCAGTGTGTATTATATGTAGATTCAAGGATTATGGATTTAGTAATTGAAAACCACCTTGAGGTAAATTTGCCAGCCAACATGCCTGACTGTCAATGTGGGAACTATAGTGATATTCACTGAGCCCAATGGCTTCAAAATCTTGGTCCCATTGCACTAATTTTGACTCGCTCTGAAGCAAACGACTCAAAACAATCTTGAAAAATAAAGGGATATTAAATGTGCCATTATCCTGTAATTACCATTTGTGGCCGCTGTTCAGCAAAAGTTACAGTCTCACTTTAAAAAAGGTGCATTCCATAAGTGACAGTAAGCAGAAACAGCAAAAGCAAGATGGGAAAAACAAAAAGGCACCAGTACTCCGAACTAGTCAGTACAGAACCAGTTCAAAGTCAGTTATGAGCCCATGGCCTTAAGGTCTAATTGAAAATTAAATGAGATATGGCAAGTTACATGGACAACAAATTAGCCATTATAATTTCTCCTGTCACTGGGATAGTCCAAGCAGCTTAGACGTGTAGGCCTAAGAAGCCACTGGTCCATATAATTATAAATCAGTTCTTAAATCATGGTTTAAACCCATTGTGAAGCTTTCAGCATAAATTGCTTAATTTCCTTGTAGGCTACGCTTGAGCAAACTGGACAAGTTTAAATAAAATTTTTAAACACTCGCCAATTATCCTGTCACTGGAAAAGGATCAAAGTGAAGTTCAGAAAATAAGCAGCAGGTATTCTCAGACACATAGCCTGAAGAGTAAAGTTGTCTTTGGGGAATATTAATAGTGCAATTGTACAGTCTCTGTTATTCTGCCTTCCCTTTCCAGTTCCAGAGTTTGAATCAGGCATTTACCTCCTGTCTATGATTGACGCTCTCCACACAGACAGTACTCGGACAGGTCAGTCATAGATTTAAGGCAGGGCAGAGGTGGATGCTCACAGCATTTTATGAATGATTAATGTGTTCAGTGATTGTAATAATCCTTAAGTGACATGTCTACAGCCATTATCAACCGGTCAAGGCCGATGACCGCCCACCCAGAGCCTGGTTCTGCTCAAGGTTTCTGCCTGTTAAAAAAAAAAAAAAAAAAAAAGGAGTTTTTCCTTGCCACTGTCACCTAGTGCTTGTTCATGGTGTAAATAATATTATAAAGAGTACGGTCTAGCCTGCTCTATATGAAAAGTGCCCTGAGATATGATTTGGCACTATATAAATGAAACTAAATTATCAGAGGTTTTATTCCAGGCAGCGTTGGGGAGGAATGTGAGCCAATTGTATTTCTTAATACACAAGGTCAAGCTATGAATGTCACCGATTGTGGATATGTGCAACGTGCGTTTCTTTCTACGCAAGAACCTATGAAAATAAAGTTAGTTATGCATGTGTGCAGTTATGGCAATCCATTCAGAAGTGTAATGAGACACTTTATTAGCAAATAAAGTATCAGCCTGAACTAATCCACCAATAATCATGGTTGAAAGGTTTTCTGTGTATTGTCTGATATCACTGAGGGTCTGAGAGTGTAAATACATCTGGATCATTTTTGGCCACATGAGGCTTGTAGTGGAGATGATTAAAATAGACAGGTGTGCAGGGGAGATTAAACCTTGACAATTAAATATCAAAATATTAGCCATTTTTCTTCAGCAGACCTTCTCACATTCAGGGAGAAGCACATTTTGTTATTCAGCATATAAAAGATGGCTTTGTCATGCTGGTTGCTCATCCAAACCAAGGGCAAGCACAAGCTACACTGGTGCATGCACACATACTCACATTGTGATAAATGTGCGCCTTTGGTGACTATGTAAAAGCCACTAGACAGAAAAGCAATCTAACTAACCACACATTCACAGTCTTCGCACATAATGAAGTCTAATGCTCCATGCACAAGATCAATGCCAGGGTTTCATTTTTCCGTTTAAAGGGTTTTGTTCAAGAAAAAGTTAACACCATAGTATTTGAGTATTTTATTAGTATAATTTAAATTTCCACAGCATTAATTCCATCAATACAACAACAGACTCTAGTCATACTTACCAATCGGCTGCACTTTAACAGAAAAAAAAACTGTATTCATTCACTATTTAACTCCAGTTGCTTCTACATTGTCATTTTATTAATCATTGTTAAGCGACTGTCAACGTAACAACACTTTCTGCAGATGTCCCACATTAATACCATGCCAGGAAAGGGAGGGATTGTGCCCTTTGATCCACTGCAAGGCTTTTATTGTGAAACATGTGCATTAAGTGCCAAGTTTCATTGATAGCAAACAAACACGGATTGAAAAAACAGCAAAGTAGAGGAGTGGAATTAAGAACATTGCGGTAATGAGAATGACATGACTAGACTGTCGTATTGACTTTGTGCTGTGCAAATGTATTGTCCTGAATTTATCAAGACAACAAGTAAACATGGAGGAGGAAGTACCGAGTTTGCATTACAGCATCTACGTAAAATTTAAAAAAAAACAGAGCATTTTACCAATATATGATAACTTGCCATCACCCTCAGTATTCTCTCCTGGTTAATGTTTCAAAAATGCCTATAAATTTGATTTTTTACAAATAAGGCTTTGTGCATCTTGCCAACACAAACCTACTGATAAAATATCTCACTATGCAATCAGTGATCCAAAACATCTAGTTAACAGATCGATATAATTCAAATCAGCTCTGTCCCAATGCAGCAGGTTATGGTGCAATAGGATGCAATTCAATACAGTGTATTGCAACAGTGTGCACTGTACTGCACCGAATTCTCTTTTAGTTTTCAAACAGCTAAAAATCCTAGATGAAGACGTACGTCAGTTTCGAGACAAATGTTGTGAACATTCAATTTGGAAAGTCAATGTTGAAGTACTTCCTCATTTCTATATGATCCCTCGGTTAGACGTTCTACCACAAGCACAAACTATCACCCACTGTGTAATCTGTTTTTTTAAAAGTTTAATCATTCTGAATATAATAAAAGGCCTATATAAAAAGGCATGCAAACAACCTATATTAGGTGTGTGATTCGCCATGCTGTCAGCTATTTGAATCAGCACCAAACAGTCAACAGCTGGCCACAGTTAGCATCATTTTCGGATGGGTTGGACTGTAAATGCAGAGTGAGAGGAAGTCCAAGTAGGCCCTGGTGAATGAAAAAGTAGACTAAGAAGATTCAATTTCATTCTAAATATTCAGAGACGAAGATTAAAGATAAGCATGTCTTGTGTGCGTCTTCTTTATCATATACTCAGACCGATTCCATGGAGTTCTGTGTAATCCGTGAATCGGTCAAGTTCTTCCAGCGCAGGTTACTGGTGTGAAGACATTTAGCTGTTGATAGTTTAACTTAAAACTTGGAAGGTAAATGAAATTAATAGGAAGATTTCCTTCTGAAGAAATGCTTAACAAAAAAGGCTTTCTACCTGCTTCTGCATTTTCACCCTCATCCTCATCATCCTCATCATCCTCTTCCTCTGTGGGGACTCGATCCACCACACCCACCTGGTCCATCACAATACACTCTGCGACACCTGTCTAAGATACATAGAAAGATGAATCCAAGTTATAAAATTAAAAAAAAAAAGTTTGCTCCCTGTTGTCTGTCAACATTTATTACTAATACCCATGAGTTTTATTATGATACATTATTATGATTAGCCAAATTAGACAAAAGAAAAAAATTAAGCTGTCAGTGACATGTAGGGTAAATTGTATACTACTAAAATAGTCTGTTTTCCTAGTAGACATTTTGGCATGTCATAGAATGAAAGGCACAGGTGTCATTGATAACATTAAAAATGAATGCATTCCATTTAGGTGAGCCAGATCTATGGTCCTGGTTTTGTCCATGCTTACTCATTGTCATGGCTTACTGGGACACTTGATAGAACTGAGCCATCATTAACAGAACTTGTTTCAACTGTGCTTTTCCTGCCATGACGAGTCAAAACATCTGCTGTGCTTTTTTTTTTAATTATTCTTAAGTCTGAGTTTAGCACACAGACTGCCATTCTGTTCAGCCAAAATAAACTGAGGATGACACACTAAAGAATTGGCATTTCATTTTCTGATTTTATCTTCAAGAATTTACTGCCCCATATCATCTTTCAAATTTTCATTCACTTAACCCTTCTGTAAATGAGCTCCAACCGTGTCTTACATTGTCCTTAGTGCTCCTGAATGTATTCCAATAGCTTCTACTTTAGGGAATCAGCTCTCAGTGTTACCAATGGAGCCTAAAAAGTAAAATACAGGTACCGGGTTTGTTCAGCTGCTTACCTTCAGTGATTCCAGCTGCACCACTTGACATTTCTGAAGAAGTTCCACAAACAGGTAGATAAGCAAAGCCTGCATAACAGAGGATGGAAAATAAACCAATCAGCTCTTAAATCAGTGGACAGCCAGGCATTTCCCATCATGTCCTGAAGTTTTGCAGTCGCTGGAGAGCAAATGTGGCACCTGGCTCCAAAAACAAAAACTGCAGCCACTTCTGCAGTTGATCTCAGGAGGTTATTGTTGCTTTTGTTTGCATGATGTCAGAGCAAATCGGAATCAAGTCGGACATTAATCTAACCGGCATGCATTGCATTGCATGGATCACTGGTGATTGATTCTGCCCACGCCTGGCTTATATGAACAAGCCGAATCAGTTGATGAATCCTGATGTAAAACAGCTGTGCCATTACACCATGTAAGATCTCTGGGAACTGCAGTCCCAAGTCACAGACAGGCTTCAAATAGAGATTGCATGAATAAATGGCAGTGTATAGAAAGACAATCAAAAGACATTAAATCATACAAAAGAACATCAATACATACAGGTTATGTTATTATCTATGTCTATGCCTTGTTTCTTTTCTTTTATATACTTTTGCAAAAAGGTCAGGTCTTGACCTTGACAAGTCCACCTAAGCCTCTTCCAGACACTGAACAGAGTAGCTCCTGTCTAGTAAATGCTGTTTCATCTTGACTGTTTTCTCAGTGTAGTCTTTGTTAGTGACAGAGTTGCCTAAATATATATTTGAAGGCCCTAAGTTGAGCACTAAAGGAGAAACTTGTTGCAATCTATTTTTTTCTTATATAAAGTAGCGATCAGACTCCGATTAAGTAAATAAAATGGCTGTATGAAGGACTGCAGTGCATGTTTCTGAACCAAGTACCCCTCTCCTTGCCAGTTCCCCTAAAAAGGAAAATGTGAGTAATCTCATTTGTCTTATTTTGTTGTGAAAGGCATTAGGTTGAGTTCTAGTTGTCTTACTTATTAATAGAGAATGGGTTATCTTCGTTATAATAGTAAGATAATAAGGATCTCATTTTGGAGACTGTTAAGAGTCATTTGTGCTCATTTCACAATATCTTAAATTTCCACAGAAGATGCCACTCTTTTAAGAGTCATGTATGACTTACCTGGACAAAGAAGCCAATGAGAAAGGAGATGAGGAAAGGCACCAGTCCAGCATGGGATATCGTTACTGGAAGACCTAGAAATTGAAATAATGTAGAGTTGTTTCTGAATATCATTCCCACCTAAGTAAATTTGAAGACATGTGTTAGACAATCTACCTGCCTGTCTATCACTGTCTCTGCTCATCTTTCTCTCTCACAGACACTCCTTTCTGATCTGGCTCAAACTCACCATAAAATTAAATGCATAGCACTGATTTCAATATCAGATGATGATTTAAGTGATTGAACAAGTATTAACTTGGAAGGGCTCCACCTTTGTGGAACTACATGAAGATCCTGCTAAAAACAAAGTAGTTAAATGTAATGTACCATGTAATTTCCACCTCTACAAAAATCTCTCCGGTGTTAACTACACCCCATAAACCACAGTTAGATTTGCTCTGCCAATGAAAGCTGAGAGACGGACAGAGCCTTAATTATGTTCCAAATGAACTGATATTATAAAAAGGAAGTCTAGTAGAAAGAACAAATATAGCTCACCAAAGTTTTTACCATCATATTAGATGTGCCAAACGTGCCTATACACACCTGTATAATCGCAATTCAGTACAATAGGCCTAACCTTTCAAAAAATACCATTGTAAAGCTTCAGGTTTTGTTGAGACTGTGTGAGAAAGATGTTAATTCTACTCTACAGTACATTTTCAGGATGTAGTGTGTGGTGTTGCAGATCTTAGACTGAATTATATACTAGGGTATTCCTGTTATTTTGTCCTATCTGCAATGCTGTTTATTAAAGCAGCGTGATCTCTCAATTAATTGTATCCTCAATCTCATCAAGTGTGAAGAGACTGCATTTTGTGATCCACAAATCAAACTCATCATTGAGTATTTGTTTTCAGTATTTGCATCAAATGTGTGTTCCTTTAATCAAGCTGGTCATCAGGCATGTTTTCCTGAAATTATAATGGTCACTACTTGTGCTCCCTGATTCTAACTGGTCATTCTGAACCGTAAATTCATGTTGTTCAAATGTAGCCTATTTTCTCCAAATCCAACTGTTTGTCAAGCGTGTTATCCAAATCCAACTAGTCTGGTCATCATTTTTGTTCCCCCCATTGACCACTAAATGTGTTTTCCTCAAACTTATTATAAAGTTTGTGCTGTGCAAGAAATGCAAATGGAAGCCTATTCCCCAAATCCACCATAGTTTCAATGAGTGTGATGTAGAGCTGCAATGATTAGTCAATTAATCAATTAGTCGGTCAATAGAAAAATAATTGCCAACTATTTTGATAATTGATTAATCGTTTCAGTCATTTTTCAAGCAAAAATGTCAAACATTTGCTGGTTCCAGCTTCTTAAGTGTGAGAATTTGCTGCTTTTCTTTGTCCTTTATGGCAGTAAATGAAGAGTCTTTGGGTTTTGGACTGCTGGTTGGACAAAAGAAGCAATCTGAAGATGTCACTTTGGGCTCTGGGAAATTGTGATGAGCATTTTTCACAATTTTCTGACATTTTATAGACTGAACAATTAATCGTGAAAATAATCGGCAGATAAATTGTTAGTTGCAGCCCTAGTGTGATGTCCAGGTTTTTGGACTGTCAATTCACTTTTGTGATTTCTGCTTAAGTCAAAAAAATATAAGTACTCACCTAAGATTCCAGTTCCCAATATTGTTGCAATGGTCAAGAAATCTAGGAAGATACACAGAGCTTGGTCAGATCAATCAAAGTATTCAGAAAGTCTCATAATTAAGACCAACCTGATACCACAAATAGCAGAATAGATAATACAAGAAAATATTAGTAGAAATCTAAACAAAGGGGGTCTAATGCACTGATATGACTGCAAAAGTGGCAGTCTGAAAAGTGGAAGTGTCCAATATGTTTCTGCTCAGGAGTGAAAAAGTTGGTGTCACAAAGTAATTGCCTTACAAGTCACAAGTAGGTCTCAAGACTTGGCTATGAAGTTCCGGGTCAACTCCAAAGTCAAAACAGGCAAGTCCCAAGTCAAAACCAACAAGTCCCAAGTCAAAACTAATAAGTCCCAAGTCAAAACCAACAAGTCCCAAGTCAAAACCAATAAGTCCCAAGTCAAAACAGGCAAGTCCCAAGTTAGAACCAACAAGTCCCAAGTCAAAACCAACAAGTCCCAAGTCAAATCCAACAAGTCCCAAGTCAAAACCAACAAGTCCCAAGTCCAAACAGGCAAGTCCCAAGTCAGAACCAACAAGTCCCAAGTCAAAACCAACAAGTTCCAAGTCAAAACAGGCAAGTCCCAAGTCAAAACCAACAAGTCCCAAGTCAAAACAGGCAAGTCCCAAGTCAGAACCAACAAGTCCCAAGTCAAAACCAACAAATGCCACGTCAAAACAGGTATGTCCCAAGTCAAAACCAACAAGTCCCAAGTCAAAACAGGTAAGTACTAAGTCAAAACCAACAAGTCCCAAGTCAAAACCAACAAATGCCACGTCAAAACAGGCAAGTCCCAAGTCAAAACAGGTAAGTCCCAAGTCAAAACAGGTAAGTACTAAGTTAAAACCAACAAGTCCAAAGTCAAGAAAGTAAGTCCCAAGTCAAAACCAACAAGTCCCAAGTCAAGACAGCAAAGTGTTTGAAGTCATTATTTATGTGTCTGCTGGTTGCGCACTGCAAACTGCAGCTTTCCCTCCTGCTTGTGCAATGTGACTGGCTGCTGGGATTGTGATTGATTGAAAGTGCATCTGTTGTCAAGAAAATGAAGATTCAATTTGCACACGTTCCTTGGGTTTGGTGAGGATATCAAGTCATTTCAAGTCAAAAGGCTCAAGTCCAAGTGAAGTCATGAGTCACTGGCGTTAAAGTCAAAGTAGAGTCGCAAGTCTTGATTTTGTCAAGTCGGGTCTAATGTCACTAGGTTCTGTACTTGAGTCTGACATGAGTCCAAGTCATGTGACTTACTTGACACTTCTGGAATTTGATAAATGCCAGTACAGTCTCAAGTAATCCATTACAATAACACTGCAACAATAAAAAACAAAAAAACAATCTGTGGGACACTTGTATTGTTTCATTTTTGTCAAGACTGTGTCAAAAAAGTGTTGAGTCAACTCTACAGCAATTTTTAAGGCTGTGTCAAAATTGCCAAAGATATTGATTGATAACTTCAATTTCCAGGTCAGAAACGCAGATATAGGCAGGATTGCAGTGTAAAGTCTACTGTGTTGAAAAAAGAAACCCACATGACCAACAGGCAGCACAAATTCAAATAACTTTGGTACCAGCTATGATATCTCAGCTGAGCTTTCACTGTAACCGGTCCCCCTCTACTGCTCCATTTGCTTTTTCAATTTATTCACAGTTGTAGAACAAAATACATTTCTCAAAACTGCACACATCATCTCTGAGATCATTCATACTCCTCATCTACCTTAAAACTACTCCCTTCCAGCTGCAGATTTTAACATACTCTAAGAAATCAAAAGGCAAGATAAAATAGGCTGTTACCATGTGCCATACACACCCTCAGTATCCTATCATTACCACTAACTTAACTGGAATTATGTTATGCAAACTGCACACTGTTCTCTGTGCAGCAGTCTGTAATTTTATACAGTTCGCTGTATGATGTTGGCCGCTGGGTCTTTTACAACCATATGATTTTTTGCCTATGATGATTTCATGTTTTCTAATGTTCTCAAACAATCTTGTGCCTGCTATTTCCCCCTCAGGAAGAATAAACTAAACTAACTGACTAAACAGATAGTTTGAGTGATCCCCGTTTGGAATGTGTACTAAATAAAGTACTGCCTGGAACCTGAGAGCTAGGATACTTTGATCAGATTGATCAGTACAATGACCAAAGGTATAAAAAATATAGCGCAATTTGGATGTGGTCAGATTGATACTATAACTAGAAATATATTCGGGAAATACGCGTATCCACATACTTGTCTAGAGTTAGATCAATACCACTCTCATGTCTGTACTGTACTGAATTGCTGCAGAATCAAATCAGTTTTGATTTGCAGTGTTATGTATGGTTCTAAATGTATCTGTATTGGTTCCCTGCTAGCCTGTTTTCTGTGGAAAACCTTGGAAAGTATTGACAGATGGCCTACTGCATTATTGCTTTTATCTTGACATAGGATTTGTTGACAATAAGAAATCTCTAGAATACACAAGGCTTACTTAATACTATTAATTCATATTTATGTCAATGGTGTATTCATGTAATACTTTGGATGCAGAAATGGACTCTGAAAACAACTTTTTTCCTGAAACGTTACTTTGATGCAAATCTTTCATGTTTACACTACATATTTCCAAAAAGTCCATTCCTACACACTGTAAGGCAGCCATGAGAACCTTTATTGTGATGACAATAAACACCATCAACCAGCTCCTCTGTCACCACATGTTGACGAAGTGACAAGGTGGGCCGCTTTTCTGTGGCATTCAAATCCATCACTTGCACTCCACGGACCTCCCATCATCACTAGAAATAAGCTGTCATTTTGAATCAGCCTGATCGTTTTTCATGATTCTCTTATCAACCCTCTTCTGTGCTCTCCCACCACCCCTCTAAAGATGGCTGAGGGACATATGGCGTCAGTAATTAGACATGTCATCATAATCTCTTTCATCTCGTCTGTGTTCTCACAGCTGCCGAGGCATGTAATACAATGACTCAATAACTTGTGTTACAGAGACAGAATAATAAGAGCGAGAGAGGAACATGGACAAAGTGACCTTAATAGACATTTAATTGCATTTTGATTTTGACGTCTCAGCCGTTTGTCCCTTGTCTTTAGGCATGCTACAGTCTGGCACTTCTTACTCACAAGCAACAGTTTGACCTCACAGCCTTACAGAACATTTGCTGTGCCTCATTCGAGTTATTCCATACTTATGCTTGCTATTTTAAGTGCATAAGTGCGTTCACACTGACAATTATGGCAAAACGCAGTGCACTATGAGAACCTGGATGGTGTACTCATAACGGTCAAAAAGTTGAGTGTGGAATGCTGGACACTTCTCACCCTCAATGGAACCACAAACCTATGAAAATGGCAGCCGAGGAAGCAGCAGCGGTTGCAACTGTTACGGTGAACACCACACTAAAAGTAAAAGCACTTTATTTTTTATTAATTTCAATAAAATTGAATTCAGTTCCTTCACTTGACTTCAGAATTGAAGTCAAGTGAGCAAACAAGCTGGCAGATATTTTGGCGGGCGACAATCGCAGCCAAATGTTGGCAGTAATGCTCAGCCCAGTTGCTATTTGCCATTATTCAAGTGTCCCAGTAAGCCGTGACAGTGAGAGAGCATGAAGAAAAGCAGGACTGAAGCAGCAACTGTAAATATGTGCTTTTCCTACTGTGACATGTCTAAATGTCTTCTATTAAAAGGCCTATAACATGCATCATCATTGTGCTGATGAACATCAAGCTACTGCTGCAACACAAAGTACTAGTTGAGCTAGTTGTAAGCTAATTTCCCTCTGGGAAAAACTCTTTTTGGTCACTGAACAGCATCACTGGAGCAAATGGAGTTGGAGTTCTTTGCTCAAGGGCACCTCAATAGCAGATGTGGAGATAGGAGGGAACTTTAATCATTCACTTTATGATTATGTTCACCTCATTCCCCAAAAGTCTCAGTCACCCCACAGACTCACAATTCACTAACCCATAGGCTACAGAGAAAGCTACATTTGTTGAAATATGAAGAAAATAATTGCAGAATATATTAGAACATATGGTGGATTAAGTCTAAATTGACCAGTTTACTGTTGAGTATAAGTCAGATTTCACTGTGATCACTATATCATCAAAGTATCATCTTCTCAACATTTTTTAAGTAAAGCTGAAGACACTGTTAAAAGCAGTCGGCTAAAGTAGCTAGAGACAGTGTAAAAGGTTGTCCACGGGAACTGCAATTTCTTCAGCTTCCTCATTCTTCTGTTTCTCGTTTAGCCATATTATATTGTTTGAATAATGAGAGCATTAAATGCATAGTTTTAACAAACAGCCCACTGCTGAGAAACATTAGCTTGTTTAAGAACATAAAAATCCGGCAACTGAATGTTTTTTTGCATGTTATTCCGAATGATTCATTGGAGATCATGTTTTGATACACAGAATATGTATTTTACAGTATGAGCAAGATTACCCCCCCCCCCCACACACACACACACACACTATTTCTCGCCGTTTGTCCTCGCGAGTGCTCGCCTCCAACCCGCTCCATAACACGTTAAATGGAGCTCGGTTCTTCAAAGATGTGATACTGTACATGTATTCTGTTGTGAGAAACCAAATGTCGGTCAATAGAGTGTGGCAGCACATTTTTCAATGTTTTCTGACCGGGCTTGTGTGGCCTGTACCAGTGTTTGACTCTAAACGTCGTGATGTGTGTCGGTACTCACAGCACTGCAGGTAAATAAACCGCAACTTCCAGTGTCTATCCTGGTTTTTCCGCGTAATTTTGATGGACAGAGTGCTGAGACTGTTGTCGGGGATGGGACAGGGGCTTGTTTGGTTTCTTATCTCCTCTGCATCGGTCGCCATCATTTTCAGTACCTATCGAAACCACCCCCATCCTCCTCCCCCGCCTCTCTCTCTCACTCGCGACGCGTGAACGCGCATCGTCCTCCGGATGCTGCACGTGCCCGATTATGCTTTCTGTGTTTGAGGATGAGCGCCATTCAGATTCCGCACGTTGAATGAATGAAAACTAGCTCCAAATAGGTGACGGGAATAGTACATTTGGCATATAGACAGGGAACTCCTGGGTCACATGCAGCATCAACAGCTACAAAATATAAGCCTAGCCTATACAGGCAACTTCTCTGCAAAAAACACTGATGACAATTCTCTAAACCAGAAAGTATATATATATATAAGGCTAATGGTTCACAGACAGAAGAACACAAATTCATCCCTTTTCATTTTATTGCAACTCATGAGGTATAAATAAACATGAAGTATAATGGTCCCACAGTGCTCCATTAAAAACTCTCAGAATTGACAGGGACCTACAGCATGCGGGCTCATAAGAGACACAGGAAATAAATCAGTATATGAATTCATTTTTGGCCAAAAATTTTATTTCATATTTATATATGTCTATTTTTTTTTATTTTCCCTTATTTTGTTTCCTCATTTAGGCAATGTATTTTCCAATTTATTTATTTATTTCTAATTTCTTACTTATCTCACAAGAAACCAGAATCTCTTTATAACATGATAAGTTGATGTGATGTTATTATAGGAAAATTCAATATGTTTTTTATAACAAGAAAAAGATCTATTTTTCTCTGTTGTTATTTACTTGTTTCTCAATATATTTCCTTATTTATTTCAACTTTAATCCATTTCATTTATTTATGCCCCTATATATTCACATCCCTATTAATATATTTCTAGATTTATTTATTTTCTTTATCCAGGAGAATTCCGCTTAGCCTACCTGGTCTGACTGGCTGCTATGCTCCTTCTCCAGTAAACACCTGACTGTAGGCATCAGAACCACCCACCAGACGAGAAGGTGGCGGAGGACAAGTAGAAAAGAAAAGTGTGTGTGTGTGTGGGGGGGGGGGGACCAGCTTGATATTGGAGACGTGGAAGTTGGGATAGCCCCGAAGAGATCGCGGAAGTTGCGGTCTCTGTCTGACCATTGGTTTGTGAGGGGAAACCTGAAGACAGACTGGCAGTAGAACCTACGAGGGAGCAAAACACCTTCCAGAAGTGTGCAGTGAACTGGGGACCCCGGCTCTATACGATGTCCTGGGGGAGACCATGGTGTCGAAAAACATGTTAGACCAGAAGCTCAGCAACTTGGTTAAAGCAACAAATTGGGCACACTTAGAAAACCAATCAACAATGGTAAGAATGGTGGTGTTACCATCGGATGGTGGCAGGCCTGTCACAAAGTCCACTGACATATGAGACCAAGAGCAACACGGGACAGTGGGAGGACGAAGGATGCCCATTGGGTTTTGTCTAGAGGTCTGTAACGACGAGCCGCCGTAAAAGGCACTCTATTCTTTTGGCACTCTAAATATAAGCCAAGTTTTTGTGGTCTGTCCAGACCATGAAGGTTGGTCCACTCCCTCCAGCCAGTGCCTTCACTTCTCCAAGGCCAGTTTGACTGCAAGCAGCTCCCTGTTGCTAGTGTCATAATTGCACTTCACTGGACCCAGCCACCAAGAGAATAAGGCGCATGGGTGGAGTTTCCGGTCCGAATGAGAGTGCTGGGACAAGACTGCTCCCACACCAACCTCAGAGGCATCAATCTCCATGATGAAAGGGAGAGAGATGTCCAGATGTACAATGACGAGGAGTTCAAAGGCAGATGACATCAAAGGCAACGGGTCTTCACAGTTATTTGATTGAGCCCCCTTAAGTCAATACATGGTCTGAGTGTGCCATCCTTCTTACCCACAAAGAAGAGGCCCATTCCAGAGGGGGATGGAATACAACCATTCCTGTGGAGGAGATGGCAGGAGATCAATGGCACAGTCATAAGGTCGATAAGGGGGAAGTGTGGTTGCTCGTTTCTTGCTGAAAACTTCTTTCAGATCAGTATGTATGTTAGACAGGTGGGGATCTCATCAGAGGCAGAGTCAATGACTGCCTGGAAAGGGTGTGACAGCGTCCTCCAACACAAACTGGAGGATGTTGTCTGAAAAGGGCTGAGTGAAGAGCTGGGTCTTGAAGAACATGCCCCCTTCTCTCTCCTCTCACAGCGACTGTCCACCCAAATGGCCAGAGAGATGAGCTTGTCGAGGTTGTTGTCGAGCTCCCGGGAGGCTAACCTGTCCTTTATGGCTTCAGATAGCTCATGAAGGAAGGTGGAAATGAGAGCCTCCCTATTCCAGCCACTTTCTGCTGCAAAGTACGAAAGTCAATAGCAAAGTCAGCCACAGCACAAGAGCCCTGGCGAAGGTTCAAAAGTCTCTTGGCAGCCTCTTTACCAATCACCGGAAGACTCTTCATCTCCTCTGTAATAAAAGAGCAGCTGGCGCAGACCGTCTCCGTTGTAACGTTCAGGTGAAAATAAGTGGGGTTCTTTAAAGATAGGCATACCAAAGGGTGGAGCAGGAGCTGAAGAAGGGGTGGTTGAAGGTGGAGATGGAGCAGACAATGACTGAACAGCAGGAGTGAGGGTTGGGCTACTTTCAGAGACCTTCCGTAACATCCAGTCATGATGTCCAGTGGTCTCTTCTTGGTGCTCTGCTTCTACTGGGCTCATGGTTGGCTTGACTGTACTGAAATGGTGGCGGATAATGTGGCATTTTGGTTTAATGTTTCTGTTGTGGCTGAACAAAAAAGTTATCTTTAAATGCACAAATCATGTGTGGTCTTCCTATTTGTCCATTGCTGAGCCAGGTTGTGACAAAGGCAAACACTGCGCAGATTTAGTTAGTTAGATGATACTGATCATACCAATCATCCAATTATTACCACTGTTGAGTAGTTAGGTGGATAGTTAGTCAAGGAAAACTAGGCTTTGAAAAATAATCCATGATTGGTGTAGTTTACGAGTAACTTAATTCCAGTGATGCCCTCTATCTGTTGCACCTCTGAACTGTATAGTGTGGTCAGAATCGTGCTTTGTTGCATTTGTAACCACACCCAACAGTAATGTCACAGTATACTGACACACACTTCTACATCATTGCAGCAAGGTGAGAAGTTAAACCACTGGAGGTCAGCAAAAACAAGATTTTCAGGTGCTGTTAAATTGCTTTGTTGCTTAAAGTGTTTGCTGAAATGACAGGGATTTGTTGTGTTGATTACGTCAAAATTGGATGTCCTTTTGTATTGTCTTTCCAGTTGTCTGTGACACTAGTGGGAACAAGGGCGGATGCTTAAAATGTTCTTTATTGCATTAAAAATTCAACAAGACTTGAACAGTTTAGAGGACAAAAAAAGCATGCCAGCAAAATCCCTGCATACGCTACTAAAGTTATTATGTCATGCATACTGAAACCAGGCCATACTGAATCATCTGATAATTCAATTAAGAATAACAGTGTTCAATTCAGCATATTTAAAAGTTACATTTTAAAACTTCTTATAGGGTTTCAAACAATTTAAAACAAAACATAGTTTAATTGTTTTGTTTTTTACAAGTACAAGTACAAGTACAATTCAGAAAACTAATAGTGCGTATTCAGTGTGAGCATTAGTTCTGGGTAAATGCAAAGGTTTGGAGAATTAATTTAAAACAGTAACATCACAGAGAACATTCACGATTTTGTGCAAATTCCACAATACAGCAGTTTCCAGTATGGTCAAATTCTATTAAGACTAAGAAATACAAAAAAAAAAAAAAAAAAGTAACATTGCATATTAGATCAACCTTTTCAAATAAATACTGTACACAGTAAACAGCTCAAAGTACAACCAAGTCAAGTATTTTTCAACCTGTGTTGACACCTCTTATTATAAGAGGTAGGGTGTAGGCCCTGACTATGCAATGATACATTTTGTACTGCAAATCATCACATTCATGTGTTATGTTTTACTGACTTTAAAGTAGTGAATGCCTGTACCCTGTTACCTCTAATCATTAATTAAGCTGAACTCAAAAGAGATAATAAAACATTTTGAGCTAAAATGTTGAGAACCACTTAAGATCTGTATGTACAACAGTGTAACATATAATCATAAAGTCATAGCACAGTCATGAGTGAGTAATAATGAAGTTCTGTATGGGTGTATTATCATGCAAGTATAAAACAAATAGCCAAAAGAGATGCAGAATATTCATGCTGTGAGGCAGACTTGTCATACTGTAACACATCAGGCCAACTGGAATCCAAATCACTTTTCAACATGTTAAAAATCTGTAAAATGTATTATTATGGTATAACCAAGTAATGTGCCGTGCCACACATTTATATATGTGTCAGTGCTACATAGTGTGCAGCAAAGTCTTACATGGTTGAATGATGGCTAATAAAATGCAGCAATTGGTGTTTGGCATACTTGACTGACAGCATGTCAGTTACATGTCCATGACACCTACAGGAATACCTGATGCTGTCTGTGCAGGACCTGGTGCTACTTACAGTATGTCACAGTGTGCCACAGTGACAGCATCAATATACAGTATGTCTCACTATTAGACAATACACAATATACATTGGTTTTATCAATTGTACAAAGACCAACCAACAATGCAACGTTTCTCTCCAATGGGGAACTGGTTTTAAATATTCAAGATGGTGATTTGAAATCAATAGCAGGCATATCACTAACTTCTTCATTCCTGGAAATGGTGACTGGCTTATTGAATTAATAGTCCACTGATGTGCTTGGTTTGTATGTAAGTCTTGTACCTTTGCCTTTTTCAAAACATTCACAGTATTTTAAAACACCTAACCAACATTTTTTTTGTCAATTTAAAGCACCTCAGAACTTTCTGGACTGGTTGAATTTCTGGAAAAATAATACGACGCAGTATCGTTCCAGTATCATTATTCTGTCTTTACACTGTTAACTAGCTAACTAGCAAGTAGGCTTGTTTAGCAAAGCATCTTGTTATTGTTAACATAATAATAGTCAGTATAAGCGGTGTGTTCAGATTAAACATAAAGCAAATATTAATGCGATTTTGAAAGTTAGGGTGTTTTTGCAATCTGTTTATTTATAGCTAGCTAACAACACACATGGAATGTGTGTGTTATCTTTCTATTTTCTACTGATTGAAATCTTTGTATTGATTTTGTATGCAACTGCGCCACCACAAAAAATTAAGTTTGCGTGCAGTCTGAACGCAATTTAATGCTAATACTAGTTATAGTATATATTAACAACACAGGTGTGGGTAATTGATCAGATTCTACAGCTGACTATCTGTTCACAGGTGAGGACCTCTAATAGAGCATTACATCAACAAAAATCTGGAGCTTAATCAATGTTTTGGTATATAATTTGACATTATACTTGTAAATTAAAGCTTTTTTTCTGATAAAAGGCACACGATTGCAATGAACATTTGTATTTTTGATCCCTGAAAAGCTTTTATTTTCTAAAATCAGTATTGCAAATCTGCTTATTTACAAACTGGACAATTAAATACAAATGATCAATTTACCTTACAAAATTTTGTGTATCAAATATTTGCTGCAAATTGAGATGTAATTAATAAAAAACACCATATATTTGAGACTAAAAATTAACTTATTTGAATGCATCATTATGACTGTGGAAACACTAAATACTAGAATAAACAGAATATCTGGGCAATGCTGTTGGTATCTTTCCAGATGCTAAATCATTTTCTCACATTTTAAAAGTGTGTAAACTCTACAAAATTCAGATTTAATAAGAAATTACAAGCTGCAAAATCGAAGCCCTTCCCATGCCCTCCCACCCTTCCATCATGCTAAAAAAAGTCTACCACATTCAAACTATTACAAACAAGGTAATGTATGAAATTGTATTTTTCACATTATAAAATAGTGTTCTACTCATTTCTTTTCACAAAAACACTATTCTAGCAAACATCATGCCTAACTACAAAAAAACCTGAAGCCCCATTTACCAAGTTTTTTTATACATCTTGGATCACATAACTCACTGTAATTTGAAAGGATTGCTAAAGCTGCTGATCTGTGGTTTGCAGCTTTGGTTGGTTAGATTGGTTACAGTTTAAGAACCATAATCCAACATACACTATTGCTCTTCCTCACAATAATAATGTTTCAAGATTTCATATTATTAATTAGTTGTACCAAAAAAATATTTTATTGCTCAAGTCTCTATTCAGGCTATTAAAGCCATGCACATCAGCCTTAGACTCCTATTTCTCTTGTCATGAGCAGAGCAAACTGCTGCACAATGAGAGAGGTCACTGGATGGTGGCATTAATTAGGGAGCTAATGTGAGAAGAATAACGAGAAAGAGGAGGCAGAGAGATAACAATGACTGTTGCCACTTAAAACATTAAGAGTTTGCAGGGTGTAGCGCAGTCATTGGGAAAATGGGAGAGAATGATAAGTGGAGATAGCGAGCAATTGTCAAACAGTGCATAATGGTTGTAAATGCATCCAGCTGGAATTACTGTGTGATGTGATGCCCATTCTGCTATTTAATTTCACTTGTTTATGCTAAAGCATTTGAGTGTTTTCAGTGTTCAGTGCTCATCTATTCTGTAAGATTGTTATGAATGCTACACAGGACTGGGTGTCTGGGTAGCCAAGTGATATGGCAGCATTTGGCTGTTTTTTGTTTTGTGTTGGCTGATTCAGATTCAGATTAGAAGAGAGATTTTTTTGGTCTCAAATAAAGACTTTTATCTTTAATAACAGACATTATTACAGCTTTTTACCATGTTTGTCTATAGAATGTCTTCTTTAGCATTTTCCCCCATTGTCTCCCATATTTAGTTGTTGACCTCTGTCATTGCCCCCCGCCCCCCTTGTTGGCCTGTTGCAGGTATAGACTAACTACCATGCGCCTCCTACAAAGGACACGGAGTCACCAACTGTTTCTTTTCACCTGACAGTGAGGAGTTTTTCCAGTTTTACCAGCAGGAGAGGCTAGTGTGAGCAACAGGGACATACTCCCCGACCAGCTTCCCATCGGCTAACAGGTGGGTGGCATTGGTAACCAGGTATTGAACCCAGGTCTCTGCAGAGATGAGTGAGTGTTTTATGCTGCTAGGACACCCTCATTACAGTCATCCATAAACACACACCTAAAACAGTTATATGAAGTATTTTACTTTTTATATGGTGTTTATTGACTACAATGCAGGATGAAAATATAAAGTTACATTTTTATTGCTTAAAGTATTAGATTCCTTGAATACTTTTGTTCTGTGTTTTAAATGTCATTTATTGCTCTTTAACAAAAGCGACAAGCCATAAGATGCCATGGCTTACAGCTGTTGGGTAGGCCGATACTAGAATGCCTTATTGCTTAACAAGACCTATGGATAAATACGTAGGTAGTAGAATTTTACAGTTGTCAGGTGAAACAATTATATAATTCATCCAAAGAAAATTGTAGTATTTTTTACTACTTTTAGTACTTTGGCCATTCTGATGCAAACTTTGCACTCCCCGCCTCTGTTGCAGATATTTTACATAAATCATTTAAAAGACTTGTCTCTGAGTCCAAATGAAACACAGAAATTGACCCCCCAGATTAGCAACTGTAGCCAACTGCACAGGGATCTACTTCCAGGGCAACTTGCCGGCTACTCAAGCTAGCTGTTTGGTCAGCCAGCTAGCATTAGGTTTGGCTGGACCAAATCTAAAGTTTTATTTGGAAAGTTTTAGGAAGCTGCTTGCCCAGATATACCTTGTTTTGCTGGAATTGTGTTTCCTGTATCTCTACAATGTCAGTGTAGTGTAGTTCTAGTGTAGTGCAAAGTTTGCACGACCCATTAGTCAGAAAGGCCACAATTACATGATTAAGACCCAGTTATAAAATGCCAAAATTTCCCTTTATGGGCAAACAAAACTATGAAAACAGGTACCATTACAAAGTGACATTGACCAAGCCTGGACGTGGTCATGGTCTGTTTTTTTTTCCAGCTTATTCCTGTCTCCCAGTGTGTGCAAATAACTCCAACATGGTAGAGACATCCTACAGAGACAAAACCTAAATATTTTTACATCCTTAGTATCACAAATTTGAATCTCATTTTTCTCCACCAGGTAACACTTCCTGAGTTGGTGTTTTAGTTTTCTCAAAACCTCCTGTGCTGGGATTTGTCCAGGAAAGGATGGATAAAAGTTTTCTAGCCCACAGAGCAAGTATCAGCTGAAGGAAAAGTAATAATCTAAAAATTACTATATGCCTTTTGTTACTGGTCAGCTTTCATTGGAAGAGAGTATAGTGCAATTTAAATGACCCCGTTGTGTCAATATTATTTGCATATCTGAGAGCTACTGTGCAACAAGCTAGTTTCAATACATTCATTAATCAGAAAACAGACTTTTTACAAACCTTTATATTAAGATCATTAAAAATTGATTCAATATTGGTTATTTAGGAAGTGTAGAATCGTGGGAATAAATGACATTATGTGGTGGGAGTTTCAATCTATTTCCTGTTGAGCAGTGTCAATATGTGGATTCCCTCTGATTCTCGACATTTCCAGGACTGTAGTATAATGAGTAAGGTGAGGTTTTGGATAAGGTCAGTCGGATGGTCAATTGTATTTTAATAATTTAATATATGTATTTAAACTTCATTGACTTGATCAGTGGCAGTTTTTGCTCTTGAGTGCATCCAAGTTCACTGGTGGGTCTGTGCCAGTCAAGATCATATCGCGTCATTTGGGTAATTTTCAAACAAGTCCAAGCCAAAACACACCAGCCTCTCAGCTGACCGGATGGCCCTGAGGATGAGAGACAGAGACTGGTTCATGGTGCTGTGGCAAAGTACTTCCTTTACTGCAGAGTTGTTTTTGACTGCTTTGCTGGTGACGTTGCAATGCAGGATGGCTTCCTGTGAGAACCTGAGGATGGAAAACTGAGGAGTCTTCCCTGGAAGACTGTATAACAGGTTCCTATGGAGAGAGAGAAATATAGAGGAGAGTGTTAATGAATAACTTAGTTCATACAAGCAGATTATGACTTGAGAACTATAACAATCTGTTAAATCAGATAGCACTAAGTCTTCATTGTCCATCTCTGATATGAAGGATGTTTGCCCTTGACCACAGCTTGTGGAAGTCAAAATGTTTAATTCTTATGCCATGTTGTAGTGTGGTGTAGGAGGATTTTACTCAATGGGATAAAAACTTAATTTGTTTGTAGAATACCATTGTACCTGCTGAATCATGTTTTGTGTAAATCAAATGTATTAAAAGGACAACTTAAAATGCTGTTTTAACTTGAACATACCCACTTCACATATTAAAAAAATGCATTTAAATCCACAGCACCCCGACAAATATGTATATTCAAGGTTCAAGGTACATTTATTAGTCATTCGCATAACATTTGTTGTAGCCCCCTTCACGTTACACACGTTACACACATACAAATATCCAAAATCAGAAGAGAATAAAAATAAAAACAATATATACAGTTACTTATATACATATATTATACAAATACATACAGTTATTTGTATACATATTATACAAAGTAGTGGTATGGTAACATGCAAAACCAGCATGACAGTCATGTCATTTATTTATGCTGGAGTGCAGAGGATGAGGATGAAGTGGAGTTGAGGAGTCTCACAGCCTGAGGAAAGAAGCTGTGCTGTAGTCTGGTGGTACGGCAGCGGATACTTCTGTATCACTTGCCAGACAGCAGCAGGGTGAACAGGCTTTGGCTGGGGTGGGTCACCGTGCACATCCCATGCCAGTTTGTGATGTTTCCAGTCAGGATGCTTTCTATTGCTCCTCTGTTAAAATTAAACTTGGCACAGGAATTTTGCCTTCTTAAGTTTCCTTAAGAAATACAGTCGTTTCTGAGCTTTCTTTACCAGCGTAGAAATGTGTGATGTCCATGACAGGTTCTCTATGATGCTGATTCCCAGGAACCTAAAACTGTTCACTTGCTCCACCTCAGCTCCACTGATGTAGACAGAGGTATGTGTCTTTGCCTCCTTTTTCCTAAAATCAACAATCAGCTACTTGGTTTTGCTGACATTGAGCAATAAGTTATTCTCTGTGCACCATTCTGCAAGATTGTTTTGATTTCCTCCCAATACATATACTCGTCGTCGTTTGTATGATGGTCGTGTCATCCGCAAACTTCACAAAAGAGTTCTCTCCATGTCGGGGATTAAAGTCATGGGTATACAGCGTGAACAGGAGGGGGCTGAGCACACAGCCCTGGGGGCTTCGGTGGAGCACTAGAGTGGAGGAGCTGTGACCGCCAATCCAAACATGTAATAATTGTTCTATGAATTCTGGATGACTGCCAGAGATACTGGATTTTCACCATCTGTGGTGCTCAGTAAAAATTAAACAATTCTCCACATTGCTTTGTGTGGGCTAAAAGGCATGTCACAGAATTTTTTTTTTAATTATTTTTTTGGTCTAGAACAGTGATTCTCAATGACTGTGCCGTGACCTGAACTGACTGACCTGTGACCTGCAGCCAGTTAATCTTCTACTTGGCAAACTGATGCTAAACTGCTTTGAGATGATTTGATTTGACATTCATAGACTTATGGGAAGACAATCACAACTGAAACAAGGACATATGAAAACTTATTTTTCATGTTTGGACCTCTGCTTAATTTTTTATTGCAAACAAGTCACAAACATGCTGTACCATATGAATTATTGTCCTTTAAAGACCCCCTATCTATGTCTCTTTGTCTTCCTGTCACACTGTAGTACACACCAGCATGCACACGCATTCGGCAAAGCACATATATAAACACAGACAAGCCTTTGGGGATAGTAGAGTAGTCATTTGTAGGTCAGAATGGCAGAGACTTCAGAGTGTTGTTCTCCTCAGGGCTGAAGTACATTGATTTCTCTTAAAGTGGCTGAACGGACAGTCTTAGAGAGTAAATGGAGTGATTCTTCATCTGTTAAGACACAGGTCGTGAGCTGTAGGGTGTGAAGGAACACTGACCTTCAGCATACAATTTAGACTCAAAGTCAGAGGACTGTGAAGATTCTGTAACAATTCTACCACATGACACCAGTAAAGGTCCTGTCCTGTAGGGTAAGGGTGTTTAGGCTATTGTAATATATATTTGTTGACAAGAGTGACAGTGGACATTATTAATTAAATAAAAGCAATATAAAGAATTTAGTTGTTGAATGCAAGCAGCTGTCATATTCACCACAATGTCCATGTTTGCTTTTTAGCTTCTGTATCTTCTGGGTTTGATCTTACCACAACATACTGTAGCTCATGAATGCAATGCTATGTCGCAGCCAACTCTCATAATTTAGATTTTCGACCAGCACATGAACACATAAGTCAGCAGCAGACTTTCAAATGAGTCTGTGCTTTCAACTGAACACCTTTGACAAAAATAAAACAACTGGCATAAAACAGAATTTATTAGCTGTAATGGACTGCCTATCTTAAGTAATTTTCAAGTCTCTGCAAGTTCATTTTCATACTGTTGGAAAACAGTGTCTACCAGAAAGATTGAAAAATCAACCCTATCACAGACAAAATGTCAATATAGGCCTTTTTCATAGAAAATATTCTGACATGCCACAAGCGGAAAAGCACAGGTGTAAATGATAAAATGAAGGATGGCTTAATTCCATTTAGCTGCATAGTTACGCCTGTGCTTTTCTGACTATGACAAGTCAAAATATCTGCTGTGAAAAAGGCCTATTGATTCTGCAAAAACCTACACTATGTTTAATGAGGTATTTTAACATTACAATTTTAAACCTCTCACCGTTTACAATATCTGTGCAACTTTGGTATAGGTTAGGGTTAGGTCACTAAAACATATTTTTTTGGCCACTTTGGGGCAACAAGCTGGAAACACAACATTGAGCTGTAAATTTACACATCCAGCAGAAATGGAGCAACACTTGCATTTAATTTGAGTTGTGTTTCTGGCCACCTGAATAATTTAAGTACAATATTCACTCTTCTTTTAGCTCTTTTTGTCTCCACCATCTCCTGAGGGAAATATCTGGCTATTTAACTGCTAAATATTCCACTATGTTCACCAGCTATTTACTAACTTTGTCTGCCTGCTGTTTAGTGCTGTGCAGGTTGTGTATAGTCAGTCTATCAGAGGTTTTAAACTACTGCCTGCCTGAGAGTGGTGAGATTGAGTCAAAACAGTAATGTTGTTAGCCGTGAAAACAAAACAATGAGCTGAAAGATGCTAAAACACTCCGTAGAGCTGAGGGGAACTGCAGAGATCGCTGAATTCTCTGCGAGTTCATTTCGAGCGATGCCTCAAATTCAAATTACACAGTCATGTGACCCATTGAGAATATAAAATATTTATTACTGCAGCTTTAAGGTTAAGGCATGGTTAGGGCTAGGCATAAAAGCCTGAGATGCTACACACTCATCCACCACCCAGACTACCACACCCTAACTTTCTGTCTTGCTCCAAAAGGGCACACTACTTCCTGTATAGGCACAGAATTTCGGCACAGGACATAAATCGTGAGGTGTCGAATCATCCAAAATAGATGTAATTCCTTTGGATACTGGGATGACAAAAACTACATTCAACAATCTACAACACTTTGTAAGCTTTGGAACATGATCAGCAGTAAATTTGAAGAAACAATGATTTTCCAGATGATGATTTAGAAGCATAACTCCAGTTTAGACTTTTAAAAAAAGCAATCAAAGCTGATTTTTGGTGAAATATACGACTCAGTAATACAAATGAACAAATATGTACAACAACAATCTGTAACATTTTTGGCTTAATTTATCTGTTTCAGTCACAAGTCTCTGTTACATAAATATGTGGCTCTATTCAAACCCAACAGGGCCGTTATGGATAGAGCTGCAATGCTCATGCTTTATTTGTCATTTGGTAGGTGAGAGAGTGGGTGCACTGCTGGAGAACAGTGGTGATCAAATGACTACCCAGATGTATTTTTTTATTATTATTACAAGGCAATTATCAGCCTGATGTCTTGCCAAACAAAATAAAGCAAGACCTAATATTGTACCATGGCCACTAAGAATTCTCTATTCTGAGTGGCTGGCAGGTGTGGATTAAATTTAAGTAACCAGACAGTATAACTGAACACCTATAATGCAGGTGTTTGTTTATAGTTCTAAATGAATGTGCCAGTATTAAACTGTAAAGACAGCGATAGTGAAGCTCATCTAAAGAGCTTGGAGCTAGTGTTATTTGTCCATCCATCCATCCATTGTCTATACCGCTTATCCTCTTAGAGGGTCGCGGGGGGCAGGAGCCAATCCCAGCTGACATTGGGCGAGAGGCGGGGTACACCCAGGACTGGTCACCAGTCAATCACAGGGCTGACACATAGAGACAGACAAACATTCACACCCACAGTCACACCTACGGACAATTTAGAATCACCAATTAACCTAACTTGCATGTCTTTGGATGGTGGGAGGAAGCCGGAGTGTCCGGAGAGAACCCACGCGGACACGGGGAGAACATGCAAACTCCACACAGAAGGGCCCCAGCCGGCCGGCGGGTGCGAACCCAGAACCCTCTTGCTGTGAGGTGACAGTGCTAACTCTTGCTGTGAGGTGACAGTGCTAACCACTGCACCACCGTGCCGCCCAGTGTTATTTGTGTTACCAACAAAATTAAGTAGATAAATAGCCTTTCAGTGAGAGCCTAGCAAACTGAATTTCAAAAAGTAAAAAACCAAAGGACTTTTAAAATCAGCAATGTCAGCTATGGTGAAGCTGGTCAAAGCTGCACAGAAAATAAAGGGGTGTGGAGAAGTCACAGTTAAGAGTGTGAGAGGGAAATATAGTCAACAATAGAGAGCTAATGTGTCTGTTTGTTTGACGGTTCAGTTTCTAGTAGCTTTCAATGGACTCCAAGAACAATGTTCTGGAAGATACATTGCCGGTAGAAATTTTGAGGTACAGTAAGAGTAGAGCAATACCATAACAACTGGCATTTTTAATTTCATTACATCTGTTTTTTTGTTGGAAAGTAGCCATGGTATAAACGACATAATACACTCCAAGTAATACGTTCCATGACTGTAATGGAGGATGCAGAAGCTAAAATCCACCTGACGTGAAGTGGAGGGTGTTTTGCCTCCGCATTGCAAACCATGGAATGTACAACTTTTCAGGTATTATCCCTTACATACTATTATACTATTAGTAATATTACTAATATACAATAATTTATTGGAAAACTGCAGTAATGAAAACAGAACAAAAATGAAACAAACAAACAAAAACACACAAAAAAGAAAACAAAAGGGGAGCAACGCGATGCTTGAAAGTGCCTCAGAACCAGCGCAATCTTGTTTGTACATGTCCCCTAAACATTATCCACGTCATCCACTGTCTGCCTGTGAATATCCAGTTATGAAAGAAGTCTTTTTGAAGCACCTCAGAGTGTACATAAAGACATCTGCTATCGATCGGCGTGGCCCTTGGCAGCCTGACATCCACTCTTAATGGAGGCCGTCTCCTGCTTCGCAACACAACAAATTGGGTTTAAACTATGTCTACTGGTCCCAGGTGTCACTCACACAGCAGTAGTAGCAGCAGCAGCAGCAGCATCCATCCAACACTGACAGCTGCATGGTGTGTCTGTGTGTTCTGGTACCTCTTTGTGAAAACCAATTTAAGATTTAGTTTCACACTGAAAACATTACGGCTTATTCTCCCTTTTGCAACAGGAAATTTAAAGATTGGGAATTGGGTTTAGGTATGAGGTTAGAAACAAAAATCCCTAACTTGTCTGTATTTAATGGGTTGGTCATTTTGTGAATTTGGACACCTTTTATTTTGGTGCTACATTTGCAAATAAATGGTATGGATATAGAATTTGAAGGTGAAAGGTCCAACTTCCCGATTCCCAAGGCAACGGTTCCAAATCTAGAACTGGAAGAAAAAAAATATCCTGCAAGACTATACTTCTTGAAATTGAAGTGAAGTCCAAATGCATAAATGCATTAACCCTAAATGCATTAACTGAGATATGACATCACTCATGGCAGTATAAAGTTTCTTATTAACTCAACTTGATTTAGAGTCCAAAGGATACTTATTTTTTCATTGTAACATACTGGAAAGGGAACTTCAGTGTGCATATTATGCAGAAAATTAATGTTTGTTTGGGGAGTTGGCATGATCAGAAAGTCAGCCTATTGAGTTTGGAAGTCCAGTTCCAGGTCTTTTAACTTCCCAAGCTAGAATGGTGCCTTCAGAACCCAATATGTGAATCCATTCAAATCCAATGTGCAGCTGCACATACTGGTTTTGGATGTTATCTTTTTCTGTGTAACATACTGAGAAGGGAACCTCTCTGTGCACATGTGAATGTTGGCATATTAGTTCTGGAAGTCAGCATGTTGGTTTTGGAAGTCACACTTTAAATGTTGACCTCCAAAACCAAGATCACTCTCCAAATTCAGTAAGGAATTTCCCAATGCAATAGGCAGCTACACATGTGGATTTGGGGAATTGTCCCTTCTTGGTTTAAGATACTGGAAATGGAACCGTAGAAGTGCAGAAGTTTCTTATTGGTTTTGAAAGTGTGTACATCAGTTTTGGAAGTCAGCACATTGATTTTGGAAGTAACATTTCCAGGTCTTGCATCCTCCAAATCTAGTGTGCTGACTTCCAAAATATGTTCTCAATTCAATATGAAGCTCCACGTATTGGTATTGGATGATATCGCTTTTCAGTGTTGGGTGTGCATATGTGTAAGTTCCTTATTGTTTTTCGAAGTTGGTATTAGTTCTAGGCATAGGCATATTGATTTTCAAGTCTTTCACCTTCAAGATATAGTATTCTAACTTCCAAAATGGATGTCAACTCCACACCAGAAAAAGCTTGAGTAAAGATGATTTTTTTTCAAACTATCTAAATTTATATTGGCATTTTTATATAACCAAAGATGTGCACATCACACACATAACACTTGCTAATAAGGTCGATGCAACTGATGTGTGAAACTCTCACTATCAGGTTTGCACTTTCAAGGAAACTCAGTGAGAGAATCTACCATGGTGAGGTTGTGACCCATTCCTTGATTAGTTAGCAACACCTAACATGTATTGCAAACTTAAATGGGCTCTGACATGTACATCCCTGTCTGTTGCATAATGGACAACATTCCTATAAAGTAATTAAGAAGCCTTCATAGTCTGACTAAATATTTAGCAACTTGAGGTGAAGTCTACCCTCTTGACCTAGACATGTCCATTGCTTAAAATTAACTGTAATGAGCTGTAGAATCTTGGATTCCCAATACTAAAATCCATGACACAGATTTTAAAGAAGGTCGCATTTAAATCACAATTTGCCAGTGGTTTTAACATCAACCTTGACGCAAACATCAATCAGTTCTAATTTCACCTGACGTCTTGCAGTTTAACCAGCTAAGCAGGAGGGGTTATTGCATGTATTTCCCTAGATACAGTCTACTTGAACCAAACACTTAACCTCGGATATAAATGTAACAGGAGTGAATGAAAAGAGCAAGTTCGCCTAGACTTGATTGATGTTTCCCCACTACCATTGTCGATGCAGTTGGAGGCAATTGGATTTATATTGTAGTTGCCCTACCCATAATTCAACACCTTTTTTTTCAATGCTCATATATCATGCAAGGTACTAAGCAAGCTAAATAACAAAGTTTCCTTGGCATGTAAATGACTTGGCTTGAACATTCATCTCACCTAAGATATTATTATTAAAGCCCAACAAGAGAGAGGGTTTGATGTGTGAAATGTGAAGTGGATTTACAACATTACAAGGATATCCCATTTGTTAAACATGTTGAATAATAATGATAATTAGACTGTCAGAGACCTTACCAGAGTATCCTTGGTTTTAGACATCAAGGCCTGAAGGCAAAATGGACAGGTCAGGTTGGTCTGACTTCAGTGACCTGTGTGTAACAACTGGAGAGTCCCTGGACTCAATGAAAGTTTACTTATTCAACCTGCTGAGGGCCACTTTCTCCAATGGTGGCATTAAACATCATCATCATTTTCACTCTTGTACTAATTCTAATTCTTGTAGTTGGTTAGTTAGTGATCTCAGCCATTACATAATGGTAATGTTAGTTGAAAAATGTAAAATACGGTTTGTGATATGATTGAAGTTCTACTTAATGTTTTTGCCTTTATTGATAGTAGACTAATGCTATGGTAGTCATTCATGAGCTTGGGTCTGTGGGACACTAGATTTCTAATTGTAACAGATATTCAAAATATCCATCCATCCATCCATTGTCTATACCGCTTATCCTCTTAGAGGGTCGCGGGGGGCTGGAGCCAATCCCAGCTGACATAGGGCGAGAGGCGGGGTACACCCAGGACTGGTCGCCAGTCAATCACAGGGCTGACACATAGAGACAGACAAACATTCACACTCACAGTCACACCTACGGACAATTTTAGAATCACCAATTAACCTAACTTGCATGTCTTTGGATGGTGGGAGGAAGCCGGAGTGCCCGGAGAGAACCCACACGGACACGGGGAGAACATGCAAACTCCATACAGAAGGGCCCCAGCCGGCCGGCGGGTGCAAACCCAGAACCCTCTTGCTGTGAGGCAACAGTGCTAACCACTGCACCACCGTGCACCGTGCACCGTTCAAAATATATTCTTCTAAATAATATACAGTCTAATGTACACTGTAGTATTCTGTAGTATAGTATATCGATGCCAAGGTTGAGCAAGAATGCAGTTGTTCAGCTTTAAAGTTGTATAACTCTGGATAAAAATGGCATTTAAAATTCAGTTCAAACCCCTCAAGGCACACAGCAGGACCACCCACTGACCCTGTCGGTGACCAAAAGTACTTATTATCCTGGACTGTGTCCAGTGTCAGCAGCAACTGCATCTTTGAATTGAAATATTTACAGCTAGACCACAAACTGGTCTGCACTGAAAACCCTTCACAACATCTTATAGCTCAGATACACAGTGAATGGGATTCTCTGGAACGTGTTTTAAGGACCAGTGTGCAATTTAATAAGATACGCCTTTATTGATCCCCAGAGGGGAAATTCAGGTTAGTGAGAGGTTACTTAAGAACACAAGTATCATGCACATAACCACAACATTACAAATCATAGGCATCATTATGAATTTGTAGTACTGCACTGCTAGACACAAAAAATGCCATAAATATGTGATTTTGTTGCTTAAAAATGTACCTTCAGTTTTGTTGCTTAAAATAATATATATAAACCGTCATGGTAAACATTTCAAAGACTGCTCAGTCCTAGTAGTCTAATTGTCTCAGTCCTGTGAGGGAATGGTAACTTCCTTTATAAATGAGTGCTATTAAGCCTTAATGCTTTCCGAGCATGATGGAGCAGCTAATTTTAGCTTGGATGCTAATGGGAGTCTAGGACAATTAACATGTCTATTACTGCCATAAACTGTGAATAACACTGAACAGCAGATCCCATTTATTCTGTTAGAATCTTGTTGAAAAGTAGACAGCTAAAGAGCTGTGGGGGAAGACATAGTGTGTACCAGACACTGTGAGGATGCTAAAATCAAACAGAACAGAGGTGTTACTATTATGAGATAGAAATATAGTCGCTGAGATAAAGTCCCTGATATCAGTCAAGGTCAGCTGTTCTCCAACTAAATGTGATTTGATATGATTTATTGTGTTTATTCTTTAGCTGGACAGTTTGTCTAAAATAACTTCACCACCTAATCTGGAGCTCTGTACATGCACTGTACAGAGCCTATGAATTACTGCTGTTCTACCCTGAAAAGCTGCTGCTTGGAAACAATTCAGACACTGCTGTGTGTAAATTATTTCACTTCTCCCTTTTTTGTCAGAAGGAATAAATATGTGTTCACTGTGAAGCTCAAGTTTTATGTTACATTATTGCTGTTCTGCTCCGTATGTAGAACAAGTTGAAAAAGAAGTGGATGCAACCAATGCAAGATAGAAGGCTGACAGGGGATTTAAATCATGGCTGCCACTATATAGGACTGCATGTGATTTAGGGACTGTGCGGAAATTATTAGGGCGAGGGGGGGGGGGGTCTGAAAAGGGGGAGGGTTATGCATTTTTTTCCTTTTTGCTGAGTCTAAATGTGCACATTTTTAGAATTATTATCATTGTCATCGTTGTCTTTCTTCCAAAGTCATAGGAACTTGGGCAGTGAGGATGTTAACCACCTCTATTTGTTATTCTTGGGAGGGCTCATGCCAAATCGAATTATTTTATATTGGGGCGAGGGTATTGCAGTTTTTTTCTAAGTCAGGGGGTGGGTCCAAACTGGAGGTGTAATGCAAAGCTACTATTTGTATCTGCTTATTTAACAAAAATACCTGTATTCGTATCTATATTCAGATTTTTTTTACCAGAAAGGTCGGTGCCTACAGCTGAAGTTGTTGCTTCATATTCTGTGTTAAATGGCTTTCCACTGACATTTTTTAGTGTTCTTATGAAAAGAAATGAGAAAGCTGCAAACCCTGCCAAAAATCTGAAAAGCTCTCTTGGCCATTTTGTGTGCACTTTTGAGACGGTGCATAACTTCAGCTTCTCAGTTTCCATCTACTGTCAAGTCACGCAAAGTGCCAGCCTTCAAAATCAGATCACAATGTAAAAATAACACCTGTACAACGTCAGTCAAACTGCAATGCACAATTAATATGGTAATAAGACTAACAAAAATATATTTTTACATGATTTCTAAATGGAGGGTGGTACTTTTTTATAAGATGAAATATGAGAGTCAGCTCCCCTCCCCACCCCAATAACTTTCATACAGTCCCTTACTGTAACTCCTAATGTGATCAGCAAATATGAATTCCTGGGTTTGACCTCGGGAATTGTTGTCCCGAAATGACTACTGGTGCGTTCCAAATGTTTCAAAGGCGGAGCAGGAACTTGTTGTGCCAGCTTGTTCTGAATAAGCCAGGTTACCACTACATTCATTCAGCATCAGTGGGCCACCACTACAATCACTGTGCACAACATTGCATAATATCCTTACAATAAAAGGTAAAATAGTCAACAATTAACAAATGCCTCTTTAATTACCTATTTGATGGCAGCAGACCAGATTTAAAAAGGCCTTTTGGAATCAAGTCATTAATATAAAAAACTCCGGGGGATACTGTATATATAGGCACTTTCAACGCACCATGTGATCACTTAACTCTCCCTGATTTAGGCAATCAATAAATGACCAAACAGTACAGTGAAATTGTGCTAAATTCAAAACATTCAAGATGTATTACAGAAACGGTGTGAGAATTAGTTCTTTGTTCATTCCGCTGAAACCACTCACCACCATGAAGCCATCTGCCTTTTACAGGACAAGTGTGTAGGATTTAGTGGCATCTAACCCTCCCCTTCTGAGCATGTAGGAGAACCCACAGTGGAAAATGTGGGCAGTAACTCACCTCCAACTTCCCTTAGGCAATATCATTAGGAAGCACTCCATAAATTTTCATTGTTATGCAGATGATACCCAGTTATATTTATCGATCAAGCCAGATGAAACCAATCAATTAGCTAAACTTCAAGCATGCCTTAAGGACATAAAAACCTGGATGACCTGCAATTTTCTGATGTTAAACTCAGACAAAACCGAAGTTATTGTGCCCCGAACACCTTCGAAACACATTATCTAAAGATATAGTTTCTCTAGTTGGCATTGCCCTGGCCTCCAGCGAAACCGTAAGGAATCTTGGAGTTACCTTTGATCAGGATATGTCCTTTAACTCCCACATAAAACAAACTTCAAGGACTGCCTTTTTTCACTGACATAACACATAACATTGCAAAAATCAGGCACATCCTGTCTTAAAAAGATGGAGAAAAACTAGTTTATGCATTTGTTACATCTAGGCTGGATTATTGCAACTCTCTATTAACAGGCTGCCCCAATAAGTCCCTTAAGACTCTCCAGCTGATCCAGAATGCTGTGGCACCTTTACTGACAAGAACCAGAAAAAGAGATCATATTTCTCCAATATTAGCTTCTCTACACTGGCTCCCTGTAAAATCCAGAATAGAATTTAAAATCCTTCTCCTCACCTTCAAAGCCCTAAATGGTCAGGCACCATCATATCTCAAAGAGCTCATAGTACCCTATTACCCCACTAGAGCACTGCGCTCCCAGAATGCAGGGTTCCTTGTGGTTCCTAGAGTCTCTAAAAGTAGAATGGGAGCCAGAGCCTTCAGCTATCAAGCTCCTCTCCTGTGGAACCAGATCCCAGTTTGTGTACGGGAGGCGGACAACCTCCTCACATTTAGGAGTAGGCTTAAGACTTTCCTCTTTGATAAAGCTTATAGTAGGGCTGACTCAGGTGACCCCTGAGCCACCCCTTAGTTATGCTGATATAGGCCTAACCAGTCGAGGCAGATGACCGCCCATCCAGAGCCTGGTTCTCCTCAAGGTTTCTACCTGTTAAAAGGGAGTTTTTCCTTGCCACTGTCGCATAGTGCTTGCTCATGATGGGAACTTTCGGGTCTCTGTAAATATAAAGAGTCGGTCTAGACCTGCTCTATATGAAAAAGTGCCCTGAGATAACTTTGTTATGATATGGCGCTATATAAATAAAACTGAATTGAATTGAATTGAATAGAGAAAAGTTCTAAATACGTAGCAGTGGGTCTTGCATGAAGCCCAATGAGTCTGATCCAAGGGGCTAACTGTCCAATCCCTCCACAGTATCAAAGCAGTCTGATATCAGTTTTGAAAGACTGTAGGTGCACGTTATTGGTGTATTCTACTCGTTACACTGGTAAACGCCCTACACTCACAATCATTTTCTGAATGCCTGCAATGTAATCACAAATGACTTTACAACCCTACTATTAAGAAAACAGCAGATGTCATGAGTAACAAGTGACTGAAGTCTACATTTTTCATCCACGTGTCAGTGTTGATGTTAAGTTGTTATGAGGCAAAAATAGTGAAAATTTGTTTTAAAGGTCTCCTGTGGAGTTTTTGACCTCTAATGGTGCTACAGAGATATGTTTTTAGACACGATCATTCCACTGATCAACAGTTGGTGGCAGTAATGCACCAAGAAACTTAGCAATGTACGAATGAAGGCAAATTAACCCAAAGAAAGACAAAAGCAAAAGTGGGTGTAAACAATGTAGGTTTCAAAATATTCAAAAAGTCAGCTTTGCAAATGTGACGAAGGAAATGCATTTAACACATTGAACATTACAGTTTTTGTTTACAAGACAAATCCACAGGGTACCTTTAATAAATGTCATGTAATGCTGGCGAAATGAGGCCGCCAGATGCAAAGGCTCGACAATTTCAGGAGAGCTGAGTGGGTGTTTTAGACTGCACAAATAACAGAACCAAGTTAATGGAGAGGCAGGAGAACCAGCTGAGCTGACAGTGAAGAGGAGGTGCCCACTGATTAGCGAGCCAAAGGTGGAAAAACTTTCTGAGATGGATGTTATTCAGGTTGGCTGCAAGTTTAAAGTCAGCTCAGATTCAAGACCTTTTAATGCTAACTGGAATGGAAAATAACACCAATTGTATCACTGGAAAAATATACAGAAAGGAACTATTGACCCATAAAAACACATTCCACATGACCTGTATAATTTTTCACTAGAAAAACAGAACTCCAAGAAACATATTGCTAGAAGGGACTTTCAGATGTCCAACTCTAAATTCAACTATATTCAAGATTTTGAGGTCTTGAGTTTATGTAACATAATTTCACACATTTTAAGATTTTCCATACTGAATGTGTGAGCGTTCCTGGATTGGGGGTGGGGGTGGGGGTGGTGATATACCCATTACCTCCTACCACACTACACCTACTGTTGCAACTCTGAGACACTAACTTGTCTCCTACCTGTACACTCCAGGCGGTGTCTGTGGGATGATGAAGCTCTTCTCCAGGTCACGGAGCACATCATTCAGCATCCGCACGTGGGCGGGGTCACGCTCTTTAGGGTCATTTGCCGGCCGCATAGTTTCTGACTGGAAGAAAGCTGCGTGGTCCCTTAGAGAGGAGGCTGAGGACAGCAGGGGCTGAGATACCACGCTCTTGTCTAGACACACACAGTACAGGGAGAAGACAAAGTAACAAAACAACACATGAAAAAATGTACCAAGCTATGTAATTGTCTGCTGCAGAAATAGTATAGTTGACTTATATATATATATATAAGCATACATATGGAAAACACAATGAAATTGCAAGGAAGAGGTGGTGGTTTCAAGTTGAAGCTCATTGTGGATCTTAAAAATTAAACCAAAATCTCTGTGACACATTCTCAACAAAACCTGTGCAATGGCTTTTTATGGCCTGAAGGGAATTTGGGGACCAGATGTATCAAGGCCCACCTCACAAAAAATGGTGTCACGGCTTTGAAAATATTGGACCACTAATGGAATTAAGATAAGATAAGCCTTTATTGTCCCACAGCGGGGAAATTTTAGAATGAACGTGGTCTGATGAGTCTTTCAGACTTTTTCCCGTCATCTAGACGAGTTTATGTTTGGAGGAAGAAGGGGTTCTTTAAACACTGAATATCTTTTTTTTTTATTGGTCTGCATATTCAAATACTGTTTCTACATGAAGTTCCTACATGTCCTGTATGCCCAAAAACATACTAAGCAAAACTGTGGTTTTATAAACAGCTGGGTGAATACTGAATGAACTCCTTTTTCACTCCCAAACAGCAAACTAAAGATGATCCCGATGATCACATTAACTATTAAAGGATATAATTTAAATATTTCATCCAATGTCTCTCTTTCAACCCCCATACCAGCCATACACTCAATACACTAAATTAAACAGGGCCTCTTCTCCTTTCTTACCTCCAACATGCACGCACACACACACACACACACACACACACACACAAAACCCAAACAGTTACTTACACAATGCCATCCTCATTAGCCTGTCAACACAAAGCTGGCTTGTTTTACAGTACATTTGGCACTGCAAATCAATTACCTTGCATTTACAGTTAACTGGCCTGTATTCTTGGCTCTATTATATGATATCTGGCTGGATCCAGTGGGCCTGTGTTGGAAAGGCTGGAATCTGTTGTGTTACTGTCTGTATGAGCACAAAGGTTCATGTTCCGGTGTTCGAAATGGTTTACATTCAATTAGCCACAAATGGATGCTTTTACAGTACATGGACACAATAAGGCCATAATATTTGCAATTCTGCAGGTCAAGAAATACTCCTATAAGCTGTTTACATGATTTCATACACTGACAATGTCCCATGATGATAATGTGATCCAAGTACTGTATATATACTATATTTGAAGAGGAACATGTCATTGGGATGGGCTGTTCACAAATTCCTGCTGTGACATTGGATCCTTTATACATTTTTGCATTGCTTGTATCTGTAAAAACGAGTGACAAATAAAAAACAAATCAAAAATTCATACCCAAGCAGTGCCCTCCCAACTTCAAAAGATGACAATAAAAATAACAATGACAATTACGCTCGGCTAAATAGTAATGAAAATATAAGGTACATGAAAGATGTAGGCTCAAAATGAATGAGCTGTGGTGGTGTTCATTTGCTACTACTGACACTGATAGCAACACCCGATCTTAACAACCACAGTTATATTTTCAAAAATATTTTATTTTGTGGTTTCTTTTCCTTAAAACATATTTTTTATGGTAGTATGATGTTTGATGTGTACTGCTATTTTATGCTAATTGGGTGAAGTGAGATATGGTAACTAGAATATTACGTAGGTGCATCTCAGCACGGGCTGAATCAGAGGGCATCCAAAGAAATCTCCTACAGACCACCAGTTCATCACAGGACTAACACTTGTTTTTTTTTCAACACTATCACCTTTTTTGTACAATAAGGTGGGTTTCAATTATGTTTTTTTTTGTCAGTTTGTGGAACTGATAGCACACTGAGTTCTGTCTCTATGTGTCAGCCCTGTGTTGACTGGCGACCTGTCCAGGGTCTATCCCGCCTCCCACTCAATGTGAGCTGGGAATGGCTCCAGCCCCCTGTGACCCTCTGTAGAATAAACGCGTATAGCTAATGGATGGATTGGTTTATGTGCACAAAAATTGCAGCTTTTTCAGATTAGGGACTGTATATTTGTTTGGGATTGGTGTAAAAGGGCTTTCTTCCTATAGTTTGTGTTGAATGAATGTGAAGAGTTGTCTGAGGTCACAACAGTAGGCAGTGCACACATGTTTAGGATTATATGTAGTTTTTATTCTAATCAAAAGGAGACTATACACTAAGAACATGTAACATACTGGTCTTAATCAACAGACCTTGGTGTGTGTTTGTGATTCTTTGGATCAGAGTGTGTCACAGTAGGTTGGGAACAGAGCGTGACTCATCGGAGAGGAGAGGGGAAGACAGTGGGGACCAAAAATAGAGAACTGTTCCCTCCTACAAATTTAAATGTCTCTGGCTCCTCGCAGCCAGCTGGGACTCATGAAATATTGTTTGATTGTTGTAATCCATCACATCTTTTGACACACAGGGACGTGTGTGAGTGTATTTCTATTTGGGTATGCAGTTGGGATTTGGCCTCCTGTGATAACACTGGCAGAGAGAAGAGAGAGAAAAACAAAAGAGCTTTGGATAATGCTTTTGTTCAATGGAATAGTTTTCCTTTTTAGTATACCAACATCAACAGATTATGAATGCTGGCCTTACTTGTCATGTAGGTTTAAATGATTCTCGTTTGGCTATACTGATATAGGTTCTTAAAGGTACTGTATAGAGATTTCAGAAAGTCCTTATTATAAACATAGACTGTATATAAAGATGGACGGCACGTCTCCACTTCCTCACACTGTACAAAAATGAAGACAAAATATCCTTGATACGGGAGCTGCCATCTCGCACTGGTGACGTCATTTGGAGCCAGAGTCTGCACAGTAGTGATTCACGGTGGAGCGGTATCGAGTTCCCGCCTATACATCCGCATGAACCGATCGCGATTGCAAATTAGTCGCACACTGTAGGGGAGCTTCTCCTTCTTCTTCGTTTGGGTTTATGGCAGTTGTAGGGGAGCCGCTGAACTGGAGAGAGATTCAAGGCACTCGGGAGTGCGTGTAACGTCACAAAGCAGATTAAAAATAAAGAATAATAAAAGTGAGCATACATTCATTTCTAAGTATATAGACTGCAAAAACCTATTAACACATAATGAAATTGACTAACAACTTAAAAGAATAATGCTGCATATTAGATTCAGTCTCTCACCTTATATTTCCATTTCCACTTTACCACATCTCCTAAACTCCCTCAAGATAATCGTCAGTGTATGAATGTGTTTGCCTAGTCTGAACTGTGTGAGGTGATGCCTGTTCTTCATTTCAAATTACAGTTTATACATGGGAAATGGTATTTTAAAACATATTTTCCTTTGTGCTTGCTTTTCCTTAAAAGACCTGTCAACATATATTTTACGTTTGATGTCTGATGTGTACTGCTATGATTTCATGCTAATGGAGTAAAGTGGGTTAACTAAGCATATAGAATGTCACATAGGTGCATCTCAGCATGGGCTGAGTCAGAGGGCATGCAAGGAAATATCCTAGACAGACCATCAGTTCATCAAGGGACAAACACACAAAAGGACCAGGACAGAGATTCCACTCCTTGAGGCCTTTTTACTGTGAGGCAACAGTGGTAACTGCGCTCTATCACCTTTTTTGCACAATAAAATGGAGTTTAATGATGTTTTTCAGCTGATCCACGTGTTGAAAGAATGAAACAAAATAGTGAATTCAGTTCTTTCTTTTGTTCATATTGGTGACTGTTATGTCCTTGGTGATGACTGATTGGACATTCGTAATTTAATCATATTTTATTTAACACTACTTCACTGATTACAAGCAGGGACCTGAGTGTTTCACTGCTTTATGTTCACAGAAATGTGTTCATTGAAGTCAAGGTCAGACCATGGTTTTGAGAAATTGTGAAAGAAACATGCCTCTTCTACTTATCATATACCTGGACATTTGTTTTACTAATGCACATACAGTAGGGAATCCACTACAAATGGATTTCAACTTGAGGGGAAAAAATCAAAAGGATCCCTTTAAACCACTCCAACATTTTACTGTTAAAGGTGTAAGGAGAAGGTTCCGCAGTGCCACATGTAGTTTGGTGTTTTAATTCTAACATTGTTCAGAAGCACAGAATTCTGGATAGTAAAGTAATAGTAGCAGTAATAGTATAATTGAATTAGCACGAATGAGGAAGGCCAACGAAAACTGTTAGAAGCACAAATTAACTAACTGGCAAGCTCGAATATACACAACATTGGCTTTTTAGTTCATGAGCATACATAGGTCTCTTTCACACAGCTCATAGCTTATTCAGTTATTCAGTTCAGTCTATTCCAGTAGATAGCAAATGATTTGATGTAGGCAAACTACCATCCAGTTCTCATTCTGAAATGTTATACACATGTTGTGTTATTAATTAGTTAGAGCACATATTTATGTTTGCAAAATACACCACTCAGTACCAACAAAGCACAGCTTTGGGGTTTGTGTTCACTGAGCTGTGCGAAAGAGACCATGAATGCATATTCCATGCAAAGCAATCATGTTGACTGTTGACAATGACTCCAACAGCTCCTTACTTGTCATTAGGCATTCCAGCTAACACTTCACAAAGGGATTTTAAAGGACTTTTTTAAGTCTACCTTAATACAATACTCACATGCCATATGTACCTTGAAAGGTTGCTGTAATTATTTCTACTCTCCGCACATAGTCCTTGTTCCATGCAAAAATGCATTCTAAATTTCCACTGAAGCTAAAAGGAGGAGGCTTCAGCAGTCAAGAGCGTGGCAATTGTGTGTAAATCTACTGCTAGCACTGTGTCCCCATTAACAAACCTTTCCATGACTCTGGGTTTCAACCCCCCACCCCCATCTATTACACTGTATACAAGGAAGTGAGTATCATATTAAGATGGAATTAGGTGGAATTGAACTTATCCTTTGAAGCAGCAGCAGGTCTTGGTTAACCTTTGCTTGCCCTTCATACTGTATGTTATCTGCAATCTTGGAAGACCAGCTAGGGTAACTAGTTAATCTAAGTAACTAACTCAAGCTCAGAAGGGTTAACAGTTAGCTAACAGTTAGCAAGCTCTCTAGTTTGGAAAACTATTGGGACTGACTGACTAGCGTTAGCATGTTCCCGGCTGGCTGGTGTGTAAATGGTTAGCTTGCCAGCTACAGTAGTTCGCCAACTAGCCCTGCGAGTAGTGTCACAAAGCTTCTAAAACCACATAATTCGCAAAGATGCACAGATGAATTCCGCTGTGCACCTTTCTGATGTGACTGGGCCTTTAGACAGCACTCTCCACCACCGTCATCCAACTCCAAATGAGGGGGTATCTTTTGGAAGAATGCTGTTCATCCCTCCAGGAGAGACAAAAAGTATTGAAGCTGTTCTGGATACTTGTGGTGGCCCACCAACTCACTATGACATGGTTTTTTTCTTTCATTTGTCACTGTAGTTTTTTACATTCTGAAGTTACAATGCTGGGTTCCTTAAAAGTGGTCACCGTCTCTCCTATCTCTGCCTCTGGAGTTATTAGAAATTAAAACTCGAAAATGTACATCATACAATAGGTTTTAAGTGACATGCAGATGTAAGAAATAATGAATTCATATGGGCACACACATTTACTTTGATTTCCTCAGTGTATTCTAGTGATTCCCTGCTCCACCTTTCTTTGGTGCTGCAGTTGAGGACCAAAGGCAGCCTCCTACTGAGCACTATCACTACAGTAAATTAATGGAGATTTATGTCAGATCAGACTAGACCAAAGGCAATTTTACATGAAAAGAGAAAATAAAGGAGAATAGTGATTAAAAAAGTTGAACAAAAGGTTTTGGGGGTTTCAATTAGCTCTGGTTGTTTGATCTGAGTCCCCTCCATGACTGCCAGTCATGAATACTGCAGTGCTCCACGCAGACTGTGAAGAATCCATTAAATATCACTGGTCCTCTGCTGCAGGGGGCTGCCAAAACACCCAGAGACCACACACACACACACACACAAGCATTTCTACTCATACACCCACACACAGCCATTTCACATCCCCCAAAATATACTCACACTAATCTTTGAATAGGCCCAAAAAAATACATGCGTCACCACCCACTCATGTGTAGCCTACACACGAAGACCTCACTTACTTAGCCACATCCACACACAGTATGCTGTACCTGCACACTCCTGATCACATCCACCAACATTCTACTAACACAGTGACTTCTACAAATACAGTAGGGAGACAAACACTTTCAGTAACTGCACTTTTTTCTTGACTTCACCCTGGTTTCTTGACAGCCTCTGACCAGTATAACACATCGACTGTATTTTGTTGGAGCACACATGGTCGAGAGTCAACATCCTGCTCCCTCTTCTTGCTAGCCTCTGTTCCATTAGCTTCTGTAACACAATGGGTTTTCTCATACAGGGTTGTTTACAGTAATCAGACTTTCCCCCAAACTGAACGTGTGGTGGTTTTTTGTCCTTATTCTCAGCTAAATGTACATCTTGTAGTGTAAAATGTGAGCACCCTGTCATTTTAACTTAGCATTTTCTTAGCATTCCATGAGGCTTTGACAAGATGCCGACGTCTAAGACAAAGTAGTACAATACCCATGAGCCTCGGTCATGCTTGCTATGGAGAAGAAATCAGTCAGAGGCGCAAATCAAAGCTATAGCAAATTCAGAACGCTTTGTCATTGCAGTTTGAAACAAAACACAATGCCAGTTCAGACCAAAGATTTGCGACAAGATGAAACCGTTTTAGAACATCGCAGGGAAAAGTTGCAGCAGTGTGAACTGGCCCGACTCAGCTTGTCAAGTCACCAGTGGCCATTATATCCAGCAACAAAAAAAGCCTGAAAAGCCAGCACTTAGAATGGAAGTACAGAGAGTCGTCGCTATGGAAACGATTCACCATCTCGTCTAGTCGCATTGGTGTAAACTGGCAGGTTTCAGAATGTCCCAGACCCAGCGCATATTGCACATTTCATCTTGTCTCGTCACAAATCTTTGATCTGAACTTGGCTTTAGTTGCTGAATTTACTTGAATCAATCTTGAAACTGCTTGAACTTTTCTCAGGTCTTGTCTACAGCCCTTCCACAGCCACCACGTAATGGCGAGTTAAAAATAAAGATTTCATTTTGTAGAAACCTGATAAAATATTCAGCAGTATAATACTTTTGGAGTATGTTTTCTTCTCCATTACTACAAAGATGAGTTTGAATCTGCCCCTCTTCTCCATAGCAATGGGACTTTTTGGTATCATAGTAAGCCATACCAAACTGACAGAAGTTGAAATTATTCAAATTGATGGCCATAACCTTAACCGATAGTTTGAGAGTGAATGTAAAAAAATAAGAAAGTCAAACGTGATGATAACTGAGTCACTTCAATTGACTGATTAAGCTGTGAGATGCGGTTGACAGCGCCAGAAACAACTAGTAAGTGGACATGGAGTTATCCCTGTACTGTTGCTCTCAGGCAACAGAAAACATTTTGTTTAGTGCTGCTTTAAATCCATTCTATTGTTAAACTATGTTATCTATGTTGAGGAGCATTGAAGGTATTATTAAAAGTAAACTCTGAAATGGTCATTTTTAGTGCTGAAAAATTCCGGAATCAGTGGCTCATCCTACTCTTTTGTTCCTTTATCTTGGTTAAAATTATAAGGTGTTCAAATTTTACTATCTACATGCCAGCTCTTACCCTGCAACCACTGCCATTAACCAACCCACACGCCATCCTAACACACACCCGGAATTATTTATCATGCCTCACTATCTGTTACCGCACACACACACACACACACACACACACACACACACACACACACACACACACACACACATCAAAAAGTATTTATTTCACTGTCGTATTCCACCTCCTCTTCCTTCTGTCCATCTGGTGCCTCTCTGTATTTTTAACCAGCAGAGATAAAAGCTCTCTGCCACCTGTTTTGTGGTTGAACAGGAGCTGCTTGGTACAAAGCATTAAAGAGTATCCACACGTTTCACTAAGTCAGATTTATAACTTTAAGACATTTATAATGCCACCTGGAATTAAATTTAATATCAATTTAATAACCACAATAAAGAGCCCAAAATCTGTCACAAGCAGCCTCTTTTTGATTACACACAGCTCATGAAAATAGTAAAATTAAATGTAAGCATAAGGTAAATGACACTTGGAGATGAAGTGTGGGGACATGATGTCCAATTGTGTATTATAAAGCATTAAAATAAAGTCTGTTCCCTAGCGACCTAATTTCTTAACCCAAAGCCAAAAAAGAGATGCAGCACTACTCTGGTTCCATTCACACCTTTTGGTAAAACTACTGATTTATTTAATTGTATTTGCCTTATTTTCCATCTCTGTGGAGTAAATATTACCAAATGTAAAGAAAACACAAATAAAACACTAAGATGGGGTATAAGTACTACTATTACATAATGATTTGGGAATTTTTGTAGATCAATAGATAACATTACTCCAGCAGTCCTAAAGAAAGGAGAGGGATGGATGTAGAACACATAACCAGCTGCTTACAGAGCCACACTGCCAGTTAGGCACCTGTAGTTCACCAACTGAACTAATCTCAAAGTTGAAATTGAAAGTTCATTCTTGACCTTGGAAACAGCAGTGTCACCACAAAGTCAATCTTCCATCATCATGTCAAATTTTTAATTTTTCCAATACTTTTGATTACGACCAAACACCTGCAAAACTGATTACATTCCCATCAGCCTCTGCTTTAGTTTGTGTTTAGTGCTAATTAGCAAATGCTAGCAAGCTAATGCGCTAAACTAATTTATGTTAGCATATGGCTCAAAGCACCGCTGTGTTGAAGTGCACCTTCACAGAGCCACAAGCTTGGCTGTCTATTTGGCCAAACTAAGTCCTACTCCATTCAGAAATGCATTTTGCTTAGTTTTACTACCAAAACATTTTGTAGAAAAAAACTTTTTTTTTTCCACAAAAAAGTGAATTCACCTAGTTAAAACTGATTAAAATCACATCCACTGATGAGTGGAGGGGGACTTTATATAATCAACTTTTTCATTTTCTTGGAACAGATCAATGGACGGGTTGTCTCTAGCCTGGTTCCAGACATTGCGATTGCCAACCACATCTCTGATTTGTCCTGAGATTCAAACAGGTATGGTCTCTTGCCCATTTCCAAGAGAAACAGTCGACCAATCAAAGTTTAGCAACTGGGATTCAAACTGTCAATGTCATCTTCCTAAATAACTAGTCACCTAGCATATATCCCACTTCAAATGTATTTTTGTATGCATTTCATTACATACATTACATAGATGCAGTTACACAGGCATTATTTTTCCCCCACCCATATTACGTGAAGACCTGCCCTTACTCTGCCTTTGATTGGCTCTGACCCTGACATTTTTTTCTAACCATAACTATCTCACTCCTCATGCCAAACACCTAACCAACCAAACCAACGAAGGCAACAAACACTAGCCAATCAGAGACAGAGCAGGGCGGCTCTTCGCGGAATGCCGGTGGGGGGATAAAATCAAGTGTTTCACGGGTGTTTAGAAGTGCGTACCTAGACTCCCCAGGAGGAGGCGGTACGCAATAAGAACTCATGTGTGGACAAAAATCAGAAGTGCCATTTCAGGCTTTGAGCTAACTGCTCCTAACAACCTATACTGCAGGTTCCATGTCAACTGAAATGAAGGATACTCACTCACTAATGATTGTTAAAGCAGTTCCCAGCAAGGTAGGAACTGAGGGGAGTAATGTCCAAGAATGATAAAACAGCCAACAGGAACGTCCTCTCTCTGAAATGACCTGTGATTGGCCAAAGTCTCCCATCACGGGCTAGATTTTCTGAAGCCTGAAAACAGAGCCAAGAGGAGGGGCTGAAGTAGAGGTCTGCTCTCAGACCACTTGAATTACGGTTATTATAGAATTTTAGCCCAATGACACCAAAAAAATACTGCCTACCCCACCTTTTAGTAAAGTTGTATTATATCATATTGCTAATTAATGGCATAATTCTGCTCTGTCATTTGTGTTTTGGCTGGATGATGAGGCCTTTAAGCCTTGATGAAATGACGCTCACTTGTAGCACCGTTCTTCATCACACCGCAAATTTGCCAAGAAGGTGTATCTTTCATGCCAATAAAGTGCCTTTGAATTGAATTGATAGAGGGGAGAAAGTGGGGGAGCAGAAATAGGGGTACAATGAGGGACAAAGTGATGAAGAAACAGACAGAGGCTACAGGCAGGTATAATAATCAGTCATCTCTCCCTCTCAGGTCATAATCTGCCCATTAGTCTCAGACAGGGAAGCATAACCACTCAATCTAGGCCTTAATGGGACGGTGCTTACATGCTTAGACAGAGCCAGTGAACCTGAGCCACTGAGCAATTGCCTTGGTTGTACAATGAATGAGACTTGAAGTTGGAGCTACGGTACATGTGATGGAGAGCGTCTCTCTGTCTCCATCTCTTTCAATTTCTGATCTCAGTGTGCAAATGATGATAGACGTTGGCATATAGATTTATTTGATCTCAAGCATGAAGAATTAATTCTGTACAGTGTGCTTTTTCTGTAAATCCACAATTATTGCGGTACAGAGCAACTCAAATACTGTATTGATTATCCAGGCATAAACCTGACTGTCATGATCCTTAGGACTCTGTGTGTTTTGTCTTGTTTCCTGTTTTATTTTGAAATTAAATCAGAAATCAGAAATCAGAAATCCTTTAATAGTCTCACAGTGGAGAAATTTACATCGTTACAGCGCAGATAAGAGGTAGAATAAAGAGATAGATAGGAATATAAATAGAATAAAAATAGAACAAAAATAATAAAACAAAAAAACAAAAATAATTAAGAGCACGAATATCAATAAATAATTAGTATAAGTATACTTGAGTTGTACAGTGTATAAGCTGAATAAAGTGTATAGTGTTTATATTGCACATAAGTGTTTTTATGGCACGACAGTGAGACAGCAGTTCGTGTGGTGGTCTACCAGGGTCCATGGTGGTTGTACAGTCTGACCGCTGCAGGAAGGAAGGACCTGCGGTATCTCTCCGTGAGACACCGCGGGTGAAGCAACCTGTCACTGAAGGAGCTGTACAGTGTAGACAGAGTGTCCTGGAGGGGGTGGGACGTGTTGTCCAGCAGGGATGACAGCTTGTCCATCATTCTCCTGACTCCCACCACCTCTACCGTGTCCAGAGGGCTCCCCAAGACAGAGCTGGCCTTATTTACCAGTTTGTCGAGTCTCTTCCTGTCAGTAGTCGATATGCTGCTGCCCCAGCAGACCACTCCATAAAAAATGGCTGATGCCACCACGGAGTCAAAGAAGGTCTTCAGGAGTGCCCCCTGCACTCCAAAAGACCGCAGTCTCCTCAGCAGATAGAGTCTGCTCTGTCCCTTCTTATACAGAGCAGCAGAATTATCTGTCCAGTCCAGTTTATTGTTCAGGTGAACTCCCAGGTACTTGTAAGATTTTACAATCTCAATGTCCGTTCCCTGGATCTTCACTGGTGTGGGGGGAGAATGTTGGCGCCTCCTGAAGTCAACCACCATCTCCCTGGTCTTAATTACTGTTCTTGTTTCCCTGTGTGCCCTTTATTTCCTGTCTTTGGTTTCCCTCCGGTGTTGATTGTTTTCACCTGTGTCTCATGACTCACCTGTGTCTGTTTCCCTCGTTGTCTCTTCCCCTATATGTACCGGTCCTCCTTTTGTTCTTTGTTGCGTCGTCGTCGCTGCTGTTGCTGTTCCTGGTGTTCCCCTGCGAGTCAGTTCTCGCTTTTGTAGGTTTGTCTTGACGTTAAAATAAACCTTTGGACTATTCAGCCTCCTAGCCTGTCTGCATTTTGGGTCCTCTCCCTGCTGCCAAAATGGCCCATCTTGACAGAATGACTCGACCATACCCGGACCCAGCAGACAATGGGTCGAAAGAGCTAAACAAACTGACTATAGATCTCATGTGCCTCCGAACCGACTGGAGGAGGGCACCTAATAAAGAATCCCGTGAGGCAATTATGTCAGAGGGACGCTGGAAGCTGGCCACTCAGCCTTGGCTGAAGAAGTCAGTTCCTGAATGGGTCGCTGGATTTTTCGACGGCCCGGATCAGCCTGCTTCTCAGCCTGCCTCACCTCCGCTGCTCAGAACAGCAGACCGCCCTGCTCCTGTTCCTGATTCCCAGTTGGCGGGCTGGCCGACTTCTGGTCCTTGTTTCTAGTCGGCGGCCCATCCAGCCTCAGTTCCTGTTCCCGAGTTGGCAGTCTGGTCTACATCAGTTGCAGTCTCCAGTGCCTGTTCTCGCCCAGCTGCAGCCTCCAGTGTCAGCGCGACTCATTCCCCATCGCCGGCCTCTTCCTCTCCGCCGGCCCCCGGATCGGCTCCTTCCTCATCGCCGGCCTCTTCCTCGCCCCCGGATCGGCTCCTTCCTCGTCGCCGCCGGCCTCCTGCCCGGCCCCCCTTGTCTGGTCTCTGCCCTGCCTCCTGGTCATCCTCCCGAGCGGCTCCCCACGTCTGGTCGTCGTCCTCCAGGCCGTCCGCCCGAGAGGTCCTGTCCATTCTCTGCCCTGCCTCCAGTCTGTCCACCCGAGAGGTCCTGTCCATTCTCTGCCCTGCCTCCAGTCTGTCCACCCGAGAGGTCCTGTCCAGCCCTAGGTCTGGTTTTTTCTGGGTCCCTCCTCCGGGACCCCCTCCGCCCACCCGAGTTGGTGCTCCCTGAGGGACGTCTGGGATCTGTCCCTTAAGGGGGGGGGGGGTACTGTCATGATCCTTAGGACTCTGTGTGTTTTGTCTTGTTTCCTGTTTTATTTTGAAATTACTGTTCTTGTTTCCCTGTGTGCCCTTTATTTCCTGTCTTTGGTTTCCCTCGTTGTCTCTTCCCCTATATGTACCGGTCCTCCTTTTGTTCTTTGTCGAGTCATCGTTGATGATGTTCCTCGTGGTCTCCTCGTGTCGCGTTCCTGGTGTTCCCGGTGAGAACTGCGAGTCAGTTGTCACTTTTGTAAGTTTGTCCTGACGTTAAAATAAACCTTTGGACTATTCAGCCTCCTAGCCTGTCTGCATTTTGGGTCCTCTCCCTGCTGCCAAAATGGCCCATCTTGACACTGACTCTTTGACAACTCTTGTACTTGATGTTGAAAAGTAACATAACATTTAATTTACTCTGAGTTTGCAAGTGAGGACAGCATGCAGGCTAAACGTGTCAAAGCCTCTGCTGTGCATCCTCTTTTAAAGGTCATCTTAATATTCAAGGACAGTCTTTGCACGCTCCAAGACTGTGACTGAGTAAGCTGATTTTGGTTCAGAAAGCCTGAGAGGTTGTATGACATGCTAACAGCTGAATGTAGTGTAAATTTACACAGGGTCCAATTCAGACCTTGACTAAAGTGCTGCGCTCTTCCTACTATGCACACTTTGGGTGATAAATATGTAAATCGCTATGTAATTTTTACACTGAGGACCACTTTCCTAAATGTAACATTTACCTGTACTGTCATCTATAATTTAGCTTAAACATTATTTGATACATTACATCATACCCTGCTAGCTCTAGCCAAAGTGGTGCCCCTACACATATACAGTACCCCAAATTTCACTGTAGGCCTACTGAAATATTAACTTAATTTATTATATATTGCACCAAATAAGCTTTCAAGGGAAGATGATATTGATATTTTAGACATTTATCTGTGCAGTTAAGGCTTTGTCTACATTAAGTTGTAGCACATAAATTGTTTCCATTATTACATTATTACTACATACTATATTTTCTTTATTTAATATTCATCATGTTGCTCATCACAGCTACAAATGTACCTGTATTATGATTAAAAATGCGGTCCTCTAGGCAAAACTTTGGTCAGATGTGCACAGCTGGTGTTTCGGATGGAGACATTGGGTGAAAACGGATGGTCCTGGCTCATAGAAGTTTATATGGTGTGTTTTCACCACCAAAATATGGAAATATTATGGAACACAAGTCCGCTGAGCTGTCGACCTCTGAGCAGGTGGGCAGCGGACCACACAAGACCAGCATTGCAATATGGGGCTGGATTGGCATCGCCACACCCTCTACCGACATCCCACTGTGGCGCACGGAGAGTCGCCAAGATAATGACCTCGGTGTGACAACAAAATAAGAGCCCAGAGATTCAATTTCAAGTGAATCATTTGCGAGTGAGAATATCTAAATGGTTAATGAAGCTTTGTAGCCTGAGCCTTGTGTAAAATGACATGCTGGGCACTAGAGTGGTGTGCAGATGCAAAGTACACACCTGCTGCCATATGATGACTACAGGTATCTAATTGACTGAAGAAAAAAGAGGTACAACTCTACATGACTGAAAGTTGTGGTTGTTGTGATTTTGGAGGGATCTGAGTCAGGGCCACTGAAAAGAATCCATTGACAACATAGGTGGAGCTTCTGCTTCCACAAACTGAACATATCACTGTGTTGTTTTTATGATTCTAGTTTAAAAATTTTCATCTCTACCTCCGGGCAGCATGGTGGCTCAACAGCTAGCACTGTTGCCTCACAACAGCAAGGTCCTGGGTTTAAACCCAGTTTAAAAAGTTTTAATTTTCTCCCTGTTTCTGTGTGGGTTTCCTACCACGGTCAAGTTACTCTAGGTTTTATCTCTGTGTTTTATTTTTGTCTTTTTAATCTCTTTAATCTAGTTTTTAGTCTAGCTTTTATTTTATTTTTTTATTATTGTTTTTATTATTATAGCTTTTGACTATTTGATTACATTTTCATCATTTTAATTTTCTTGCGTGCATTGGTGTCAAATTCTTAAATTGTTTTTTGTTGTCTGTGATCTGTCTGTGAAGCACTTAATTGCACAAACCTGTATGAAAGGTGCTATACAAATATATTTTTTTATTTTACATAACATGCTCAGATCATTTATGGTATTTATTGGTGACTTTTTTCCAGGTATACCTTGCCAGGTGTGGATGGCATCATGTGATGTCATTACATCAGAAATATCGCTAATCATATGGCGAGAAATCCACTTAAAGAGTAACAGATTACAATTTCTATACTAACAATTGATTAAATAGACCAGAATGCAATGAGACACAAGGCACTGAGGAAAAAGAAGGAAAATGGGGAGAGAGTGAACAGAGGGCTGAGAGAATGGCAGAAAAAAGGAATAAAGACATTTAACAAAAAGAGAGAAGAAGAAGAGAGCGTCTCTCAGGGCTGGCTGTGAAGGTCCGAAGTTACAGGAGAAAGAGTGAAGGTGTTGAACACAGGAATCAAGGTCACTGTGGTGTGGAATTATGAGAGGAGAGATCAATATGTTCACCTTAACACATGAACCAACACTAAATCATTCTTATGGGAGAGAAAGTCTGGGGGAAAGGCTTTGCGTGTGCGTGTGTGTGTACATGTAAAAACATGTCAGAGAGGCATGTGCACACTTGTGGGCTCCTCGTTTGTGTGCATGCATGTGTGCGCGCATAGCCTGTTGTGCTTTCTGTGTGTGTGTGTGTGTGTGAGTGTTCATGTTTGTTGGAAAGGGTGTTAGGGATTGAGGCTTGAGCTGGCTGGCTGGACAGTGGAGATGAGTTATACCTCTGCAAAACCGCAGCCACTGAACACACACACACACACTATGCTCTGCACATTGCAGTGTTCTGTATAGAATCAGCGACTGTTGTTTTAATAGTGCAGAATCAATTATCACTGTCAAATAACTATTACAAAGAGTACAGTCTAGACCTGCTCTACATGGAAAGTGCTCTGAAATAACTTCTGTTGTGATTTGCCACTATATAGATAAAATTGAATTGAAAGAACCAGCAAAAACAAAACAATAAAAACGTGTGTCTGTGAATGCAACTGCATCACTGTAAAAAATGTATGTCTGAACACATTGTATGGCCCGGTGTATCGTTATGTGACCGTCTCTGTACTCATCAGCTAAACATAAAGCCTACATAAGATCACACAGTTGCACAGTCTACCCAGTTTTATCATGAACTACAGGGCTTTTGTGCTTTTTTTTTTTTTTTTACCAGAAAAGACAAAGCCTTAGCTAAAATGATAGCTCCCTCAATTTTGAACTGTATATTATCTTAAAGTAAAACTATAGGGATTTACAACTTGGATTGCTGTTATTCTTAGCTCTGGCTTAGGCTGTACTTGCCAGGGTTACAGACCTTTTTCGCAGCAGACATTTTGGTTTGTCATAGCAGGAAGAGCACACGTGTAAATGATAACATTAACATCGAACGCATTCCATTTAGATGACCTAGTTCCAAGGTTCACCTGAGCTTTTCCTGCATTGACAAGTCAAAATGTCTGCTATGGAAAAAGGATGGATCTACTTTCAGTATGTGTTTAGAGATCTCAGCAATTATTTTGTTAAGTCCAAGTTAAACCCAAGCTGTAATAAACTGTAATTTTAACTCTTAACTCTATGTTCTTAATTCTGTTGAATTGGCCACTTTGGGGCAGCGCAACAAGCAAGCTATTGGTTAGCAAACAGTTGCCTATTTACACCTCCTGCAGACAAGGAGCAATGTTGACATTATTTGGAGTCATGTTTCTGGCCACCTGGCGAATGTAAGTCCAATACTCACCCTCCTTTTAACTCTGGTTTGGCTTTGCTGCTAAATGCTCCAATATGTTCACCAGCTTATTGCCAACTTTGCCTGTCTGCTGTTTGGTGCTAGGAACAAATTAAAAGAACCATTGCCTATAACTTCGCTTTCAGTTTATATCTAAACCCACTAGTGATCACTGTACAGTCGCCTGTGTCAGGGACACTAAAATTCCTAAGTCTCAGACACAAATTAATATTAAAAGACTTTTTTAAAATAATTTGTGTATCTCTGACATTAACAATGCTTTCTCTGTTACTAATCCTACATTGTCACTGGAAAACTTCTGCTTGGTTCTCTCCACAATTGTCCAGCGTCATCCACAACAGAGATAAATCTTGGTCCAGGGCACTCCAGAGGACTGGTTAACCTTTAGACAGCAAACAAACATCTGCACCAGCATGATTAGGATGGCTAAATCAAATTATTACCTGACAGCTCGCTCTTTTTGTGACAATAACTCCTTTAAATTCTGGAAAATTGTAAAATCTATTAAGAATAAGACAAGGTCACATCTCCCACCACAAATCAAACTAGTTTCTGGTCCCATTCCTGATAGACTGCCCATGGTTGAAGCTTTTAAGCATAATTTTCCCTCCTCTGGTTTTCTATGTAATAATATGTCTGCTGATTCAGCTGTACACAATTACCATAGCTGCCCAGCAGAGTCCCCAATGCCCCAGTTTCATTCTCTTACTGCAAATGTTACTGCAGATGTTCTTTAAGCACTGCTTAGGTTACATGCTTGCAAAACCACAGGTGCAGTTAACCTTGGCCCCTATCTCCTTTGTCTTAGTTCCCAGAGCATTGTCCACACTTAGCACACATTTCAATCAAATCTTTTTAACAGGTATAGTTCCAGCTTAATGAATAAGTGCCATAGTTGTACCGTTACATGTGTGGTGATGTCACTGACCTTGGTTAATTTACAGTTATTTGTTTTTAATGACTCACTAAATTTAGTACAGCCACAGCAGTCTGATTTTCACCCAGGTGACAGCATAATAACAACTTCGGTTTCAGTAATTAATGACACTGTCTCCGCTCTGGATAAAAAACTATTTTAGGCTGCTGTCTTTATTGACCTCTCAAAAGCATTAGTTTAGTCTAGATGATGTTGCACTCAGTTGGTTCTTTGACTCAGATTGTAGTGACTGATGGTGCTGGGTCAAGCCCTCTTACCATCAATAATGGGGTGCCATGGGGGTCTATTCTTGGTCCATTACTATTTACATTGTACATAAATAACATTATTCTTCCCAATGAGTACTTCATTGTCCATTTCTACGCAGATGATACAATTTTACTGATTTTCACTGATTCCTCCCCAACCAAGGCTCTAACTCATCTTCAGTCTACCTTTGATTCTTTCTTATTACCACTCCTTAATTATAGACTGCGAATAAGACCAATTACATCCACATCCACCACTGTCTCTGACTATCCTGCCATTAAAACTTTAAATGGAACTCATATCGCTCTTTTTGAGTTGTACAAATACTGAGTAGTCTGACTTGATAGCAGACTGTCATTCAATATTTATATTCAACATTTAACTCAAAATATAACAATCATAAAAAAAAAGTCATACTCATCATTGCTCTCTGTATCACAAAGTTGGATGAACTTCCTAAGTGAAGAAGAAATAATCATTTCATGATATTTATCTTTAAAGCTCTACTGGTAAAGCTGCCAGACGACCTCACATCTCTTTTCTCATTTAGATTTTGTTACTACAGTACACGATCCAATGACTTTGCAAACTTAGATACTCCATATGTATGCACTAATGTTGGTAGAACTAGTTTCAGGTACTATGCACCTTTTAAATGGAATGAACTGCAAACTGCCCTCAGTCTAAATTTGTTCATTCCCCTTGGTGATTTTAAAGCTTTATTATCTGATTATTTTTACTCTTGTAATTGTTTTTACTACAATAGTTCTTCGTTGATTGTGGTCGTCTGGCTTTGTTTGTGTTTTGTGTGCTGTGTGGTTAGGAATGTTTCTTGTTCTCAGGTCTCTCTTGATAAAGAGATCGCAATCTCAACAAGACTACCTGATTAAATAAAGGTTATAACACTGCACGTTATCATCACCACCATCACTACCATTATATCATCATCATTATCATCATCATCATCATCAGTGTTACCTTTGAGTTTGTTTTGAACATCCAGGGCAATGTCCAGAGGGTAGAATGGCAGCACAGGATCATTGACCAGGCGGAGAATGGCTTCTGCTGTCATCTGTAGAAACATCGCCAAAAGAGATTTGAATGAAGTTAGTTTCATTTTATTTTCTCCACTACTGCAGTGATGTATCATGTTATTCCAACGTAAGCACAGAACAGAAAGTCTGATTAAGTTGTAAGTATGATACGTTTAAGAATGGAGCGTGGGTAAACAGTTACAGTATTCAGTGCTTGATGAGATTTTTCCATATCTGGACAGTGACTGATGTCTCCAGATAGTTAACTTCTGCAGATGATTTCTGACACTTAATTTTACGACCAAATGTATGCATATAAATCAACCTGTCACCATAACAACAGCTATCAAAAACTCTATATCCAGGCTTAAAAACTAAAAGGTAAGTTCATACTTGACCTTAGAACTTGTTGACAACATAATCTTGACTCAAGGTCTAATTACTAGCTTTTTCCTGAGTTGTCTAAAATGACAACTGAGCAAACTCAGATGATGAAGACCGAGAGATACGGCATAAACATAAAAACATGGTCCTCAAGTTTGACTTATGGGTAAATAAAAAATTATAGTAAAAAGAAGGACTTAGAAGCTTTGTCTAAAGAAGCTAAAGGTAACTTTTAGAAAAGTTTAAGTGTGATTCCTAAATGCTGACTGCAGTGACTACTAAGTGTTGTAAAATATGGATGATTAAATTGTCTAGCCACAATGCTCTTCCTCATGCATTAAATCATCTAATAGCAGGCCTCCAAAGGTGACATGTTATGGCTGCATTAAAGCTTTATGCACACACACCTTGTCATGATTAAGACTACACATCATTAATTGTATCAAACATTTGCATGGATCAATATATTGAAAGATGCAAATAGAAACCTACAGTTATGACATTATCAATATATGCTATTTGGGATATTTTTATGAAATCCTAATTGACTAAAAGAAGGATATAGTAACCATCTGAAGTTAGAACCATCAGTGAGGAGATGTTTGTATGTAAAAAATATATTTCATTGTTTCTGTTTTTACAAAACAGAGAACACAATGGTTGAACCTAAAAATGAAACATTTCCATAGAAAGTTTATATGTTTTGGATCACTTGAATTAGTCATTGCTATATTTTGTTATTCATTGTCTTTCAAACTCACCAGAATTCTTGTATTTCACAGCTCAGGTAATATAATGATTGTATAATTGATATACACTGCCCGTCCAAAAAAAGCCTTTAGCTTTGAGTACGGCACACATTCGCCATGGCATCGTTACGATAAGCTTCTGCAATGTCACAACATTTATTTCTGTCCAGAGTTGCATTAATTTTCCACCAAGATCTTGTATTGATGAAGGGAGAGTCACACCGCTGCGCAAAGTCTTCTCCAGCACATCCCAAAGATTCTCAATGGGGTTGAGGTCTGGACTCTGTGGTGGCCAATCCTTGTGTAAAAAGGATGTCTCATGCTCCCTGAACCACTCATTCACAATGTGAGCCCGATGAATCCTGGCATTGTCATCTTGGAATATGCCCGTGCCATCAGGGAAGAAAAACTCCATTGATTGAAAGACCTGGTCATCCAGTATTATCAGGTAGTCAGCTGACCTCATTCTTTGGGAACATAACGTTGCTGAACCTAGACCTGACCAACTGCAGCAACCCCAGATCATAACACTGCCCCCACAGGCTTGTACGGTAGGTACTAGGCATGATGGGTGCATCACTTCATCCGCCTCTTTTCTTACCCTGATGCGCCCATCACTCTGGAACATGGTAAATCTGGATTCATCAGACCACATGACCTTCTTCCATTGCTCCAGAGTCCAATCTTTATGCTCCCTAGCAAATTGAAGCCTTTTTTTCCCGATTAGCCTCACTGATCAGTGGTTTTCTTATGGCTACACAGCTGTTTAGTCCCAATCCCTTGAGTTCCCTTTGTGCATGTGGAAATGCTCTTACTTTCACTATTAAACATAGCCATGAGTTCTACTGTTGATTTCTTACGATATGATTTCACCAAACGTTTAAGTGATCTCCGATCACGATCATTCAAGAGTTTTTTCCGACCCCATTTCTTCCTCGAAGATGATGGTTCACCACTATCCTTCCAGGTTTTAATAATGCGTTGGACAGTTCCTAACCCAATTTTAGTAGTTTCAGCAGTCTCCTTAGTTGTTTTCTTTGCTTGATGCAGGCCAATAATTTGACCCTTCTGAAACTGATTAACATCCTTTCCACGACCACAGGATATGTCTTCCGACATGGTTGTTCAAGAAATGAGAAGCTACTCACCGCATCAGCTAGGGTTAAATAACTTGTTGCTAGCTGAAACATATAAATCACTGCAGTAATTATCCAATGGAAGGCTCTTACCGATTTTCTTAGTTAAATCCAGGTGGTGACTTTTTTTTTGGACGGGCAGTGTATGATAAACACTGCTGTAAATGCACCAGTTAGCTAAAAATGCTATTTTTCATCTGTAGTCCATGGAAAGATGTCATGTAGTCACTAACGTTTGCCCACTTGATTGTATTCATGCACAGTCCATCATGTTATCAATGTTTTCATGTTGTATAGGAGTGTGGCTATTGGGTATCAACATTTCCAGAATATGGAAAGTGTGTTTCTGCTGCCTCTGCTGGTCACTCAGGAGAACTGACTCAGGAGACCACTGCAGCTCTAATTTAATTTTTATTTAATTTTATTTAATTATTTTTTTATCCCTCTTACTCGATTTTATCCCTTTGTTTTGTTCTTTGTCTTTTTAATCTTTTTAATCTAGTTTATTTTTGACTATTTATTTTCTGTATTTATTTATTTTTAATTATAGCTTTTAAATCTATTTGATTAAATTTTCATCATTTTTATTTTCTCGCGTGCATTGGTCTCAAATTCTTAAATTGTCTTTTGTTGTTTTTTCTATGGTCTACACTTGTTCTGTCTTATTATTTTATCATTTGTGAAGCACTTTGAACTGCACTAACCTGTTAAAAAATTAACTTGTGCACAATTTTACATTGTCCTACTTTTACTCATACTTTACAACACTTTGTCATTTTGCACTATATAACAGTAACAGTATAAGAATACAGAAATGTATTTATTGTTACTATTAATATTTTTCTAATTCATGAATATTCACCACACCTCTTTACAGGTTGGTAGTTTTCCTTTCTTTGGGATCTGGTGCATTGTTGTGTTGATATCAAAGCTGTACAATTCAGGCCCAATTTGAATCGCTCCTCAGTTTTGTTTTTTCTTCTTTTTCTTCAAGGATGTAACCCATACTCAGCAGCAACATGAAGTGACAGCAATTTTCTAAATAAATGTGTACATGTGTACCACAGTAAGAATAACAAAATACATCATGTCCATTTATATGCCTACACTTCTCCTGCTTGTTTTCAACACCTTTCAGTTATGTGCCGTTGGATTTTGATTGGCACTTAGGGAGATGCAGCAATTCAATCAGCCAATTCATGTTGTGTCTTGTCCGCCATGCCGCCGCAGGCCTCACATCTGATTATGCACCGCACACCTTTGTGGTTCAGATTGTCAACTGAAAATCCGAGACTCCATGCAACCTTTTGCTTTTCATACTGATTAGACAACAGCTGCCATGTGAGGGAGAAAATAAATAATTGGGACACCTTTGGCTGCAGTGTGAGCAAACATTTATGGAGATCCCTGATTTTGCTGGCGCCCCATACAGAGAAGCGCCGTCCAAATCACGGAGAGTGTCTGCCTGGCTCTGCTCTCACAGTGAAGTGTCTGTCATCTTAATGCAAACAGCGCCACCAATTCGGCCACTCTCTCAGCAGGTAGAGGACTTGGCATGGCTTCGACTTTTCGAATTATATTGGAGTAGAACATCACTGCAGCTCACTGTTCTAACCAGCTACTCTGTATAAAATCACAGCTGGGATCATTGATGTATCGATCCTCTTATTCCACACCTAGACGGTATCATTCTCTCAGGAAATACACCCCTCGCTGTATTGCAAGAAAATTGTATTTCTCAGTGCCACGCTATAATTGGAATCACCTTTATCAGCCAAGGACATCACATGCATGATTTAAGCTGAGCTACATTCATTTACACATTACAAAGATTCGACACCAACAAGACACAGAGCGTCTTCTTTTGCACTTCTATTCTCTGCAGAAAAAGTAGTAAAAAAGCACACAGACCATTTCCAACCCTGCAGTTTCAGTCTGATCTCCCTCATATTCATTTGTAGTTTCATGTTTTAATCAAATTATTATTTATTTATTTATTTATTTTTGACGTTTGACCTTTATTGGACAAATGAGAGGAAACAATCAGAGAGAGAGAGAGAGAGAGAGAGAGAGAGAGAGAGAGAGAGAGAACAAATCAACCACAGTCAACCAAATTGTAACACACCAGAAACAAAACTACATCACCAACTGGAACACACAAATAAAAGCACAAAGCAAAATGCAGTGCTATCTGGCCCTAAAAAGACAGTACAGTGTGGCAGATTACCTGACCACAGTAAATGACACTAAACAAAGAATTACCTTGACAAAGTACAGACTCAGCGAGCACAGCCTGGCCATCGAAACAGGCCGATACAAAAAAATCATGCCCAATCATCCCCAAAGAGGAGCGGTTCTGCCAGCTGTGCAAGGAAGACAAAGTCAAAACAGACCTGCACTTTTTGACAGAATGCACAAAACTCCAGCCAGTCCCAACTAAATATTTCCCCAAATTCAAATACAAACACCCTGAATTTGACCACATAACCAACATAAACAAAATACCAATTCTGTTGGGAAAGCACAGTCTAGCAGCAGAGGATATCTTTACCTGCCACACTCTGAGGAACAGTGTGTGACACTATGTAAGGAATGCTGAATTCCCCTTGTATATAAACACAGTAGGGCCTTTTGCTCCATAGCCAAAGAACAGAGGAGAAAGTAAAGGTCAGTATGCAATATGGCTATCTGTGTGAGTATGTGTGTATGTGTGTGAGCTGACCTGCTTGATTCCTGGCTGGCAAGCGTCAAGTCTGTCTGCAGTTGAGCCGACTCTTGGATGATAACCTCAGTACTCAGTTCATCCTCTCAGTGGCACACACACACACACGTTCTCTCTCTCTCTCTCTCTCTCTCTCTCTCTCTCTCTCTCTCTCTCTCTCTCTCTCTCTCTCTCTCTCTCTCTCCAGGCCCTCACAGGTTGAATGTGTTGGAGGTCAGCCTGACCGAGACTGGACTGAGAAAGGCAGACTGCCAGCAACCTCACTACAGGATCAGGTCAGGTGAGGAAACAGCCACAGCACTCACTCAGGCCTCTCACACTCACAGATGCTACATGTAGCGTGTCAACATCAATATATCATTTTCAGATGAATTTGTAATATCTTGGTGTGATTACTGTAAAAAACTGAAGCCATGGTGGAGATGACAGCAGCCCTCATGTCTATTATGTGATTGAATGTACTGTTCGCTTCCATAATGAGGACAAACATATTGAAAGTGATTTTTCTGCTCTTGACTCCTCCCGACTCATGCCATAGCCAAACCCTCTCCTATGAAAGACAGGGGCCATCTTCCTGTCATTTTGTAATGAATTCATCTGCTCAAAATGTAAAATGTAGTGTAGAGGCAGATAGAATCATCCAGTTTTTACCTTCACCAAGGAGTGTATATGTTTGTTCCTGTTTCAAAATAGATTTAAATGAAATTCGCTGGAAAGTTAGGCTGTAGGCCCTAGCAATTCAATTTTGGTGCTTATCAGGATCCAGTAGTGCCAATATGTAGCCATTTTGGCTAATAGCTGCTGAATTGTGACACAAAAGTCATTTTTTCCTGGTTTCCTTGGTTAAGACAAATCTATGAATCACATCAATTGTCTTAGAGATTTATTCCAGGCTATAAAGCTGCTGTAATCAATATATTAATATTCACAATGGATGAAATGGCTGCTTGTAGTAACAAAGCTACAGATCAAACAGAGCTAAAAAAGGAGATGGGACATTCGTCAGGTGGCCAGAAACAAGACTGAATGCATGTGTTGCTCCATGTCTGCTGGATGTGTGAGTAGGCAACTCTTTGCTAACACATTGACCATAAAAACATAAGGTGATAATTTGTCAATGTGCTGTGTGATTAGCTGTGCTGTCCCTAAGTGGCTAAAAAGTCGATGAATGCAGGTTCAACACATTTGCAGGCGAATTCACAGAAGGATTGCGCGGCTTCTGTCTGTGGCCGCTAAACCTGCACAAATAAGACAAAAAGAAACTGTATAATTCTCAAAGCACCCACAAAGGGTGAAATGCACCCTTAACTGCAGTGCTATTTGCATGTATTTAAATTAGGTAGAATATGCAGACACTGACCCCTTTCTATGCAAATTAGGCTCATTGCAAAAAAAGTCCAATTCACAAACACCAGCGCTAACAGCCACACAAAGTTAGAGTGAAACTTAGTGTCTTCAGAGAGTTGGTGGTAACTGAAGTACATTTAAAAGGGGTGTCACGCCCAGACTTTCCAGTGATCATGGCAGCAGTGATTGAAGCCAGGCGAGGGCGTCGTCATGCCAGGCGTGCTCGTGAGCGGATATATTAATATCACTTTTTGATTGTAGCTCACGGTCTGAAAATTGCCGTTGTCCTGCCTAGTGTGTTCTAGGCGCAAAGAAACCATTTATAGCCTATTTTGCCACATGGATAATTGTAATCAGACGGAAAACAAGGGCAAATTGCACTCAGCTGAAAAACATTATGGGTGATATCATTAGTCAATATCTTTTGTGAATTGGACCTTGAGACGGGGCAGATAGAGGTTGCAAGTGATGCACAAATCATGGTGCTGATAGTGAATTCGCCCGTGAATTTGTCCGGTGGTACGCAATATATCTGAATGAGCCCAACATTTGTTTTCTGATGTACCATACAATTTTACTAAAATTTGTAGCCAAATCGTAGACATGGTCAACCAAATTTAGAAGCCTTCTCTGAGTGATCCTGCAAAATTTGATGGCATTTGGCAGTAGGTATCACTACAGAAAAATTATACTTTTAAAAGATTATATATAGTGTAGGTAGATAGTCTATGGGTGCTTTCTAGTCTCTGTAATACTTCATTTGTGTATGTACACCCTTGATTGCACCCTCAAGGACCAACATAGGATGTGGTGATGTGGAGAGGGGGGATTAGACACACTGACCGTCACTGTTGCATCAGGCATTAGCTAGCATAAATTGTAACGACTCACAGGGAACTTGCACCATGAAAGGGTCACACGAGTTGGAGGACTCGATCTCGAGTCCGCCTCCTCCGATGATAATGAGCTGGAGGATCACCTAAACCTAATACAATGGTAAAATACAGTTCTTTGAATTTCACCTATGTTTGGCCACAGTTTTTAAGAAAAGACCAGCCGGCTTTAAGAGATTTAAAGACACACCAAAACTGGAAATCCAGTATATTATGCTTTCACACCTCTGTGCCTATGTGATATGTGGCATCTCACTTAATCTACCTAAGCAGCTGTCCCTATATAACACTACTCTGCTAGTATTTGGGAAATGGCCTACAGTGTACAGATCTGTTCAGTGCCTCTCTACGCTGTTGTCACTGCCACCGAAATCAATCTGGCAGAGGGAAAGATTAGAGCATTGGTTTGAGGCCGGTGAGTAATACTACTGCAGAAAGCATACATCAAAAGCCTGTAATGTGGTGGGACAGAAAAGGCCGTTGATTTCTTATTTATGGCCTTATTTCTGGATCGTCTCTTTCCAGGGCGGAGGAGAGAGAGAAGGAGGCAACGAGGGAGAGATGGCGAGAGATAATGATGGGGGATGAAAGGCAGAAAAGAGGCCGTGACATAACAGAAAGTAAAAGACAATCCAAACGAAGGAAAGATGACAGTTGGAATGGAGTAGAAGGTAGAACAAACTAGCATCTCTTCTCATGTTTCCTCTCCTCTCCTGACCTGACATTTTAGATTATAATGAAATCAGTGCCATCTGTCTAAGTTACGTATCAGGGATGAAACCCCTTTCAACTTTTGTCACTATTATCTCTGTGAATTTGCCTGGTATAGAGGAAGGACAGAATAATTATTTATCTTATATATATATTCATCTGGCCAAGGGTCAAATATTGTAACCACCGCTTATTGACTGACCCTCAGTGAAACGTCAAGACACAGGGTGACCTCTGGAACAGCCCTCCTGTAAACAGTATGTTGGTCTATATTATGCAGCTGCATCAAAAACCATACTTGCACAGGCAGAAAAGCAGTCTTTTATTGATATATTTGTGTTATTTTAGTGTGTCAGGTTTGATTTTTATGAACTTTTGGTCACTACGCAACAGTTTAATATATTTAAAAAATAAAAAATACTAAAATAATGAATTACTTAGTAGATACAGTATAATTTTTTTTAGTGTAAGACAATTATCATTCAAAGCATGTCACAGCAGGTATTCAATTCTCAATAGTTATCTAATGGATTCACTGGGTTTGGGTTACATCGTCTTTATATGTAGAGGATTCAATGTTCTTGTTATCTCTGCAAGACAGTTTAAAACAACCCCTTTGGTTGAGGATAGAACAGGCCTTGGCTACCAAACCCTTGTTCCTACATTTCTAGCCTTTCTTCCTTCTTCTTTCTTTCATTGAGAAGGACTTAACTGAACTGAACTGTTGAGGTAAGTAATTATCACCACAACAAAGACATACAGCAGGGATAGTCAACTTGCTTTGCCCGGGGGCCACTTTTGCAAAATGACGGGAGGCCAGGGGCCAGTTATTAAACAATATTTAACAGGTCTCTCGCGGTGCTACCAGACAGGAACGCTGCACTGAAGCTAGCATGTTTTGACTTGTGATGCCGTCTGATATTAGCAACCTTGCATACAGCAATTGTCATTTGGCAAATTAAACACAGTGGTTTGGTATGAGGCAGCAAAATAAAGGTAAATTCATCAGTCCAGTTTTCATTGAATTACCTGTTTTCATTGTCAACCTTTTGACGTTTGCTGTCCTCAATCATCTTTGCCAGGAGGCAAATCCAGTCGCACAGGCCCTTGGGAGAAGTTTGCCCTCAGGAATTTCTGCCAGGCAGACAGCCCTGAAGGCAAACTTCTCCCACATGCCCCACGCAGGTCAGGTGTACGTGAACTTTTCGCAGAAATCAAGCGTCACCACTTGCACTGCACAGATCGCTGATTTGCAACTTTAACAGCCAAGGGACATTATTGAACATTTACTAGTTGGTATAAACAAAATATCCCCAGTGTGAATCAATTTATTTTCATTATGAATTAGAAAAGGGTCGGCGGGCCACCCAGCACCCTATCGCAGGCCACGGTTCGTAAGTCGAGTGTCACTGAAATGAAAGATCGAACGAAATTGACTACAAAAGCTTTGTTTTCTTTGTCAACTTAACAATAACAATCATAAATCCACCAAATAACATGCACAAGCCTGAAATCCTGATTTCTCTGAGTGTTGGTTTGTGAGTCAATATCAGATGTAATATAATCTAAAAAAAGAAACACAGGATACACATCTGAAATGTCACTTTAACATTTGGACTGGAGTATGTTGTTACATACATTTTTAATATGTTGACATTATGAAAAAATCACCCACTCAGTTGACCTTTGCCCAAACGATCTTTGTGTTTCGATATGTGCTGCTGGTGCCACTTCCTCCCTGTCCACTTTGGACTTTCTCTCCATCCTTGTATAGGTTATCTCTTTATGCTGCATTTGTTTTTCTATTTCCTCTTTATTACATTCTGTCTCTAAGCCACACACGACTAAATCTCAAGCAAACCTTAGTTTACAGTCAACAAGGTCTGATTGTGTTGGATTTGAGTGTGATTGCTGGGATCCACTATGGTCAATTAAGACCAAGGTTAAAACAAGTATGTGTGAAAACTATTTGCTTTGATCTGGCTCAGGGATGACTTTATACTTTATTGAATTTATTTACTGCAAAAAAATCATTCAAAATGTATAAATAAAACAGTAATGTCCTCCACTGACCTAAAATTAGGGGTGACAGAGACTTTAGGGGGGACTCATCTCATAGCTTCAGAGTTGCAAATCAAATTTAGACCTGTTAACATAATGTGAATATGGAAAACACTCACAACACTGCTCTAATCTAACTTCTAATCTTCTATCTTTCATGTTCACAAACTCTGGGTTTTCCTGGGCATTCCTTCTTGCACTTGAATCCTGTCTGAGGAACCGTGAAGTTCAGGAAAATGAATCCCGTAATGAATGAAGAATGTCAGCCTGGGATCTTTATGTTGAAGTGAAACAGGATTTCAAATTGGGGAAGTTCAAGAAATTACAGAGAGGATATGTTTAAGGCAGATGTTATAGACAATAGACGATCTGTGGCCCGCACTTAACCTCTGCGGCCAGAAATAGACAACCGCAGCCGACGTCAATACCCGCAGCTATCAACAACCAAGACACTACACTACACACTACACATTTTAGAGAATCCCCAAGGTTTCTGGTAGATATAAAGGTTTGAATAGGAATCAGAAGGTTTGTAATTTTGTAATGACAACAGTCTGGGAGACAAGCATCACATTTTGTTTGAATCTACGATTATAAGCAAAATGGATAATTTTGAAAAGGACATGCCATCGTACTGTTTAAACTGCCTGTCTACATTTAAATCAATTTTGTTATTACAGTGGGATAAGCCAAAAGTTAAATGTCAATTAAATTGACTTTTGTTTAAGTATTTGTGTTACACATAATTCCTACCAGGTAAGTAAGAATGTTTTTTAAAGATCATACTGTACTGTATGTTGTTTGTACTCCATACCATGTAATCATGGTCTCAAGTCATTAAAATCTTAATCTGAAAAAACAGTTTTGATTGAGACACAATTTTGTACGAATTGATGAAACAGTTGTCATTTTTTTGTATTTACTGTTGCATAACTTTAATGTTTGAATAGATGTAAAGGAAACATGCAGAGGTGGGAAAGGAGAGTGAAAATGTCAGAAAGTTCACAAGTTCCTGAAAAAGTTCCTGCAGTGGATAAGGGCTATCTGTTTACTCTCCACTTTTCCTTTCCTGTTGCTTACAGTGAGGAGCTGCAAACAGCCTCTGCAGCCAAATCTACAGTAATTGTATATATTCAAGAGGTGACAGAATGAAAGAGAAGGGGAACAAGTGTATCTGATATTGTGATAATATTCTATATGTGAGAAAACTTTGAATAAAAGACATTTAGTGAAAGACGTTTGCTTCTTTTCAAGTGTAAGCGACATAAATATAATCGTTAGTGTCAGAGATATTCAGAAAATGTTGAATTTTGATAACCATAACAGAAATGGAGAATTCTGAAAATGAAATTGTGATACAAAGACCATGCAGCTGAGAACAAACCTGGGAAACTAGAATAGAGGACATGTCGAGTGGTTGGTACTTCAAACAGCAGAGGGCTCTCCTGTGACATGCTAGCTACCTTAGCCTCTCTCTCTCTCTCTCTCTCTCTCTCTCTTGCTCATACACACAGAGAAGCTATGGTGTAGTCTCAGTGACACACAACTGACACAGCCTCTCAGCCAACTCCTGTCCTATTCAGATTGGTAGCATCATTTGCAGTACCGGTCTACATAAATACATGCATGTAGAAATCTAGAGTGGCAGCGTTACATTCAGAGCAGTGCAGCGCTTAAACACACACACACATCAACACACATCCCCACAGGTGCATGTACACAGATGAAGCAGGCGAGAACATGAAATGATGATGGTCAGATGGGTGGATGAAGAGACAGAGCAAGTGAGGGAGATCATTTCCTCTCTCTCTCAGTGAAGTGGTAATTCTGTCCGAGTCTGCGATCTCATTCGCCTGCCTGAACTGTTTTCCCCCGAGGCCGGTGGAGAGATGGAGAGATTCTCCTCTGATTCAGGACGCCCAGTTCTCTGGGCCAAAATAGGCCTCATGAATAAACCATAAACTATGTAGTTAAGTTATGTAACGACAGCACATGAATAGATGCAGCATGGTAAAGTACAGTAGGAGCGGGAGGGGTGGCGTTCAGTTTCCCTTTTCAAGTTGTGCTTGAGTGCATAAACAAACATTGCAGTATACATACGTAGCTTCTAAAGTGATAAAGTGGTACTCCGAAATCTTTTGACATAGGTAAATGTCTGCTCTGCTGCTATTACTGATTGAGGTTACCTGAGGCCATATTATATTCCCTGTTTTAAACACACAGCGTTTGATAAAGCAAGTCCTCACTAGGAGAAATTGTCTGGTGCAAAGGAAAAGTTTTTCCATTTCCAGTTTGTGTGAATGTTTGCAACACCTGGGTAGTCAGCATGAACAGCTACCACAGCTGAACTTACATGAACTCAAACAAAATATAAATATAAAAATATATGAAATCACTGCACCAGTAAATGTTTAGCTGGACACAAAATTGAACAAGACTGAGAGTTGATAGCCTCGTCAGCAGCAGCTCTGTGATGCTGTACTTAGGCACAGCTGTGCTTTGAACCAAACGCTAACTTCAGCATGCTAACATGCTGATGTTTAGCAGGTATAATGTTTACTATATTAACCATGTTAGTTTAGCCTGTTAGCATGCTAACATGTACTAATTAGCACTAGCCAAAGTTTTCAAAGTTTCTGACAAATTAAAATTTTGACCTGATGATTGCGGTATGATGGTATGTTTGGGGCTTCACCAAAGTTATTACAACTCATCCTGAGGGGGGCATGAATGTCTGCACCAAATTCCATGGCAATGCATCCAATACTAGCTATTTCAGTCTGGACCAAAGTGATGCACCAACCGACAGACAGACCTACATTGCCATCCTTAGAGCCATACCGCTAGCATGGCTAAAAATTATTGTACAGTGTTAATGAGTGTTGAGCAAAATTCAAGCTGTCCTGCCAACATGCTGTGCAACTGCTTACAGCAGGGGTGGGCATACTACGGCCCGGGGGCCACATCTGGCCCGTTGGTCTTTTTAATCCGGCCCGCCGAAGATTAGTACAGAATTGCCTAAATCAAATCATATCATGATTATGACTGCATTCATTTGACCTTGTCCTGTAATGCCTGGCGTTCCACCAGGTGGCGCATTAGGCGCAGTGATACATTGACTTGATTTTGCACTGCCCGGGCTACTCCTCGTCTCCTTGACTCTACTACTGCTCTGAACCCATCTGCAACAATGAGTGGGCCAAAGAAAAGAAAAGTGAGTGCCGAGTGTTTAATAAGGAATGGACAACTAAATACTTCTTCACTGAAGTCCGATCAAAGGCTGTTTGTCTTATTTGCCAAAAAACCAGTGCGGTTTTAAAGGAATACAACGTCAGCCGTCACTTTTCCACCAAGCATGCTAATTACGCTAGCAACCAGTCGACGCAAGAACGGACGGCTACAGCACAGAGGTTGGTAGCGATTTTGCAGGCTCAGCAAAACACCTTTATCCGACAAACTGCCATCCAAGAATCAAGCACAAAGGCAAGTTATTTGCTGGCATTCAAATTAGCAAAGACCAGTAAGCCTTTCTCCGAAGGGGAGTTTCTCAAAGAGTGCATGGTAGAGACAGCAGGTATTTTGTGTCCTGAGAGCAAGAACAAATTTGAAAAATCAGCCTATCACGCAGGACAGTGACTCGCCGTGTTGAACTAATCGACGAAGACTTGGCTAGCAAGCTAAACAAAAAAGCGGAGTCATTTACATTATATTCCTTGGCACTGGACGCCGCTCAGCTTTTAATTTTCATAAGAGGGATTAATAACAACTTTGAGATAACGGAGGAGTTTTTGGCCATGGAATCCCTAAAGGGGAAAATGCGGGGAGAGGACTTGTTTAACAGCGTGTCGGGCGTCATCGAGAGGCACAAACTACCGTGGAGTACGCTCGTCAACGTTACCACAGATGGATCGCCAAATCTGACTGGAAAAAACGTCGGGTTGCTCAAAAGAATCCAGGAGAGGGTGAAAGAGGACAACATTGAGCAGGAGGTAATTTTCTTACATTGCATAATCCACCAGGATGCACTGTGTAAATCCGTATTGCAGCTTGACCACGTAGTGAAGCCAGTTGTAAAACTCGTTAACTTAATTCGAGCGAGAGGACTTCAGCACCGTCAATTTATTAAGTTTCTTGAAGAAACTGACGCTGATCACCAGGACTTGCTTTACCACTCCAATGTCCACTGGTTAAGTTTGGGGAAAGTATGTCAACGAGTGTGGGAGCTCAAACAGGAGATTATCACATTTTTGGAGCTACTTGAGAAAGCTGATGATTTTCCTGAGCTGAGTGACAAAGATTGGCTTTGTGATTTAGCTTTTGCTGTGGACATACTGACACACATGAATGAGCTGAACGTGAAGCTACAAGGGAAAGACCAGTTTGTGCATGAAATGTACACAAACGTCAGAGCCTTCAAAACCAAGTTAGCTTTATTCTCAAAGCAGATGTCAAACAAGTCATTCTCTCATTTCCCCACACTGGCTACTCTGAAAGAGGCACCTTGACATGTGAAAAAATACAGGAAATCATTGGACCTGCATGGAGAATTCTGCCATTGGTTCTCTGATTTTGGAAAAATTGACAAGTCACTTCAGCTGGTGTCATGTCCCTTCACACAAAATCCTGAAACGGTGCCACAGGAGTTGCAGTTGGAACTGAAAGTTCCACTCTCTTAAACTGGATGAGTTTTATGCTTCATTAAGTGCAGCTAAATTTCCAAACATCCAGAAGATGGCACAGAGGATGCTAGTGCTGTTTGGCTCTACTTATGTGTGTGAACAGACTTTCAGTGTGATGAACCACAACAAAGCACCCCACAGAACCCAGTTGAGTGATGAACACCTCAGATCTGTTTTGAGAATTGCCACGACAAAACTAACACCAGACTTCGATGCACTGGCAAAAAAAGGGTGATCAACAACATTGTTCCCACTAAAAGTGAATGTAAGTATTAATACTGTAATGCTTTTTTTATGTTTCTGTTTGATATGCATGCATCTGGTGCTGGCCCGGCCCGTCTGTCAATTTTTAAAAGTCAATGTGGCCCCTGAGCCAAAAAGTTTGCCCACCCCTGGCTTACAGGATGTGGTGAGTAGCAAGTCTATGTGAAGCTTTCACTTGTTGAAGCAGGAGGAATAATAAACACTTAGTATAATTATACCATAGAACCTTTTACGGTAACAGCTGTCAATTTTTAATGATTTTTCCTCAAAATATCGCAACCAGGACTCATCAGAAGCGACAACCAGAGGCAGAGGATTTTAGAGAGATTTTTTCTTTTTCCAACTTCTACTGAACAGCGGCAATTATAGCCACAAGTGGTAATTATGGGATATTAGCATGCTGAATTTTCTTACACTTCCTAAGATTCTCTAGCGTGAGTTGTTTAAATGACATCATGATTAGGCAACCTGACTGAGAGTAAGTCCAAGTCCCCTGGAACAGCGCTGAGTGAGTGTAGGGGTCACGCTCACATTTGTAGGTCATGGACCAGACTTTTTCCCATATACAACCCTTAGAAAATAAACAGCTGTAAAACTAACAAAAAAGTTATTTGCATAACCCCGGTTCTCTGAGTAGCATGAGTGAGGTGTCTCACTATGGGATACACCCCCTTGCCTATTCACAGAAGCACTCATACTATTATTACGTCTGTGCCAGGGCCCTCCGCCTTTATATATGACTGACACAGCGTCACTTGTCATTCAAAACAAGCACAGCTCTTCTCGCTTCACCCCACCAGCAAGAAGGTCAAACTGGACGAACTGGGCACAACATATGCAGCTGCTGCTGTTCTGCAGAGCTGTAAGAAGGCGGCTGAAAAGCTACCAGGTGTGGCAGGTGCAGTTTCCATTCTGCGTAAAGGGGATTCCCTCTGGACAAGAAGTCTGCACCCAGATTCTGAATCCCAGGTACATGGTTCGCTCTCACATAGAGGAGATTTTCATCGCTCCACAATATCAGTTTGCGTGCAACTGTTCTCACTGATCATCATTTCTGATCTCACTGACAGTTGATATATGCCACTGTGGTCGTATTGTCTGTTCTCAACAGCGCATGATGCCCCAGGAGAAACGTCAGAAAATGTTTACGCGTTAGAAAAACTGCCAAATAGTTGTTATACGACAGCGGCCCAAGGAATTTTCCGCCTCTCCGACTTATGTCCACGCTAAGCTGTGGCAGTGCTGCCTCACTCTCACTCTTAGCAGCAGGCAGACACAGAGAGCTGAGAGTCTGTGTAAGGGGAACGAAGGAAGAATCATCCTCATCATCCTCATCTGACACCAGAAAGTCTGCCAACTCTTCCTCCTAGCATCAAGCCCCCAGCATTTAATCTATCTATTCTCCTCGACCATGCTGAGCCGGGGTTCCTCGGGAGTGGAACTGGTGACAATGGGGTCCCTTTGGCAAAGGGCCTTCGCCGCGAACCGAGCATAGTGAGTGCTGGAGAAGTGCTTCTGTGAATACGCGAGAGGGCATATCCCATAGTGAAACATCAAAATGAATGCTACTGTTATTGTTGGAACAGGTAGAAACACTTTTGTCCTCAGATGTGGTCGAACTATAAGATGTACGAACTACTTAATGTTAAACGTACACGAACCTTAGAGTTACAGCAATATCTAGCTAAAGTTGCTTAACAGCCACTGGTTGTACATGAACTGTTGGAAAAACACTTTAGTGTATTGTGAATGGGTGTTTTATTTATTTATCAATCCAGCTTTGGATGAAAGAATTGTTCCTTCATTTAAACATTAAGTATGTGGTGTCTGGTGTATCCTTAGTCAACATTATAGCAAGCAGAAAAGTTTAGACAGTGGTTTCCCGAGGCTCCACCATCCTCTGCTGGGTCCACACCAGCCCACAGCAGAAGGGACAAAGACATCTTTGCTTTTTCTCCAACTTAAAAACACAATTTGGTGAGATAGTGATCACAGCAGAGAGGAAGTCAGCCCATGGTCTTCGAGCAGAGGGAATGGAAAAAAAGCTGTGGCCTGGAGTTGAACTGGGGTTCAGCTGGCGGCTATGCTGCTGTTGTGACAATGAGCCGTGTGCTGCCTCTAGGCCAAGATCAAACCACACTCCTTTGCTGGAGAAAAACGTTTCTCAACACTCACAGCTCAAGGTTCAAGCGTGTTTATAGCAAAATAGCAAAATGGGTAATTAGATTTGCCAAGAAAAATAGGCAGGGTAGACAGCCTCTTGTGCTTTCAAGAAAATGTACCTTGAATCTCCGTGGAAGGGAACAAGGAAGGAAATAATTCTAGTAGCAGCACTCCACTTGAATTGTGTTTCAAAACATCAACACTGAACTGGGAGGAAATCTGGGGATCTTTTTGTCATTTTAGATTCTATAACAAATGTACCACTAAGTGTACCTTCTATTGCCAATTAGTGTATTAATAAAAGCTATAGGGAAATATTTATTTAAAGCCCCTATATGGTGGATTTGAAAATGTCTGACTTTGGTACTAGAGGGAAGGATTAAAAAAATAAAAGACCACATGGCAGACAGTAATGCACGCCTCACCCAAACAGATCCGACTGGGACAATAAATGAGTGGATGGACTGAAAGCAACACGTAGACTGAACTGATTTTCACTGGGATTTTCCTTTTTTTTCCTACAAATTAACAGCAGGGTTAGCAGCTAGAACCAGATATTTCTCTCAGGAGTTGGTATAAAGAAACAGGCTAAAAGAATTGTTAGCATTGGACTTACATGAATGATAACGTTGTTCCATTATCTGCTGGATGTGTAAATAGGTTGCCATATAAACTTAAACTGTGATAATACTGTATATCAGGGCCATGTTTACAACTTGTTGCCACCAAACACTTGTGTAAACCTTGCCTTTTAGGGCCTTTAAGACATTATTTGTGCACAGCCAATTCGTCACTGCAATTCATGATGTTCCCAGATATGGTTGCTGTGATTATGGTGATTTCTGACACAACTGCAAAGTCTCTATACTCTTTAATACAAAGAAACCTCACACACACACACACACACACACACACACACACACACACACACACACACTGCTGTTCATGCAAGAACTCATACATAGCCAGCACCCATGGCCAGTGCCAGGACCAATATTTACAGACACAAGACATGCAATGAGCTAGTTTCTGGAAGACATCTTTTCCCTGCTTCAATGAGCCTGAGCTTTCATAACAGATGGTCCCACCGGCAGTACTTCTCTCCAAACACACTGCATGTGTGTGTGCGTGTCTTGATTTTACTGACACATAACCAAATCAAAGAAAAATTCTTTCTCCCAGAGACAAGCAATTATGAACATACATAATTGGCAAAGCTTTAATTGGAAATACACAGTTACACCTCCATTACCCATGACTGAGTATGACAACAGCGAAAGAGAAACAGATGAATCTGAAAACATTTAACCTGTCAAACTGCCGTTAGATTATATAATCATTATCATCTTCAGATAATCATAATGTCAGAAAACCCTGAGCAGGAACTGAAAAGATGTGGGACAGTATCTATGTTTTGCTTTCATCTTCATGTCATTGAATACATCCTCAGGAGATTAAAAGAAAACAGTTCAGAGAAGAAATTCATTTCCTCTATTCAGACTCAGCTCATGTGCTGGAGAACGATTTAAGGATGTGCCAGAGAGTGACTTTGCTTCAGCTTGTGCTTTTTATCTGCTCAAGGCCTTGTTAGATCATAGAGCGTGACATATTGGGGAGAAGTGAATGAGAACCCTCAGACATGGTGCTAATTAATTCACACTTTGGCGACCATAAAGGCTCGCCCCCACGCCTGCTGTCTCTGCATGGCATTGCATGACATATGTAGCCTGGAAGATTGATACTGCAAATGGCGGCACTCAGCCATGCTCATAACAGCAGCAGATGGTCCTATTTGTGTGTGTGTGTGTGTGTGTGCGTGCATCATGAGGGGTCAAAAACCAATATAGACAAATATAGACAGCAGCAGATTGACAGATTGTTGTACACTGTAGCTTGTGTTTATTACAGAGAACAGGTGCATGCTCTGTATGCAAGGGCGTCACTTTGTCCCCACCACTTTTCACCACAAAGAAAAGAAATTGTTTTTATATTTTACATTTTGTCTTCAACATATGTGATTTTGGGCAATTAGGTATGAGGTCAGAGTAGATAATTATGGCGGGTTGGTGAAAAAAATTGCATAACGGCACATCATAAGGGCACAGCCTAGGCTACTACATATTGCTACAGAATACGAAAATACTCTGCATAAAACGCACAATGTCAACCACACAAGTAACAGCTTATTGTGCAAATAACCCTTTCTCAAAGCATTTTGTAACAAATTATGCTTTTAAAAAGTGACAAAAATCTGCCATTTCAGAAAGTGGTGGGAACATGTCCCCAGTGTCCCCAGTGTAAATATACCTATGTCCAATGTCTGTATGTGTGTGTGTTACTGCAGCAAGTTACAGCTTTCTCTGAGGGTAAGATTTCCCATTTACATTTGTGTGTTATTTATCAAAGAAGCAGGAAGTTTTCCACTCAAAGTGCACTCTGCATGCCAGCAGTGAAGTGCACCTTTCTCCTTTGTCCACATCCATTTAAAGGAAGATTGCATTTTTAACAGGAGGGGCAAAGATAAGTGTGGTTGAGGGCTCATTCCACTGGATTTACAAAAGCCTCAAGCACTTTGCAAGCGTCACTTTTGCATTTGAAAATTCTCTGTGTCTGAAGGAGTAGGTGCAAAACGCAAAAGCGCCAGCGACTGACGGTGGAGGGCCTGCATCTGCTGGTGCTGTAGCTGGGTCTGGCTGTCCTGGAGGTCTACGAGACAGTGCAGGGTCTGCCCCAGTGGAGAGACTCATGTGGCAGGTTGGTAGGGAGTCCGTCCATCTTTTGCTCCCTTATACTGGTCACGCACTGTGACAGGGGAGTGTCGCTGCGGGGCTTGGATGAACGGAGTGGACACAGACTGAAGGTGAACAGGCTTTAATGCAAACAAATGTGTCTCATAACAAATACAAAGCTGCTGTATGGGCCGGTAGTGTTACGTCCGTTTTTGGACAGCGTGTCTCTCTTGCTTGCACAGTTCCTCTTTTCCTCCAGATTGTCCGTCAGTCCTCTCTTGGACCCAGCTTCACTGTGGTAATTAAGCATGTTACTTGCATGCTGCATGGCCAATCAGCAATCAACCCAAATACTCACAGGTGCATCAACCTTCCTGCGAACAGCTGCCCTTCTCTCCACCTGCCCCTGATGCTAGACCACACCCACACTGCCACAAGTATGCATAGTAAACCAAGAAATGGTTTCTATATATCTGAGACTGTCCTCCCCAAAAATATGGCTGTATAGGTTGTCGGTGCAGCAGCTTATTACAACCCATATTTATATTTATTGTTGGGCAGCGACCTATAAAGAGCGCCAAAGTCCACGTAAGGAGGAGGATGCAGTGAATGGTTGGGTCAAACAACACAGGACTTTCACCCAGGAGACTGCTGTTTGTGTCCCATGTGAAACCAAAAGTCAACCTTGACTTATTTTAACCTATGTAGCCTGCATAACTTAAGTTACGTACCTAAAGTAGTATGTGTGAATGTCACACATCTACCATTACACTGAGTAAAACAGTGCATTAGACATATATGGTCTGTGTTACTGAACTTCAACAATGATAAAATGTTTGGTTGGGATTGTTGGTATGTTTTCTCTTGTAAAATTTAAATATGACATTTTATTGACCTTAAGGTGGCGAGAAAACACACAGACACACACACACAGGCTGACATTTCCAGCATGCAGATTATATTTCTCTTGTGTTTTGTGTCTGTACTTGGTACAAACTGGATCTTCAGAGTTTTCAACCAGGTGCTGAATTGCTGCCGTGCCCTTCAGTAAGTCACTCAACCTTGATTCTCACTGCACAGCTTCCAGGCCAAGTGGTTCCATATTGCTGTGTTTGTATAAAAGCTTGTCTCACTGGGGTTTAGATGTGCGTGTCAGCAAAACAATAGCAGGTCTTTCTGAATAAATTAACCTACGCAGAATTCTTACACATCCTTAAGTTACAGCATTCAAACAACTACATCACAAACATTGACAGGAACAGAGGAAAAGTATAATAACTGGACAGAGAGCATAGTATGTACAGCACATAGAGCACAGTATGAATATTCATGTCCCATATATCTGCAACTGCTATAAAGTGTGTCAGGGAGGGTTTTTGTAATATAGAGGTCAAGAATCACCTGACCTGAAAAGAGGGAAGTAGTTAAGGAGGGTGGTGGAAGTAGAAAATAAGGAAAAGGCATGGAAAATTGATGAGACAAGGGAGATGGAAGAAGGAGGTAAAATGGATGGAAGAGGAGACAAAGATAAGAAAGAAGAGGACAGGATGTGGGGATAAAAGTACAAAAGATTAAGGAGAAAAGCAGAGGAAGAAGGGGGACAATCAGCAGAAGAAATAAGGTGCAAGGGAAGGGTGAGGTCATGAGAACGGAGAGAGACAAAAAGGTGGAGAAAGAGAAGAAAGAACAGAAGAGGAAAAACATCAGTAAAAAGGAAAAGAGTGGAGAGCGCCATCAAAAGAATCAAATGTTCTTTGTGCTCCCAGGAAACATATGGTGCTCCTTCTAACTCAAAGAGTGATGCAGAGTCAATTGAAGTGTGCATTGCAAGAGGAAGTGAAGAATACAGCAGGTTTTGGGAGACTGTCCCAGATTTGAAGTGATGAGAACACAGACAACAAAATCATCCTTGGGTCCCTGGTGGATAATTTGCTCTACATAACGCTTGGCATTAACACTTGTCAATGCTAACGCATGTACTGACTGCTACCAGCTTATTGTACCATAAATGGCAACTAACTAACAACTAATGCACTGCTAAAATAAAATGTGTTACACCACAAAATATAAGTACAAGTTAAGCACATGCAGTAACTGTTACACAAGCATTTAACCATGAAATATTAGATTACATGTGCACAGATTTGTTTGATTATATTAAACAACTGGTTGGATTATATCAAAGGCCCTACACAGCCATGGTCCTTGCATCCACCAGGTGTGGATGAGACTCCTCCTCAGGATTGTGCGGGTGTGCACAGACTGTGCTTGTTTGACATCAAATCAGGTTTCTGACCCCATGCTAATATGTTGGCAAGAAAATTCTACATGCGCTCAGACCATGTTAAGATAAGTCTCTTTAGAGCATACTGCACTCCTCTCTATACTGCCAAGTTTAAAAAGGTTAGTTTACAAAGGCTTCAGGTTGTCTATAATGACTGTATGCAGATACCATATTCCATATCCTCAAATAGTAAAAAGTAAAAAGCTACCTGCCTCCCGTATTTGATTAATATGATGAGCCAAACCTGCTATGACACTGTTGCCTTGCTACCAACTCTACTACATCCAAAAGTAAACTACATCAGCTCATGGATGTATAAAGAGAACTGGATTCAGCGTCGGAGGCGGGGCCCCGTTCATTCCTATGAAAGTTGCTCAGTGGCGCATGAAGCCAAAAAAGTCAGACTTCCTGGGTATAAAATTACCCGGATCCTCCACATAACTTCCGCATTCTTGGCCCATAGAGCAAGCGCACTAGCTTTTCCTTTAGCCCCGCCTCCAAACCACTAGGTCTCATGGGTCTCGGAGCAAGCGCACTAGCACTTCCTTTAGCCCCGCCTCCCAACCGCTCCGTCTCGGCTCACTCACATGAATAGCAGTGACTCTATAACTCTGGATTCGGCTATTTATGCATTTTACAACTTTTAGGACATAATGATTTAAATAAGGGCTATTTAAGTGTATACTGGCTAGTTAAATTATCCGCTGATTTACAGACGACTCTTTCACAATGTAAGTCTATGGGAAGAAGTCTCTTGGGGCCAGTGTGCATCACGTGACGGACCCGGAAGTTGTAATTACACGGTGTCACGTGTAGCACCACCATGTCAAATTGGCTTCAAAGCCTGGCGCACTTCCTGGGGGCTTGCATCAGCTCCTCAATTCACTATATTCCCACGGCAGCCATGTTCCTCTGACGTCACGCTCAGGGTGGGAAGCTCAAATACTGTAATCAAAAGGATAATGTTTTATTGCTGTGTTCCATGTTGTAAGTCGTATAAACGTAGGGAATCTGACAAATTGTTATTATTTCACCGCTTCTCGATTGATCAACAACTGAGAAGACAATGGATAGTGAAAATCCGGAGGGACGTCGGGCCATGTTTCAAGGTAAAACAACATTTGATAACCCATTAGCTACTGTTAGACAACAGCTAACGTTAGCATTCAACCGCTTCCTAGCTAACATTAACGTACCGTTTGATAGTGTTAACGTTACAAACACTCACTGATAAAGTGCTTGGAACACACTTTTGTGATGGATGTAATCTGCACATTACACAGAAATATGTGTTCCAGTGAGCATAATGTCACGTAACGGTACTGACTTAACCAGAACATTTCTGAGGTCGGGTGAACAGACAGGACGACAGTTAACGTTACATTGCAAGCTTGATTACGTCTAGTGTGTTTTACTTTCAGGCTTAAATAAATGTGTCCAACATGTGCATTGATATTTCAGAATTACTAAACGCCTTTCCTAACGTGTAACGTTCTCAGTTGTTGATCAATCGAGAAGCGGTGAAATAATAACAATTTGTCAGATTCCCTACGTTTATACGACTTACAACATGGAACACAGCAATAAAACATTATCCTTTTGATTACAGTATTTGAGCTTCCCCCACTGAGCGTGACGTCAGAGGAACATGGCCGCCGTGTGAATATGGTGAATATCCTGCATCCGGCAATGCTGCTCCACATGTGTTCCTTGAGTTCATTGTCTTTATAATTTTTGTGTCCTTTGTCATATAATACAGAGACACGAACAATCAACAGGTCCGCCATTGTCATTAGTTGTGACGTCGTCTGTTCTGCACAACGTGATTGGTTGATGCCTTTATTCGCTCAGAAAAATCGACCTTGTTCCGAAAATTACGTCGCTTTTTCACCACGTAACATTAGCGTTCTGTGTGAAGGTACTCCTGACAAAGTTTATGTTCAGTTCGAAAAAATATATTGACGTGCGAATTAATCGCATGAAAAAAACGCATCCGGTGCCTTTAGGCCAGTATATAAATAAGGAGAGCTGAAGGAAAGGTGTGCTGTGGTGAGGGGAAGGTCTTATTGTCTCTTTAAAGTGTTCTACCTTTGTGTGTGTGTGTGTGTTGGGGGGTGGTCTGTGTTTATTAAACAGTTTTGTCAGCTCAGCTTTCAATTGGTTTGATGGGCTGTGATCGGATGTGACAGCAATGGAGGCAGTAAGAGGACATGCACCCAGAGCCACACACACACATAATCCATGCACACATATCGGGTCTCGGGGGAGAGCGATCCCTCCCACATTCATCTTTAATCCCCAGCAAACACAATGAAAACCTCACCTCTCCCCTGCCTGCCAATCATCCAAGCCTGATAACTCCTCTTTTTGACTCCCAGTAGAAATACTTTATTTTAAATGACAGCATACAATACACACTGACTCCATACAGCTTATAGATGGGCCTCTCTCTCTCTGTGTGTGTGTGTGTGTGTGTCGGCCTGTATCTTTGGGTCTCCGAGGCGTTTCCCTTCTCGCACAAACATCTAACTCCTCTCCATCAACAGCTCCTCGGGAGCAGCCGCATCACATTTTCATGTCCGTCTATTGATTAAATCATAATGCCAATCAATTTTTTATCCACTGCATCTTCAGCACTGTTGTGTAAAGTGTGTGTTAGAGAAGACAGGGATACAGTAGCCACTATAATAAAAAGAAAGAAAGAAAGAAGAGGGTAGAAACTGTCAAGAGAAAGCAGCGTAAGAAGGGAAAGCAGAAAAGAAAGCATAAAGAGAATGAAAAACAAGAAGGTAATAACAATAAAAGAATAGAAGTACACTCGTGTTATTGCAGTAAAGAAGCCTTGGGCTGTTTTGCTATGTGTTCATCCAATGGTGTTTCTTGACACCAATGGAGTCGAGTTGAATTATGTTGTGGTTTAATAATTCATCAGACGTGGGGTTTAAAAGTTAGAGCACTACACATGCCAGCTCAGCCTACATTATGTGAGAGTTTGTGTCTTCTGGTGTTAAAAAGTGCACACACAGCTACACGTCCGTCATGCAGAGTTGTGTTTTTAAGTGTGAGTTTTCTGTGTGCCTGAATGGGTTCCGTCTGTTTCCATGTGTTTGTGGGCATGTATGCTGATGTGAGTGCACATCCATTTGGGGATGAGTGGGCATACACTCTTCTCCGTGCCCATGAGGAGAAGGAGAAGAGCACGAAGTCATCAGCAGGGTTTAGATTCGCATATATCTTTTAACAATTTCAATTTAAGTGCCATTTTGCCAAATTATGAATTTGTTTGTGGCTCCTTTAATTGGCTTTAGTGGGACTTGTAACACCACTGCAGGGTGGTTTGGTGGTTGCGGCAGTGACTAATTGAGAGAGAGCAGAGTGGGAGTAAGAGGAGACGGGGCTCACTAGAGTATTAATGCAAAGAGAGGAAAAGAAAGACATCTTCTGGCATCAAAGCAGCCCAGCTCTCTACTCTGTAAAATAATTAACAGGAGCAAAATGGAGAGAGGACTTAGTGAATCTTTGGAGCTATCAAAGAATCCAGGGGAAATGGAGACAAGCAAGTCGGTCAGTTAGGCTGTGAGACTTTCAAGAGCTTCAAATGCATCAAAGCACAGCCATGCAATAAAGCACAGCCTGGCCCTATAGTTTCAATCAGCAGTATATCTTAAAGAGTAACTACACGCTAAAAATAATGCTTGTTGCAGGTTTCACTAGAGATGCAATTTTAAAGTCCTGAAACTGAAATCACATTTAGCCATCCCTTTTTGCAGTCAAAAATATTCAGTGTTTTAAATATATATATATATTTTTAATTGTCTTTATTATGTAAAAGAAGAAATATCCGAAATGCTTCTTTTCCTTTGAGCAGCTGGAGGGGCATTGTCAGGGTCTGTCTTTGAGTGACAGCTAGCAGCGCTGTAGCCATGGGTAGGCAGTGTTTTGTTAGCAGTGGTACTGAAGATTAAGGACCACACTAGCATCTAAACAGACCTAAGTGGTATTTGTAGGTAAGTTTACATGCTGTTTAATGTGCTGGAGCTGAGCAGCTAATTTGCTATCTAGGCTGCAAACTGAAATTAGCAGCATACTTTTCCCCAGTGAATATTTGTTTGGTGGCAAGCTAAGATGCAGGACAACCTGTTAATGTTAGTCAGATAGGAAGGAGACTTTAGCAGGAAAGCTAATGTGGGTTATTCAAAGTCTGTGGCTCTTGTGTTGTGTAGCAGGCTGCTGTCTGGCTGTCCATGTGACTGTGTGCTTATCATAGAATGCTGACATTACTGTTTTATACAAATATAATTTAAAATGAAGCCATTTGATTGGCTGCATGGAAAGAAGTTCTCCATCTATGCAGACAAAGAGTTAACAGCATTCAGGGGTGCCATCATCATCAATGTTAATTAATGTTAACCTTTTGGTTTCAGATGTTTCTCCCTAAAGAGAACACAGGACCTGTGATTTACAGAGCAGACATGTATGCTGTGTTCTGTGAGACTTGCAGTGTTTCTGTATTTGTATTCAATTGGCTGTTGGTAATTCAGTGCTTAATCAACCTATACCTGTTCCTGTTAAACCAGAGAAATTTGAGTAATGGTGACTAATAATTACTTTTAGCCACTTTTCAATCTTGGCACTGCTGAAACTGTTGGTGTGTTTCTTGCTCAAGAAATTTGGCTTGTGGTCCAATTTAAACTACCTTGCTAATATTTTGTGTCCTGTAGGTCAGTGACTTCCAACCACTAGTCAGGGGAGGTTGACCCCTATTTCTTCAGTTTTTATGCTCGCTGACGCTCCAAAAAAGGCAGCATTTATTTTTTTTGCATTGTTGGCCAGTGTTTAAATGTCATGTGATAAGCACATTACTAGAGAGATGCACCATTCTATTGATTTGGCTTTATTGTTTGTCCCAGTATAGAATGAATTATAATTGTCACTTCAATTAAAGTCCATGACTAGTGAAGCTGTTGCTGCAATGCAGCCGTTGTCACTACTTAAAACAAGTGCAAGCTTCCCAGCATTCTATGGAAATGTGGATGATGAAAATAGAAACAGACAGCGCTACAAGTCCAACACAAGTTCTGTCAGAGTGTCAGAGAGCATTACGATGCTTGCGGACGTGTTTCATTCTGATCTGATTAAAAAAACTTTTCTAGTATTGCCCCCTCTGGCAACAGCTGTCGGCCTGTATAGTCTGCAGATAATTTGCTTCTGCAGATAATTGTCTTCTGCTTGACATCCAACTTTTCAAACAAAACCATGTCTAAACTACGGATGAGGAACAATTTCTCAAGACTTTTAACACCTTGTATGACTTGACAATGACTGTATTTAAGAAATATATCACAGCTTTGTTTTCTTTTATACTAACACACAACATGAATTGTTATTTCATTATAGGAACGTATCAATAAATAACTGCAGCTCCATCTTTTATTTGATTTTTTTTTTTATTTTTTAACTTTTTTTTATTTTGATTACTTTCACCACGTTTTCTCAATAGCTTCATCTGTTTTTGGTCATAGTTACTTAAAACCAACCAAGGACATGCAATATAGCCATAATTGCTTAAAATTTCCCTCCACTCAAAAATCTGTTTTTCTTCTTGTTCCTCCAGTTGAATATTTGAGCTTCACTGTGGAGAATGATGTCAGTGCAGAGTTTGACACCAGAAGGATGTCAAACCTGGTCCAATATTCAACTTCCAAAAGTGTGATGTGGAAACTTGAAGCCTCCAGTGCACATACACTGAGAATGGACTTTACAGTGAAGTAGGAAACAGCTGCAACAGCAAACTTACATTTATAGATTCTGGATTTTTAAGAGTAGATGTCATTTCAACGATTTTAACAAGATAACTGAACTTTTTTTGTGAAAACAATATCCATCCATCCATCCATTTTCTATACCGCTTATCCTCTTAGAGGGTCGCGGGGAGGGCTGGAGCCAATCCCAGCTGACATTGGGCGAGAGGCGGGGTACACCCAGGACTGGTCGCCAGTCAGTGAAAACAATATATCAGATATAAATTATTATTCAAAGTAGAGTAACTGATATACATGTTAAAACATGTCTGGAGGGGATCTTCAAGTAATAGGTTGTACGTTATATGTGTTAAGTAAAAGCAAACAATTCCTAGAATTTCTCATTTTCATTTGACATAGTATAAGAGGCTTAGCTTTGCAAATATGGGATATAATTGCTTTAGATATAAAAGGAAAGTTTGAATAGATTCAGAAAATGAAGCTTTTGAAGTGAAACCCTCAGATAACACATTTGAGAATTCATGTCTGCCATTTCAAGGACATTTCTTTCATAAGTACACCAGACAGACACTGTGACTAACAAAGTGAAACACATACCTGTTAGAGACTTTTCAAGAAGTACCCATTTCACCCTGTCACAAATTCTTCGAACTTCCCGTGCTCTACAGGAGATATCTGCGTAGCTAAACTATCAGTAAGGCTGATGGACTGCAAGAATTCAGGCATGGAGATATAGGTCAAAAGACAATATCTCTAAGAGCTTGGCACTTCCACTTGTCTTGTACAATGATGGCTGTGAAACAGTCAATCCACTTGTTTCAAAGGCAGACACAAACACTTGTTTGGCATCATACTTCACTGAACTCCTTTCCTCTCTCAGTTCTGTGTTTTTGGCTGTAGTCTACAAGAGTGATGAAGCAGAGAGGCATGGAAATGATAACAGTCTGAAACCTCCTTGTTGAGGTGCTAAAAGACCTGGAGGTCAATGGTATCCATATGAACAATTCCAGGGAAAGGAAAAGTTTTGTGTAACTCTAACCCTAAGTTTGGGGTGAGCCTTAATTATGTACTGGTATACACAGAGTGTTTTCAGCAAATGCTGTTTGCAGATGGTGTTGTGTGCAAAAGGATGCACTGCAAAAAACAGGAAGCTATGCCCTACTGCAAACTACTACGACACTGACTTTTCACTCAACAATACTTTTTAAACTGGTCTGAAAAGGAATAATCACCTGACTCATCTCAGTTATTATCATGTCATCAAAAATGTTGCACCTGATATTATGCATGGCATTTTCGAAGGAGTAGTAGGATAAGAGACCAAACTGGTTCTCCGTTCCCTGAGAGACCCTGGAGACAGTACTTGATGAGGTCCGTGGCTGTCCCACAAGCTTGGATTAACGCTTCTCACTATGGTTTCACATTTCAAAACTAGGAACTCGGGAAGTAACAGGACAGATGGCATCCAAAATGTGGTGTCTATTGAGATATCTGCCACTGATGCTTTGTGATTTAATCCCTAATGGAACTCTCCAGTGGGAATTACTTCTGCTATTGCTTTCATGCACTGGGTCGATTTTCTCACCTTCCCTCACAACATTGGATAGAACTGATCCTTTTAAGAAAGAGGCTTAAATGTGCAAATACATGATGCTAAAAGATGAGGCTAAAGCTACATGTCCCAGGGGAGTCAGCATCCTTACCATGATCCATGCAGAAGAATAAAGATGTGAATAAAGAAAGTTCTTGTATTGCAGTGTAGAGCTAGGTAGCCCACTTATTATAGTAGAGCATTATAAATTAAAATCTAATTCAAATATTGTTTGTTCTAATATGACTGTTTGGAATGCTAACGATAGTAAAACACAACTCAAATACTGGATTTAAACTTTGGTTTCGCCCCCAGCAAAGATGTTCTCACTCTGGGCAGACAGTAAACATCTGTGAGATCACGAAAATACCTTTAAAGATGCAAACTGTTACCGGATAACAGGTAAAAAAAAACAAAGAAAACCCCCCAACACATTTGTATTTACCCCTAAGGTTTGCACTGAGAAGTCTATGTGACCAAAGTGCAGAGTAATGTACGGAGCACCTAGGTGACAAATGAGCTATCACTCTAGGTTTCAGAAAGGCAATAAATAAGACACCACAAAAATACTCTGTAGTTCTCACCAGAGCCCCGCACACCGCTTTAGTGTGATTAGAAATCTAAAGTTTGATAAACCTTGTGTGCCTAGTTATGGTTGCTTAACTACAACTGAACAATCATAGCTTGTTCATGGTTGCTAAGCTATGATTGAACAACCATAGCTTAGCATCCATAACTAGGAACAGAGGTTTCGTGAGGGGTTTCGTGAATGGACTTTGTGGTCAGCTTTTGTAGCACATATTTTTGGGGGATTGGTATTAAATGGTCACGTCTGAGGATATGTTTTGGTGCAAAATACTTGGTACCTGCAGCTACAAACCACTAGCCTGGGAACCAGACGAATCTGCAAGCTCATGTTTTATTTGCTCTGGCAGATGCGTCTGGTCCCCCTCCCATTCAGACAGATTTCCAGCTGACTAGGCCTGGGTCGGGCCAATCACAACCGTTTATCTAATATGGGGCAGGTTTGATACGATGACTGTACAGAGGAGCTCCGTTTAGTTATTTTTGCAAACAACCAAGATGGCTGCCGCTGATGTGGAACGTCAGTATTAAACAAACTGGACGGTATATTTTCTCTAAAAGAAGAACAAACTGCATTTAAAGCTTTTGTTAATAAGAAAGAAATTGAGTTGAGTGAAAATCAACAGCATTTACAAAAATTTAAAATGAAGTGTGGTGCCATATTTGGTTAAACTCTGATTTTATACATACACTTTTTAACAAAGTACTCTTTAATCAGAGTACTTATACTTGTATAAAGGATATGCCTCAGTTGGCTCGGCTGCTGAAGCATGCTCTACTGCTGCTCCGCTAAAGCCAGTTTTCAGCTCTGGGAAATATGAAGCAGGGCCACAGATGAGCAGGGCAGCAGCTTAATCATTAGGCCTGATAGATGAGGGCCCGAGCTGGGCAAGGGAGGAGGAAGAGAGGGATGGAGGAGAAGGAGGAGCATTAGACAAGAAGGATGGCGAGAGATGGAGGGTAAGTGGGAAAGAAAGAGTGGTTGAGAGAGATTTACAGGAGACGCGATGGAGGGAGAGCGATGGAAAGAACGATGAACAGAGGGAGACATGCAGGCGGCCACAGAGGAGGATCCGTCTAACAAATTACCTTCTCCTCCATTACAAAGGCTGTCAACCTGGACGCCTGTCAGCTCTCATACACACTCATGCCTGTCTCTGTCGCACACACACACACATGCACAACCACCTATAGACACAACCTCACACACACACACACACACACACACACACACACACACACACACACACTTAACCAAAGCATACATACGGCTTGTACTTGCTTCACTGCTTTCGCAAAAGTGAACGTGCGTGCACACACACAAACTTTACCTCCTGTTAAGAGGTGATAAAGAAGCTTGACACCGCAGCGATGCAGAGTGCTGCTGTAGTAACGTCATAGCAACTCCACAGTGTATCAGACAGAAGTGACTGTAGCTGTCAGCTGCTCGTGTTTTATAGCAGGTTGTTGTAAACTGGGCTGTTAAGAGTGAACGTGTGGCCGGTTGGCTGACTGACTGGATGATCCAAGCACTTCTTCACAGGCTGACTCACTAGTTGATTGGCTGACTGACTGGCAAAGATATTATCATTTTTCCTCCAGTCTGTCTCTCTCCATATATAGGTGCAGCTTTTTCATGAGTGTACATCACAAAATATTGAAAAAAACTCATCATGTTCAGAATCCTATATTTCAAACATCCCTTGTGAACTTATTTATGTGAATAAATAGCAGTATATTAATATTTGGTATCTACAGTAAGTGGACTAACTAAAAATCCAATGCTTATGCTTAGCACAATGAGAGATGATACCTCCCGAAATGCCGAACACACGCAAACAAAATCACAAGTGACCAACGTAAACACACAAACACAAAAGACATATTATCTTTAATTCTTTCAAATGGTTTCTCTCCTTTTAATTTGTGTTTCAACATTTTCCGTTGAATTCCCTGTTTTTAATGCATTATGTAAAGCATTTTTATCCTCGACGACAAAGCTCGACGGCATAATTGGAATCCATTGTAACTGACTAAAATTGCACACAACTGGACACAACTGCAAATTTTTAACAGCCATAAGAATCCACACCCAAACTATCAATGAATGTGAGGTGGGCCCACTTGATGTCTGCCTTTTTACCAAGGCCTACTACTACACAGGTTCTTAAGGAGCCCGGACAGTAAGTTTAATGAGGAAAGAAAAAAACAACAACTTTGTGTGTACAAGTTAATACTTTGTACTTTTGAATTTGAAAGTTAGTTAGTTAATTTGTGCTCTCAAATTGACAATTTGTGTTTATGGATTAGCAAAACATAATTTTAAACAATATTGAAAACATTTTTACATACACGTTTACATGCTGGGGTAGGCAAAATCTGTGCAACCTATGCAAAACCTTCCGCCTCTCTCTCTGCTGCCTCGTATCACTCCGTTAAGCCCCTCCCACCAAACCCACAACTTCCACCGGCAGCAGAAGGAATCAGTTCCCCTGCGAAACCGTATCCCTTGTAGTTCTCACTCTCCACGGCATGAGCCTCACCGAGCCCCGGTCCCTCTCGCTGCGACTTGTCTTCTCAAAGACGCCCTTCCAGCGCTTCGCGGCCACAGAGCAGAGCGCCCCAGGCTTCAGAGGCAGCTGCAACGCCGTCCAGCAGCGGGAAGAGAGGCTAGTACACCACACACACACACCACTGTCCCCCTCAAAAGTTATTCCCCACTGTTTGTCATCATGCCTCTTTGCCACTCATCGTTATGAGTGTCATGGCATCGAACATAATGAGCCAGAATCTCCGTGTGGAGCCGGGACATGTTGTTTTGTACTATACATATACTATATACTATACTATACATATAAAGGAGGTGTTGGAAATTTATCACAAGTTACAGGATTTTCAGCAGGATTTTCCGCCATTGAATCAGGCTTTCACCATCTGAAGGGGCGTGCATGCGCATCTGCTCTTGTAGCTTAGCCAAAACAAATCACCGTCTTTCTGAAATGACCTGTGATTGGCCAAAGTCTCCCGTCACGGGATAGATTTGATTTGGATAGATGAAGCCTGAAAACAGAGGCAAGAGGGGGGGCTGAAGTAGAGGTTTGCTCTCAGACCACTTGAATTACAATATGCTGAACGGTTATTATGGATTTTTTGCCCAATGATGCCAAAAGAAAACTGCCTACCCAACCTTTAATGTCAAAGATAATGTTGCAACCAGAGACTGTTGCAGACGCTGGACCTGTTACCAGATTTAAATTGAATTCTCACTAAAAAAAATAATCATCTGTTGTGTATCCACCTAATTGAGCATAGTGTTAGTTCAGGCAGGCCACGAAGTCAAGCTCAGCTCACGATCCCAGCTACATCAGCTGATAGCAGCTGATCTTTAAGCCAGCCCACATCAGCTGATGGCTCAGCTGATTCCCTTCTATGCACCCATTGGCAAATTTCATTCAGGGCGCCTTATTTAAGCTGCTTTAGTCTGCCTACCCTTGCTGCTTCCTCTGCAAGCCGCTTTGCAACCCGCCTCCACCCCAGCTCCTCCTTTTCAAACTATGTCTGACAGTGAATCAATGTCATGTATTGTTGTCATTGATGCCTGCTTTGTTCTGTACCCCAGGGGGGTCTTTGCTGCTGCTCTCCCTGCCTTAGGCTTTCCATGTATGCATGTGGAAGGGCGGGGAGCTCCCAGAACAGAGCCACGCCGCCAAATTTAACTACTGCAGATGGAAATTAAGTTTTCTTTGACTAAAGTGGTCCTGACTGAAAAAATATTAATATGAATTCATTAAGTCAGTATGTGTGGGTGCCTAAAAGCTATAGCTGGTAGCCTGCTATTAGCACTCTTGTGTGTTCTCTTCTGCAGGCCCAGAATGAACATATATTTTCTACCGTGTCTTTTTCGAGTTCGGTATGCACTGGGTCTGCACTGGTACAACTCGCTTTCGTAGTCCAACATTGACAAAAACTCTCCCCATCTCCCTCCTACTCGGGTTTACAACCGTACAACATTAAAACCCTAAAACAGTGGTTCAACTCCAGTACTGTGACAAAGTTCAGCTTAATTTACACAGTGCGTGTAGTGACTAATATGCTTTCCCTTGGGCCTCGGGGCACAGCTGAGATCGTTCTGTACTATGCAAACCTGTATGCCTGACTTGACTTGCATGCTGGCGATAATGGCTGCTGTACATACTATCTTCCCTCGACACTTCCAGCATAAACCAAAATATTACCCATATACTAATGAATACACAACTCAGAACTTTGTTGCGCTTTATGGCAGAGCTGAGGCATGTCACTGTGAGTGGCAGCCTGATATGAATGCTCGTACCACGACATCAAATAGTACTAAAACATTTCATTCTTTTTCAACTTTTCCACATAGAACATTCATGTAAATAAATATTCGTATTTTATATACATTCATATGTGAGTTTCATGTGTGTGCTATGAGTGAGATGATCTGCTCATGTGTCTGGTGGACATTGGCACACTTGGGCCAGAATGAACCACATACATATTAATATTTATGTAGCTTAATGTCTTTTTATGTAGTTTTCTTCACTTATGTTTTGGTTACCCAGAAATAAGGTAAACACTTAAACTATAATTGTAATTAATTTAAACTAATATTGTTTTGTTTTTATACTTTAATAATCTCACACTGTTCAAGCTGTGTTAGTGCGCTGCAGATGTGGTCTGCATGCAGCAAAGCATCTTTAAGGCAAAAAGCATTCACTAATTTAACAAGGATCAAAGAAAGAGAGGGGTTGTGTGTGTGTGTGGACCCTCCCCCAGCAATGAGGTGTATAATGAAATCTTAATTTCAGCTCAAGGTGTTTTCACTATGACCTATTCAATAGTCTAGCACTTGTTGAAGAGCAAAGAAAGATTAAACGTTAAAGGTGTTCTAACAGATGGTAATGTAAGGTTATTTACATAGAGTAGATTATTACAGAATGCTTAAAAGTTTTGATGTGGCCATAAGAAAGGACAAATGTTTATCTTTGGGTGTAAGACACTAATAAATAAATAAAATAAAACTGCATCCTTCTGCTGGTTAAAGCACTAGAGAGCTCCTGGCCTGTCTGTTTTGAGTGTTGTGGAAAAGGTGAGAGTCCTGAATTACGATGAGGCACTTTTAAGGAGGAACTGATGAATGAAGGTGACTCAGAAGCACTGAATTTTTCAAGACATCTTAACCAAACTGTCCCCAAACCAGGCCCAAAATAACTTGCCTCGATGGAGTGGGCAAGTTTAATTACATGCCCTGTGCCTTCCCATTCTCCACACATTTAGTTCAAGTGATTTGAGCTTGAAGTGGAAGTCCCACAGTATGGTTGTGATTAGTGCTCACATTTGCAAGTATGCATAGGAGTGTGTGTCCATGAATATGGGCCATTTTTATATGGTTGTATAATGTACTGTATATGCATGTGCGTACATAAATGTATGTGTGCTTTATTATGTACATGGGTGTAGTGTTAACATTAATGTATGCATGGTAATGTTTGGCACTGTGTATATATCCACTACAAGAGCCATAACACAGGGTAGACATACAGGAAATGGAGGACAGAGGAGAGCTTCAAGGAGAAAAAACTAACTAAAATCATGTAGACAGAGAGGTGAAAGAAAGAAAGAGTTGGAGGGTGGGGTGAGGGGGCCGAGACTGGGTGGTGGTAAGATGGATTGTGAGGTCTGTATTATGCAGGTGTCTGGTCATTCTTCAGTGAGTTGTGCCCCCCATAGCAGGTGGCAGACCCACTTACGGTGGATCCCTGCATGAAAAGAGTAGCAATACATTTTAATGATCCTGGATCCCAAGATGGCTGACTACATTTGACCAGGCTGAAAAAGGTTAAAGGAGTTAAAGGAGATTTATATTAGTCCCTTAAAGGTGTTGCTCCAGAGCCTTCTCACATAGCCGCTGTAGCTCTGTCACAGGCTATGTTGAAGCTACACGCCGGTGCTATGGCAGCTGTGGAGAAACCACATGGAGACCGCAAGAACTGTGATTGGTCACCTGTGGCTGCTTGTGTTTTATCCAACAAGTTTACGACTGACAGTGAAGACAACAAAGACATAGTAATTTTACTAGATACAGATACACACTAGATAAATTAAACTAGATACCACTGCAAAGCTGTGGATGTGATAGGGTGGCCCCCTAGACTTCTTGCTGTTCTGCCTAGATGGTCATGGTGAATAGTGACAATGACAGCTGTGACACTGGCAGTGACAGGAATAGTTCCTTACTCAGTTAAAAGACAAGGCGAAACTTCAGAGTGTTGTGTTCTCCAGAGAACGCATTTAAACCAAACGGACAGTAAAAGTATGGATGTTTGGGTCGGTTGGCAATCACTCCCTGTGACAGATGAAGGTGGTCTGTGTGACTGGGGAAGTTATTCAGTCTCAAAACACTTTTGTTATGACACAGACACACGCACTGAAGTTTTTGTCCGGCCTCTGCAGTCTGTATGTGAAACTGCTGTTTATCCTAACCTGTCGATTGTAAATTGTGCAGCTCTGAATGCAAATGAGAGGATTTAATGGAGATGAATTTCAGTTAAATTGGTTTCATGAAGCAGGGGCCTATGGATTTTACTTTCTATTTTTTTTCCCCAAAATTGTAATTTCTTGTTGGAGCAGTGATAATAGCACAGTACAGTGTACAAAAAATGAAAGATGTGACAGATTCAGGAACGGTGGATGAACTGTATTTATGCTGTAAATGGTTCAACTCCACTGTTAGCTTACTTACAGAATATACTGAATGGTCTAGGAATGACACCTTCTGGTCGGTTGGTCGATTGGTTGGTGAACATTGTATGCATGAATGAGCAGCTTACAGCCCTAGAATACTGTTAAATCCCAGTAACTGGCTGGACAAATGGTTAACATAGTGGTAACTAAGACTGACAGTGTAGTAGCCCTGGGTTTTCTGCTTGAAACACATTTATAGATGTTGACCCTCTAAACTATTTGTTCACTATTGACCCCTAGGAGAAGTCGGAGGGGCTACGGTGTCTAAGGAGGGCAAATCCTATCTCCAAAAAGCCCCTTAGGCCTTACAAGCAACAGCACAGAGATAAGTCCAATATATCAACACACTAGTCAAGGCTTTGATCATAGTGGATGGAAAAGCCTCTGTTTTCCCTCCTCCTTTTTGCTCTGCTATAATCTCAATTTTATGGCTGCTTTAATGATCCCCTCTTCTTGAGCATTTATCGAGAAGGCAGTGGGCAAGCCTGGGAAGCAACTGCATTCCACAAATCGGCTTCACCCCCCCCCATCTTTCTTTGTAGATCACAGTAATCAAATTACAGATACTTTTGTTAAATGGGTGACTATGTTCTGGGTCATGCCTACAGAAATACAGAGGAATAAAGGAATAAAGGTATTACAATAGTGAGATTAACATTAAAAGCATCAGTGTTTCAAATAAGACTGTAGTTGGCCGATGGTTACATGTGGTTCACTATAGCACCCAATGTTTCCATACCTGTCAATATGTACCTATGCACTTGTGTCTCATAGTGCCGCCTGGCCATTACATTGAAACCCATGAGTTTGAGGGAAAATGTACACAAAATTTCATAGTGTGAGGTAGTGAGCAACACCTGGACATTTCTTTGTGTATGATTTGTAGTTGTACAATAATGGCAAAATAAATGACTAATAATGTAAACCTGAAGAAATCTATTTGCTCTATTTGTCTTAGAAATAAACTGTGACGTTAATCTTGACGATAAGCAAGGATTGAGCTCAACGAGATGCAGTGAAATAGACAGACAGCCCCTGAAGCAGAGGACAGAAACTATAATGTCTCTTTCAGTGACAGAGGTCATGCTAATGGTGGATAACACCTGGCTGATAGAGGTAGACAACTTTATGAGCTCTGGCAATCAAAATGTCCTATAAAGGCTAAAAAAGAGCACATTTGGGAAGGTGTGACTGCTCACGTTTCTTTAAGCAACTAGGAGATCGTCGTCATCATGTTCAATCTGGTTATAGAGCTGGCATTACAGAGAGGTCTTCAGAAGTTTTGGATCCTATAAGAACACCTACCCAAACCTGATGTGCATATACTACTTTTTTTTTTAAACAATCCAAAAGGTCCAAACAGGTGCCTAGGACAGCCAGACACAAGGATAATTAGACCCTCCTCAAAATGCGGGATAGAACACCAAAACTGGCAGGAGCAGCTGATAGCAAGGCTGATCCACTCAAGCATTACACATATTAAAACACAGACTGGAGGCCTGCAGCAATACAACAAGACCCTATACTTGACTTGACTAGACAGAATATAATCTGGACACAGCATGACTCTGGGTAACATGTTGGGTCTTGGTTACTAGGAACCAAGTGGACCCTTGAAAATCTCCTCTGTAGATCCTGTATACAATACAATCAGTTGGACTTGATGATACCGAGCTACTCTGGTTTAGAAACTATTGTACCTTCTATGAAAACTTTGACTGTGTTCACTGATGGTTAAGTCTGCCTTTCTATGGATCTATAAAAGTCTGCATCTGTTTACCCTGTTATCAGTTGAAAGATTAAACGTTATCAATTTATTTTCTGTGCAGATGACATTATTCTGTACATCACAACCTCTGGCCAGCTTCTAGAAATATTCAAATTTACAGGCAGATCTTCAGACCATCTGACTTGTTCTCATGATTGTTAAGTGGTGGTTAAGACCAATTCATACTTTTTATTGCCATTTTAAAAATGCCTTTTGTTGCTCATTGATGGAAAGTGTTTTAAATACTGTACCTTAACGTTTGGATGATATTGCTCTATACGTTTTGCTCTTGGCTTAAATTATCAGTAGAAGATCACCCTCAAATTAACTTTCCGTCAAGAAATTGACATTGACATTAACTTTCTTTACTGATGACATGTGATGGTGTTTGTGCTCTTTTGTGATGTGAAATGGAGGTTAAGTGAAGGATTCACTGAACTCAGTAATGAAGACAGATGAACAAAGACCTGAAGATAAAATGTGCTAAATGCCTTACTGTTCATCTTCTTTACCAGCATGCATCTGAATCTCTTCCCAGCATATGCGTCACTTACTACTGTCTTCTTTTTCCTGTTATCTTCGTTTCTTTGTCACTTCCTGCTCTGTTTTTTAAAATTCTTTTCATCCTCTACTGCTTTTCCTTCCTGTATCTGGCTCTTCCATCTACATCTTTATTTGCCTTTTTCTCTCTTTCTCTTTCCTTTGGCTAAATCATCCATTCCTCCATTTCTCTCTTCAGCTTCTATCCTGTTTACACCAATCAATTTCTCTCTGGGAGGGATCTGAGGCATTTAGTCTTTATTGCCATCACCTTCATATATATTTACAGGCTTATATGCTACTTCGTCATTCTCCCTCTGTCCCTGTGTTCTGTTTGCTCTGTTATCATCTACCCTTCCATTCTCCCTGTCTGTTTTCTTAACTATTTTTTTAATCTCAGTCTACGTTTCGCTTTGTGTTTCCCTCAAAGACAAGGACATGGAATCAGATCAGAAACAAATTGCTTGTAAACATAGTCCGAATGGCTAGGGACGAGGAAATACCTGTCAAAAATGTCCTGTGGCAGGATAAGTCTTTTATCCTCGAGTCTTTTGTCCTCAACACTGTTCCTCAGGCTTTTTTTTTACCCCACATTGTATTTGTTCATTTCTTTTAAGTTTGTATATTGACGCCTAATTTTGGCATTTCCAGAACACCTAGAGGTAACCTGTGCTGTATGTCTGCATCTTGATGAGTTTCTTCAGGGAATGATAAGTCATGCAGCACGCTGGGCTCCAAAATAGAATTCTTTTGTGAATCCATTGCATGCTGGTAACAAATTAGTACAAGCCCACCAACCAAAATGACAAAGCAGGTCATTGCCTTCCCAAACATTTTCTCATCTTGTGGCCCTATTTTGTGGACAACATTGTTTGTCAGTGTCTTCCAACGCTGTTACACAGCGGTTACAAAAATTTCATATGAGCGTTTTTTGGTCCGCCACCTCTGTAGTTAAGGTGAAGTTAGATTTAGGCAACCAAAACTACTTAGTTAAGGTTGGGGAGAGAACATGGTCATTGTTTAAAGAAACTAACATCGACAGTTTGTAGGGTTAGGGGAAGGGCTGCTCATGACTATCCTTACTACCACAAGAGGCCCTTGTTGGGAAACCCTAAACGTTGTTCATATTAAGTGTTGAGTAAACAAATGAACAATGCTGTAATATTTTTTGGTGTGGAAAGTCTCAATTAGTAACAGAAGAATGATGTATTGTGACTTGTACTGAAACTGTATGTAGGTAATGTGGATTCCATAAGCTTGGGACATGTCATCATCATCACTTGCAAGGAACTTTATGCTCAGGCATAATGCCGATGTTCCACACAAACCTTCCCAAGTATAATGTGTATGCCCAGCAGTGTGCAGTAGAGACCATTAAAGGGCCGTGCCAGCGCCATCCGTCGTTCACTGGCTTGATCAATGCCAGCCTCGCCTTGCCAAGTCAGGGGAAGCCAACTCGTACACAACGTCATGCTTAAAAAATTAGCTACACAGAACACTGCCCACTGAGAGACAGTTAGAGAGGCCAAGGGAGATAGGGAGACAAGAGGAGAGCGAGAAAAAGAGAAAGAGAAAGAGAGAGAGATGCCTGCTGTTGCCACCTGCCACCCTGAACCCTCCTAACCTAGCTGCATCCAAAACCGCACTTGACAAATGAGCACAGGGACACAGAGCATAGGCACAGTCCCTGAGCTACAACACTAACAATGCACATAGACCATTCCATAGAGAGCAAGGGGTTGGGTGTGTGTTGGCGTGTGTGTGAGTGAGAGAGAGAGAGGGAGACACAGTGGGAGAAATAGGAGAAAACACTGGGAAAGACTGATGCTGGATAGTGGGAAAATAAAATGAACTAAGAAAAGAAAACAGTAGAGAACAATTTTCCATTGCCATAAATTCATTTTCAAATAATTTAAATAATTAAAAAGGACAACAGTGAGTAATTGTATAGCATTTGCATTAAGTATTCTGAAGTTTTTCTCTTCTCGTGATACCAGGTGAGCAGAACCTCTTACTGTATAATAGCACTTCAGACCGCACGTCGGACGCATCTCACAGCTAATGTCCAGCACTTTCTGTGATATTACGGACTGGGTGTTGGTGCTTAATGGTGCTGTCAGACCAGAACTGGCTTGGTAAAATTTACTTGCAAAATAGCATGGGTAGAACGGAGCCCCGAAACAAACATAAGACAATAAAAGGTTATAAGATGACTCAGAAATATAATTGAATAAATACATACTGAGTTACTTAAATAATTAAATGAAGTTTTAAAAAAAACATAAAGCTTAATACTTAATAAATTAAATTAAAACCTAATTAATTTTACTCAAATTGGATGGACATTTAGGCCCTCACAATGTTATGGGTCAAAGTTCAATTGAAATTGAATCTGAAATGAGGAGAAATAATTTTTGGAAGCAAATAGTTCTATTGTACAACAACTGTAACTCAAAACCAATATGATGTTCAAAGACAATTGGGCATGAGAGATCACGACAGAACACGGTAATGTTGCACGCACACACAAACACACACACAGGCAACAAAAGAGGTCACACAGGCGTTCTGTTCTGAATATTTAACACGGGGAATAACATTGCTGCTACCTCCCATTTGCCCTTCATCATGATATGTTTTATCAGTGTACACTCAGCCTTGTATTTTTATGTCATTCTGTGCCCCCCCCCACACATCTCTCTCTTCCAATCCTTTTACAAGCTGCACAAATAACATCTGGCACTTTACCTGATCTCCAAGGATGTGTTGATTAAGGCCAAACAAGCCCACCATGGCTGCAACCTTTCTTATAGACATACAAAAGCATTTTTATCAAAGCTTTTACACTGATGCCAGGGCCCATCTCTGTAAATAAACACACTCTTCAGGGTAATATGATAAAAATGACAAGGTATGTATTACAAAACTGGCAGTATATCTGGCTAATAAAAGAATTTATGCAGTCCACCCACACAGGTGTTTTAACTTATTCGGCCTGCTAAGACTCTTCTCAGGACTGTGGGTGTGTACAGATATCTCCCTCCAGCTCCCGTTTTGGACAACTTACTTGTTTATCAATCTTAAAACCACATTATGCTTGGTAACCTCATGTTATTCCCTGCACAGCTCCACCCAACTTCAGTCTGAGTGGAGACCTAATCTTTCAGAATAACTGCAAACACCTGTGCAGGGTCTTGTAAGTGAGCGCACAGGCACAGAAACCCAATGTCGCTGTCCATGGTGCTGAAAAAGCTGCTACATAAATGTTAGCATAACTAAAGTTCAACACACACCAGCCTTGTCACATAGCGGCATGTTATGCGACTCTTGTCATTTGACTTCTGTGGCACACACCTGACGTACCATACAGACAGAAAAATCACCGAAGCCAGGATGTGCTGATCCAGAGGATCCAGATCCAGAGTGTGATAAAACCACTGCTTTTATGTACAGTTGACACGCGTCAACACTGGGAAATAGGACAGTGTTACAAAAATACTAAAACAACACAACAGTATCATTTTACTTTATTGGAATAATTAAAGTTTATTAAACATAAGGAACCATGAGTATGTCCAGCTTCCTGCACTTTATGTTATACATTATATAAGTATAAGCCTAGTGTATTTGGACTGATTTGGCTGTTGCTTGAATTACACTTAAGCACAAATTAAGAACTAGTCTTACATGTAGCAGAAGCAGCAAACATTTTATGATAGTGTTATTGCTGTGTCATTAAGTATATTTTTATGAGTTTTCTTTAGGGAAACAAAAATTCTCTAACAAAGGTGAAAACTACATTATGGACAATTTTGTTAATTTTTTTAAAAGGGGAAACTGAAGACTGAAAACAATAATTTAATCTGGCCAGAAGAGAATAACATCACAAACAAACAATGGAATGGGATTTTAACAATAATAAGACACCTTTCTTTTCCAGTGTGCTGGAAAGAGCTGACATCCATGGAGGAGTCCTGCCTGACTTGACCCCTCTTATTCTGAGATGGCTCCATGTGGATCACAGATTCCTTTATCACCCCCACTAGGGCAATCCTCAACCCTTATTCTCCACCAGGCCACCTTACTATCCGCCTCCTCTCCTGCAAGACTGGGAAGAGAAAGCTAAAATTATGGGAACAACAAATCCTCAGAAAGATGTAAGATCCCGACAATTCTCACAAAGACCTGAGGAAGGTGAGGGCAGCCGGTGTCCTTTTACCTGCTCAAAATACCCAAGAGGAGGTCAGGATACTACAAAAGGTTTTTTAATCCATCATTCCTAGGCTGAGGCCAAACATGATTGTCCCTCTGTGGTTGGTGATGCTCTGCGGTTAAATAAGGCAAAACGTGTTCTGACGGAGAAACAGCTTTGCTGATATAGTCACAATGCACAATGCTTTATCTCTGTTTCCAGAGGAGCATGTCAGTCAGTCAGGGAACATTACATTTAAACACCTTTGTGGTCTACACATGAAACGTCAGTGTCAAACTGTCTTCTTTGCTATATTTACAAGTACATTACAACCTAACAACACCATCCACAGTATTATACATGGAAAACGGTAAAATACTGTGCTCTTGGTTTGTGTTGAGACCCCTTTGATACATTTTATACATACATTGCCACCTCCTTGGGCTGATTTATGGGACTCAATTATATAATGGCACTCTCTGTGGATGCTGACAGACACATTTGTCAAAAGTGACGTCTTGGTATATCATCATTGGGGTCTGATCACAGACATTGTGGTGAGTGGGATTAGCACAAAGCTTGAACACTTGGGTCAAGAGGCATCGACAAGACAACCCTCACCACAGATACCCACTCTGATCGTCACCCCAGTGGCAAATCCCACAACTGATCTGTTGGGTTGCAGTGCTTACGCTGTATATGCAAAAGGGGTTGTATGTTGTAGCACTGCTAAAATACACATTGGTACCCCGCGTTTTTGCTGTTTGGAAACACCCAGCAAATGTAGGAAGCTGCATAGGAAGGATTTCAGTTTTAAGATGCATTTTAGGAAATTATATGCTGGTCCAGTCAGTAAGGTCTACTCCTGAGACTATTTTATCCATTAAATATTTAATGTAGATTTGGTCAGTAGTACTATTTGAGTTTTATACATATGATAGTAATACTGAATAATGGAGACTGTCCTCCCTAAAAAAAAAAAAGATAAATGCCCAAAAGTGACATGTGCTTAGGTTCAAGTGATAAAGCCTTCTAGCAGCCATAGGAATTATGAATTGTGTTGGGAGCAAAGGAGGAAATCAGTTGAAAAAGTGCCCTGAGATAACTTTGTTATGATATGGCGCTATATAAATAAAAAAAATAAAAAAAAGAAAGAAAAAGAAAGTTGACGTTTTTATAGAGCCACAAAGTCAGCAGAGGGAGAGGGTCAGGGTGGTTGGGTGGTCTACAAAACGGGGGACATTGCCATGGGAGACCACTGTTTGTTTCCCGTATCCTACTGAAAGTCAACATTGGTTTCTTTTAACCATGACCATGATCGTTCCCTAATCTTTATATATTTATATATTTTAAATACAACTATAATATACTGTACATATTTACTTTTATTTCAACAAATTTTTATATTTTTTAACCCAAACCACAGTGTTTCTCTAACCTAAAATCTAACCTAATTATTTTAATGCAAACCATGGGCAGCACGGTGGCTCAGTGGTTAGCAAGAAGGTCCTGGCTTTGAATCCCAGCAGGGGCAGTTTGCATGTTGTCCCTGTGTTTGTGTGGGTTTGCTCCGGGTGCTCTGGTTTCCCCCACCATCAAAACATGTATGTTAGGTTAATTCTCCTGTCAGTGCCCTTGACCAAGGCACTGGCTTAGAACTATAGTTGGTCCCCAGGCGCTGCACAGTGGCTGCTCACTGCTCCTAACTTTTGTGATATTTCTCTAACCCTAACCAAGTCATGTTTGTGCCTAAACCTAACCAAGTCATAACCATAGTGTTGTCAGATGTTAAAATTGATGTTTTTATCAACAGTGATTTGTAACGTAACAAATGATGCTGTTCTGCTGATAGGGGCGTCAGATAAGAAATTGCTTATGTGTCATTATGAAGGGCAGTTACTAATGATATATTTTGTCATTTGATTTGGAGGCCTATCAGCAGCCTCAGTCCAAAAATATCAGTAGTGGTACTGACCTACATGAGCCGCTTAAACCCATGTTCATGAATGTTGATAGCACAATTTGGCAATACCGTACACGTGCATGTTGAGTCACAAGAATGACCTGCCCTTATTGTCTTTGTCTTTGTTTAGAGGTCATTGCTAAAATGAAGGAAGCGTCGAATGAAAAAAATAAGAACATCAAGAGAGAAAAATTAGCTGCCAACCAGCAGCCTTTTAGCTGAGCAATCACCGTCCGGCAGGGATGGGATGGACGTGAAGGTCGCCTGCACAGTGGACATTACACCATACACTGCTGATACCGTGAATACACACACACACACGCGCACACACATTCAAACCTACTTTGCCTTCAGTTCTTCATACACCTACAGTAGATCTGGATTATGGAAAGTAAAGGGTTTCTAGGTCAAATACTTGCAGCCATTTTTGTGGCCATTCAGGAATGACAGCTGACTGCAGATACAACGGATATCCAACTGCCGAAAGGCAGGCTTTGCCTGTGTCGCTTATGGTGCAATGAGTAAACTTACTGTGTTTCTCTGCCACTCCTTTGACTCCTTCTATAGCCCAGGGCCAAACACAGCTCCACATGTCACAACCCTGTGTGTGTGTCTGTTTTTTATGTTAAAGGCACCTTGTGGAGTGTGTGACCACCTGTAGAGCTATGAGGGCTGGAGATATAGCTGAAAAATGTATCACGATAAAATGTTTAATTTCAGTCGATATTGATCATTACTGATTTAACGACCTATTTTTAATAAAGACCAGGAGAAAAAAAAGTTGAATTTAACTACCTTACTTTGAATTTACCATACTGGCGAGCTGACCTGTCCTATTTTGTTAACAATTTCCTCCTCACTGTCTGTACTCATTTTCTCACTCCACGCTGTTTCTGTTGTTGTGTCACATGTTGATGGTGCAACCGAACAACACACCTGTTAAATGATTGGCTGTTTGCGTGTCACTTGTACCACGCTCCACTATCATGGGATATGATAGGCTGTTTATGAACCAGGGCGTATTGGTTATGTGCTTTCATGACGGTTTGCATTTAAGTAAAAGTATCGAACATTCTATCGAACAATTTTCTTTTCAGTGTCTGTCGTCAGTACATATCGCTATCGTTTTATTGCCCAGGCCTAGTATAGAATATACTGAAAGTAAGCAAATGTTTAAATATTTTAAATATTCTACTTAATAATTAATACATTTAGAATGATTCTACCAAGACTCAATCAAAAGGTAAGACACAGGAAGACAAGTTAGTCCTAACATATAAACAGCATCTGCTTTGCACTGAAATGCAGTGCAGACTTAGACCCAGACAGAACAGGTGCTCCAGTACATTCACAGCCCCACTTCTATACACTGGTATACATTTAAAGTCACACTCTGGATCTTGCATACATCAAACAGGCAAACACTACAGACAGAATGCTACAGGAGTCTAAAAACACAGATGGCACCATGTTCACCAAAAGAAAAGCTTCTTTTGTGCAAACTTGCTGTCCTCTCTCCTACACATCCTGCTCACCCAAATTAAACTGCTTCTGTCTTCTCCTCCACTCTCTGCTGAATAATACTGAATAAAGTTTCCTTTGTTTGTTGATCTGGAGAGAGCATTGAGTAGCTGAAAATACACAGTAGTAGGTTGAGCTACTATCCTCGCTAACACTTTGTGAGTTTTGGCAGTGCAGTTCTCCTGCCAGGGCGGTAATTACTAAGTGTAATTTCACACATATGAGGTGCAAAGGTAAGGACATACCAGAATGGAATACCAGAATACCAGAAGTGTGCTCATTTAGAGCCAGGCCTCCATAAAAGATAAGGAAAATGTCACTGTGCCTTATGTAATTTGTAAACTGTGATAGCTGTCCTACTGTGGTAATAGCTGTGGTGAGCTGGTGGCATTTATAAGCAATGAGAGTATTCCTCATGTGAAGTTATTTTAAAAAGGTCCAATCTGTTAGCTGAGATAAAAATCCTAATTTGGCAACAGCTTGTGTAAGCAGTGTGTATTTATCTGACTTTTACAGAGAAGTCACTGTAGAAGAAAGACTAAGTTTGAACTTTGATTGCAATAGAAGTAAAAAGAAGAATACTATGATAACACAGGATCCGTATTTAGCAGTGGATGCATCATTTGTGTTTTTCTCCATGCTGCTTTTGACTTTCAGATGCTTTTTTTAAATTTGCTAACACACTGGAATGTTTGAAGAACTGTCCTGAATGTGCACAGTTGAAAATGTTCAGCCCTGAATGGAAAATGGCTCAACATATCTGTGGGCTTTTTCTTTATTCGATCTGCTGTACTAGGAAACTGAGTAAAGTCAGCAGTGATTGTTCCTGCACAGCCTGCTTCATCTCCACTGAATATCATCAGGCTTTGACTGTCAGCTAAAATAGATGGTGATTTTTTTCATACTTTACTTAGCTAATGACCCTGCTGACTTCATCTGCTGCACCAGCTGAGTGACTGACAGCAGCTAGCAAAAGGATGCTACCAGTGCTTATGCCTGTGCAGGGATGTCAAAATAAAAGCGTGTGGTGCACATCACATTTCTGAGCCTAAAAAGTGGGCACTGAAATTGAGGAAGCCATCATGAACCTTCCTGGAGTTACTGCTACATGAACATGGAAACTGTACTGGTGTTTTGGTTGATATGATACATGGGAGATAAAGATAAACTGCTGGCTGAATTACACCTTAAAGAGAATTAACTAAAGCATTAATTACTCAAAATTATCAATTTTAATATTAAAGTTAGCAATACAAAACTGTAGTCTCCTTTACATATCTTACAGACTACCAGATTTTACATGGTTTTTACAAACTTAAATGGAAGAGACCTTTCCTGGTAAGGTTAAATTATGCTTTGTTTATTTGCATGAACTTTCCTGGCGTTGTTTTTCCCACCATGTAAATCTCTACGAAAAGATTGCCTACCATCTAGTGAGTTTGTATTTTCGAGACTGTCCTCCCCAAAAATATAGCCGTATAGGTCGTCTGTGCAGCAACTTATTATGACCCATATTTACATTTATTAGGCAGTGACCTCTAGTGGCCGTAGTAATTATTATGAATGTTATGACTGTAATGAGACTGTCCTCCCCAAAAATACGACCATATATGTCGTCTGTGCAGGACAGAGAAAAACATCATTATAACAACTTTAATGAGTTGTAGACAAAGCACTTTCAGTTTTTTCATATTACGAGATTATTCTAGTAGGCTATATTATCCTTAGACATGTCGTCATTTTGATTGTTTGTTGTAGAATTATTTGATTATGTGTCTCCTGGTGTTTCTGTGCAACTTACAGATGGAAAGAACTGGCTGCAGAACTGCTGACTGAATGTTGTTTTGTTTGTTTTTGCAGAATTTGGCCTCCTCCGCCTTTGCACTTGATAGAAAAGAGGCTCAATTGAGGCTATCCTGACCCACTGTAATAGTATTTTCAATTGAGTATAGGACTGCACTGCAGTTAATACTGTTTCAGTGTTATAACATTTGGGAGACATGACAGCCACTGTGATATAGAGATTTTATTGGTTTATAGGATCAACTATGGTGGTCCTACCTTAGCAATGGTCTCATGGAACTTGAAAAGTGGATCCAGAGTCTCTGGTGACTCAGCAGAAAACTGGGTCTCTGACAGGAAACTGGTGGCCTGAGGTGAAAGAGAAGAACAAGCATTTGTTACATATGACAGCACAACAGAATCTTTTTAATCTTTGTCTCCTGTCTTTTCAAGTCAAATCATTATCTCATTCAGAAATAACAGGACAAAAAACAACAGTAAAGTGAGCTCTCGAGGCCACCAAGCTGCCAGGACGTTTTGTTCTGCTGTCAAATATACACATACATATACACGCACACACATGCTGACACCAAGTCATGTAACCATGCCTGCACACACCCAAAAACTACCTCATTGTCACCTCAGCATACTTTGTAATATTCCAAAACCAAGCACCTCATTGTGTCTTCAAAGTCATGTTGATGCCTTTGTAGAGGAATAGTTTTTTTTTTTTTTTTACATGGAGTCAAATTAAGTAGCAGACAGATGAGAATATCAAAGGCCTGGAAATCAAGACATATCTGACAACTCCTGTGTATCCTACTTTTCAGACACACTGTATAGTAACATTCTCATCCCGGGTGGTTGGTTGATGTTTAGACTCTCTCTGATGAACCCAGAGATACGTATTTATTTATTTGTTATACATAGGTTTGTAATATGCAGTGTTAATTTTATGTCAAAAATGCGTTCTGAAAACCAATCATGCAGGACAAATTCCATCAAGGGCGATAAAGGTTTCCATTTATTCATCATATATTATATAAATTCTGCTTCCTGTGATGGAGGAGAAGGGCTGCCAGATGCCTGGGTTTTGACTGGGCTGTTCCTTTTTCAGATTCACGTTCAGATGCAGGAGCAACATTTACACGTTCTAGTAAAAGCAGTCTGTTAATAGCATTACATTCATTCTAGCTTTGATATGTATGCTTGTTCAAGAAATCTGGAAGTTGCAAGTTGCTCTCAAAAGCTAAAAAACACATGATTGGACAGGCTCCTGACACTAAGTTCTGAATATATTTTCAACAGGCCAACATGACGGAGATATGTAAGTGATGGTCTCTTTGTAAGTATGTCTGTGCATGTTGTGTGCACCATGATTCTTTCAAAACCGTATCTGCAAAACCGTGAAATACCTTCATTGACAATGTTTTTGTTTTAGGTCAAATGCCAATGTTTACAAAAGTCTCACTTTCTACAATATCTGCGCATGACAACTACGGTATGGTTAAGGTTAGGGAAAGATTATGTTTATAGTTTATAGTGTAGTAAAGTTGAATATAAATTATGTGCCTGTGACAGAACAGCAATACACATATATATCATTATGAATTAAATGTTGATTGCACAATGTAACGGCTATAGAATTATGACACCATTGGCGTTTAGACTGGTTGCCTTGCTTTCACTGTGCAATTCTGCCTGCCCACAGGTGCCATCTCCTGGGACTGCGTCAACCATCGCACAACCAAAACAGGAAGATGATAGCTCTTTTGTTTTCCCCAGTAGCTATTGGTAGTTAACCCCATAGCGGAAATGGCGGACGTTGGAGCAACCGGAGTAACTGTGGAAACTGGAGCCATGTTGACAAAGGAGACAAAGAAGGCAAAGAGGGAGAGTGATAAAAACCAAGGTTGAAAAGTTGTCTGTTTCCATTTAAGTCAGTTGTGCTACATATGATTCCATGCCTCGAACATTGGCATTGGAGGTAATAATCCAGGAATAATCCTTAGACACATCGTTCTGCCATTAGAATACTGGGCTGAATTTTTCTGTAGGATTGAATTGTTGTAAGCAAGTTGATATTTAATATTTTCAGTTTCTGCTCGGAAGATTAAAAATATTATCAGTGAAGTTAAAAACATAAAAGTATCCTGAGTGTCATGTATCATGGGTGTTGCTACAAATGCATGACATCAGTTAAGTGCACCCTGTAGAAATGTGGATGTCACCACATTTAAAATTTGAGTTGAGCCTTCTTAGAGTTGAGTTTGAACTAAGCAGAACTTTGATTAGCAGAGTGTTGTACATCATGCTGCACAGAAATTGATACCCAAAGGTTCTTGACTCAGTGCACAAGCTGCTTGTGCAGCCTTCAGGTTACTGGAAGAAAAACGCCTCAGCAGGAAAAGAAAACGTGGGACACACCTAACCAACAGTCTCATCCAGTCAGTATGGCAGCCGCAGTGTGGGAACATATGGGGAATAGAAGTTTTACTCAATAATTCACATATTTACGCATTCTAAGAAGGCACAAGCATAAAGTTTTTTATGAAGCCTTTTTGCGTGGTGCCTCTGAATAAATATGTGAATTATTAAGCCTAACATCTGCCTTGAAATATGCCCCTGTTGTGGATGTCAAGCTGAATATGTGTAGCGTTCCCCAAAAGAAGCCTTGCCGCCTACACTCAGAAGAGAAGTATTAAAATCAAACGCATGGTTACATCTGTGGTGCACTCTCACAAAGCCATGGCTGCGAGTGCTATTTGAACCCAGGAGATTTCTGCAGCTGTCAGCCTCTGTGGTCAAGCTGTGTTTCTCTGCAACTATTTGTGGGGATGAGAGGTTTAAAATCAGGACAGTGATGATGCAGATACCCACATACATGTAGACAAATGTGAGTGGGTTGCCAACACCAAACACACAAAACAAACTGGAAGGTATGCAGCTGTAATAACTCATTGCTCAGTTTAAAGCAATATTGTAATTATTACTCTTTGAGAGCTGCAATTGGTTACGTCACTGTTACTCTACTGATATATGATCACCCAGAGGCCCATAGTTAAAAATCTTGACATGACCATTAATCGGACTTTTCCGATGTTAAGTATGGCTAACACTGAAGCCCCTGATAATGCATTTGCCCATTCAGAACAATTATTTCTTGACACCTTTCTTGTAATTACTGATGCTGAATGCAATATTGTTTTTTTTTTTTAATCTAATATTCTGCTTTTAGCTGCCTTTTATGGACATTGTTTCCCATAAGCACTAGACGGTCACATGTTAAACATTATCAGATAAAAGAATGAGGCGAGTCCATGGGTGAGTTGGACAGCTGCGGATAGTTCAGACATGGCTGTGAAGTAACAGCTAAAAGTTGAAAAAAATCACATTAGAAGAGAGCATTGGTGGATATGATTGGATATGACAATCACTTTTTTATGCTATATATATGCTATCAAATTAATCTTTGTTAACTTTGTCAAAATTACAATGGTTTCAACTTCTCAGTGCTGTAGTAAATATTGATTTATCTTAGAAAATGGTTCGTAAACCCCAGGAACATGTTTCACTTGCAGTATTCAGAGAGATTGATCAAAGAAATTCTCAATGAGAGATTGCACCAAGTTACAGAAGCAAGAACATCAGCCAGCCCGGGGTGAGGGTGGTGACTTCAGGACTTGGGCTCTCTATAGGCTGTTGATATTCTGTGAAAGATCAGGGAAACTGAACAGGAATCAGCAAAGAAATTGCATCAACTCTAACATCACGTTATTTAAAGCGGTTATAATCAATATTTTTTATCATAATGTCAATGACGATGCTTATAATGACAATGTGAAAGCAATTGGAAATGTTGGTGTCATAGTGATGAACCTACAGAGGATTATCAACAGAATCTGCAGCTCCGCCCCTGAATATTGACTTTCATTTGCCAGGTGGACCCAAAGACGACTCCAAATGAATGATAATGTTGCTCTGTAACTGCTGGATGTGTATATAAGTAACTGTTTGCTAACAAGTTGGCCATATCAACTTAAATGTTGTCTTTACAGTTTGTTTCCATGGCCAAAAAAAATCAGTTTACGTTCACGTTTAAAGGACTGCTTATTGGGAGTTTGTCCCATGCACACACTACATACACACTATAGTGAGGGATGCATGCCAATACACCCCTCCACCTCCACACTACAGATCCGAGAATGGAGAGCTGAATTCAATGCATAGACTCCACCAAATTTCACGGGGATTGTCACATTTTATACAAACAAAACCTAGGCTGTTAAAATAATTAGAAAGATGCTGTAACCACATAAAAGCAGCGACATTACATGCTACCAGTGAAAAACATAGTGATACATGCCAAAACATTGCTGAATGCAAGCACACACACGTACTGTGCATAAACACTCCACAGCATCCACCTGCTGATTCTCCTGCCCCTGTATATTACAGTGCTAAGCAGAAGGCCAAATTAAGCACCCTGTTCTGTACTTCACAGGGCCAGGATGAAGGGTTTTGGAAAGCTAAAGCCTTAAAACAAAGAGAGAGAGATAGCCAGGATCAAAGATACCAGAGTTCCATTCACTTTGTACTTGGAGCCCTTTGTAACGCTTATCTACCCCTCACTTCATCTTTCACAGTACAGACCCTCTCTGTGCCTTGATCTTAGGCTCGCTCTGGCTTTCTCTCCTTTCTCTTGCAGACCGTTTTAATTATCATAATGTGACAAAAATACTATCATGGATTTTTATCAAATAGATGATCAAATCGCTGATGAAAAATTCAACATCCCAAAACATTATCCTATGACAATACTTGCATGCTGTCCAAGGTTCATTGGTTTGCACAAAAAAGATAACCAGGGGAGCCAAAAAGTTTATACTAATGAGGTGGTAGGGAATGAACTAGAGTGCACATGTTCCAGCCTAAGGACTGCACCACCACAGATCTGGAGTATACCACATTAATGATCTTTCAGGATTTCTGCCACACAGCAAGAAGGTCTTGGGTCCTAAATCACTGGGCGGCTTGCATTTCCTGTGTGGAGTTTGCATGTTCTCCATGTGTTTACATGGTCTCCCTCTGGGGGCTACGGGTTTCTGCCGCAGGCAGAAGACTTGCAGCTTCAGTAAACTGGAGACTCTAAATTGTCTGTAGGTGTGTGGAAGTGTGTGGAGTGTGTGTGGAAGTATGCATCTGTGTGTGCTGAGATAGGATGGTGGATGGAGGAATTCAGTCTGCTGTGAAAAATCTATGTGATCACACCAGCAGTTGTGGGTGTAGGAGTGCCCTGAGCAAAATAAGTTCTAACATGCTAATGCTGTTCTAGACTAAAGCTGAAACTATTCAAATCAACTGCAACAACTGCTGGCACGAAATGATAGCAGAAACACTCTTCTCTCTTTCTCTCTCTCTCTGTCTCTCTCTCTCTCTCTCTCTCACACACACACACACACACACACACACACACACACACACACACAAAGTTCAGTCAATGTTAGCCTTTCTGATACACATCAACGGTGAAGTGCCTCTTGAGCATGAAGGGCAGTGACAATAGGTTTGGACCAAAGAAGGTATTCTACTCATCACTGAGGATTGTCCTCTCTCAAACCAGATGCCCTTGGGAAAAAATAAATTCTGTTATATCCATTTGCTTAGTAATATTTACTCCTACTTAGAGCCCTTTGTAACCTGAGTGGTAAATCTAGTGGACACTTTCCATCCAGAGCATACAATGAATGAATGTAAGCACTTATCCTGCATTGGTATTTGCTTGCAATGGAATTGCTCATTGACCACAAGATCTGTGGTTCAAGCCTTTACACTGACATGTTTCCATCCCTGCCAGCTGTATTGGGTGTGCTGTTATTTTTATAGTACAACGTAAGCATGCTATTTTACACCTGAACCACATAAGAATGGAAGTCCTAATCTTGTTTGGTTTTTGTATTTCTCTCTGTGTTAGTTCCATATCCCTTATAGTCAGAGCCAGCCTTGCAGCCTTGTGCATACGCAGTAATATGGAGTGTTTGGAGTGCCGTCTAATGGGCAGAGATCAGCATTTTTGGATGTCATTACATAGTCGCTAGTCTCGCAATCATTTGTGTGACAAAATATTTCTTGTGGCACCAAAAGCATTTCTAAATGATACCTCATCGACTACAAATATGAAAGCGGAAGCAGATAAAGCCATCATAAAACAAAGAAAATCCTCATTGCATTTTTACACTACTCTGCCACAGTCTCCTGTCATCATCAGGCCCTCTGTGGAGAATGTCCTGGAACCTAAGGGAAGAAGCCGAATTTCAGTAGACATTAAATAACCTACAGACAATAGGCATTTAAACAGGTAAATAACCTTGTTTGTGTTGCATTTGCTTGTCTGTCTCTACTTTTTCAATGATGGCTTGGTGAACAGTTTCCACAGGGCTACTTTTTCTGTTTTAGGAGAGCCAGGAGAGTCTGTTTAAGATCTGGCAATATAATGGCTCTTACCAGTACTTAGCACTCTTACCACTTAGCATAGTGTTCTCAACAATGTAGGCCTAAAGTCTGAGTGGTGATACAGATACTGAGTACTGATACTTTTCAGTAAATCAGGGGCCGTATTCACGAAGGATCTTATCTTAGCACTCCTCCTAAATAATGCAACTTTTAGTAAGGAACAACAAGAACTCCAGAGCTAACAGAAGGGGCGGGGTTGACCATGTTCAGCGTTGCCAGTTGCGGAAAACCAAACAATCGTATAAAGACTCAAGTATTATTGTATTTGAAGGGAAACTATCATACATTCAAGTCCAGACTGCAGAGCACCTAAAATTGAGTTTTTAATGCAAATAGGTTACAAGTAAATATTTTTTCTACCATAAACAATACCAAACAAAACTTGAGCAAAACCAAAAGTTGGTTTGACCACAAACAACTTGTGAAATACAGCAGCAAAGAGTTTATAAGAAGTTGTGAGTGGTGACACAGTGGCTGTCCAGGGTCAGTTGCCTGTAATACATTACTGACATGGTTAGCGCATGATGAATAATCACGGTTCCAAGCTTTATACCATTTCATGCTTATCGGAGAAAAAACTATGAAAACACAACGTTGTAATTATTGTACATTAAGGGGTTGTTACAATTATTGATTGTACATGGCACAAAGGGCTAAATTATCGCACAAATACGATAATTAGCATACCAATGACAACACTGACCCTGTTGCTATGGATGACCTCATGTTTTATGAGTGAACTTCCTCACTATGTCCACAGTGATTGGTGTTTGATGAGTAACCTGCACATGTCAATGAATGTGAAATAAAATACTCAATACATAGGAATGTGAGAAGCAAATTAAATCAAATTTAGATAGATTTCATAAAAAAGTATTTTACATAATTCATCAACTGCATCCCTGATTTCATACATTAAAAAAAAAGTAAAATATTGACTTGTTAAGTATATTGTATCTGGCATCAACTAATCATCAAATCAAACTAATCATCATTCTTCTGTAATTCTACATGTAGCACACCTAATGAACTGTCAAACAAATTGGTTGGATTTTCGGTTTGATGAATTCATTCTGTCAGATGCCTGAGGCTGAGATCGTCAGCGCTGCAAACTGTATTTTACCAGTGTCCAAGTAGCATAACATCACTGGTGTTATTGGACTGTTTCGACTTATTGGTGAGCCGACTGAATCCTTATTTAATGACCGGCATCAAAATATGGAATAAAAGTTCATTATCATCCAACACTGACGCAGCAAACCTACTGCACATTGCTGACTCTGAATCCGGAATCCTCTGGACTGCCTCTTACTTCTTTGTGAATTACTCTTAAGGCCTTTACACACAAGGTACGAATAAACTACCAGAAAATGCAAAATACTCGCCTGAGAATATTTCGCATCAAAACTTTTCATACCGTCGGCAATGCAAATTTGCGATTGATAGATAGATTTGCACCAGCTCATTCCTCACAAAAAAAATAGACGACACTGGAGCACTCATATAAAACCTATGTGTGCTCCAATACGTATGCTCCAGTGTCTTATGTTACTGCAGTGCTCAGGTAAAAAGCTACAGAGTGCCTCCCGTATTTGATTACTATTATGAGCCAAACCTGCTATGACACTGTTGCCTTGCTACCAACTCTACTACATCCAAAAGTAAACTACATCAGCTCCTTACTGTCCTTCATCTGGCGATGCTACTCCACACGTTGTCCTTGAGTTCAGTCTTTATAATTTTGGTGTCCTTTGTCATAATACAGGGTGATAAGAAACACAATCAATCAACAGGTCTGGAGTTGTGACGTGACGTCTGTTCCGCACAACATGATTGGTTAACGCCTTTATTCACCATGTGAGAGCTCAGAAAAATAGCAGTATCAACACACAAAATAGAATAGAATGGCCTGTTTGTAAGGGGTCAGTCCTCATCACAGCTGCCCTCACTAGACTTTGTTAGCAGTGTGTCAAACCCTTGTTAGTCTGTGTTTACACCTAAAGTTTTTTGTGCATATTAAATGAACTCTGATCTGTTTTCTTGTTCAGTCTGGTTCATTTAGGCTGATGAAAACACTGCCAATAAAAGTGTGGTATAGACCTAACAACCTCTCTGAGACTGACTTATAAGTTCAACATGAGTGTAGAGCAAGGCCATTATTTCCAGTACAGAAAGCAGCTGCGCTCTCTGATCGCTGATTTCCCAGCAGGTTTTGCAGCCAGAGCTCAACAAAATTGTACTTTGACCCAAATATGCTAAACTGTCTCCACAACGTGCATCCAATGGGAATCTGGCATTGACAGGGGGTGGAAATTATGGCAGCAACAACTTTGCTGTAGAAAAGAATGGTGGAAATTACTATTCACCCTAGCTATGGGTCATATATTACTTATTGTACTACACTTTTATCCCACATTATGTAAAATCTTGTTATGTCTCCCTTCCCACACCAAATTCTATACTATCATGCTTGACCTTGAAAAGACAAGTAAATCATAAAAACTCCTTGATGCTTTGGTACTTTCTAGAGCTGCAACGATTAGTCGATCGAAAGAAAATTCATTGACAACTATTTTGATAATCAATTAATTGTTTCAGTCATTTTTCAAGCAAAAATGTCAAAAACATTAGCTAGTTCCAGCTTCTTAAATGTGAGGATTTGCTGCTTTTCTTTGTAACTTCTGACAGTAAATGTAGAGTCTTTGGGTTTTGGACTGCTGGTTGGACAAAAGAAGCAATTTGAAGACGTCACTTTGGGCTCTGGGAAACTGTGATGAGCATTTTTCACATTTTTTTGACATATTAGAGAATTAACAATGAATCGATTAGTCGTGAAACTAATCGGCAGATTAATCGATCGAAAATAATCGTTAGTTGCAGCCCCAGTACTTTCCCATGATTGCTAGTAATAATACTGTGACTTATGGTGCATCACAGCACTGAGGTAGAAGAGGTCAAGGAACAATATCAATTGGCTGAGGGATTTATCTTTTGTTGTTCAAAGTCTATTGGACTACTAAATGTTAATTTATAACATGTATAACTTTTCTTCCCCTTGAAATAATTTATTACCAAGAATCTTATCCTCATTCTGTGAATCCAGTGCTGCAAGCTCACCTTGAAAAGACTTGTTTATTTTACCCTCTCTGTAAACCCTCACATCATTAAATCTAACCTAAAAGACTAAAAAAAAGGCTCTTTGAGGCAGTCTTTTGACAAAGTGATGCTAGTAGTGTCTGAAATCATGAATGTATTGTTTATAGGCTAGACAGTATGTCTATAGAGAACATGGTGACAAGTGATGAAAGTAAGAGCTGAGAGAACAGGGAGGTGAAGACACTTCAAAAAGCAGCATGAAAGAAATCCACAGCTCTATTCTTCACAGCAGACTACAATACTTGAAACAATATATTATTCTGGAAAGGACACATTTTTATATATTTAAAGGTGTTATTTGACAGGTTTTTAAACAAGAAGATGGCAGAAAGTGTTGAGGATTTTCAAATCACATGTGGGATTTCTTATTTCAGACCAGAATAATGTCTTACGGCTTAAAATAAGAGCACATTTCTTGCACATTTGTGAACACAGATATAAACTATATGGCCAACAGTATGTGGACACTGCTGTACAAATACTGCTGTGTACGTTTGGTCTGGTTTTTCATGGTTTGAGCTAGGCCTCTTGCTAGCTCCTGTTAAAGGAAATTATTACATTCTGCTGCACACAATGATGATGTTTTAGACAATAGTGTGCTTCCAACTTCATTGGAATAGTTTGGGGAAGGCCCTCCTGTTTCAACATGGCAATGCCCCTTTAAAGAAATGTTTTCTCACTGTTTGGTGTGGAAAACCTTGAAGTCCTGATCTCAACCTAAAAGTGAAACAGACCCACGGAAAACGTATACAAACCCTAAGTGCATAAATACATGTTTTTTTGGGTTTTTTTATGAGACCCAACCCCAAAGGGATCCGATGACATGTTCTTCATGTTATTTGATTTCATGTTATTCGATTTCCATTCGGGATGGGGGGTGATTTGTTTCAGTATTGAAGTATCCGTTCAATTGATGTCACTTTCAGTTGACACAGAAGCTGCAGTTGCTAGGAGGAGTTTTCCACAACTATCGAAGAAATATGCAGATTTAAGAGTTATTTATGTAAGTCAGCTTACAACAACCTGTACAGCTGCATAGATCTCATCTACGCTTGCTGTCACGCTAGTGGACATTTTTCTGTTGCTATTTTTCAGGGAAATAGCTATTTTTGTGTATCTGGTACAAGAAGATGACGTCCCTATTCTTAATCCTGCCAACAAGGCTCTGATTGGTCAACTGCTTCTCCAACCCGAGTGACACAGAAGTCAATGAGCCCACCGCAGATTTATTCAATCAACAAAAACATCTGCGAAATGCAAAATCGGTTGAGAAGCCAGTAAAAACATTATTTAGAGACCATAATCGAGAAACTAAAACTCTCCTGACTAACAGGACAGTAATAATGATAAATCATTACTGTTGAAGTATGACATATGTGAATCATATGCGTTGGATAACACTGACACATATTGTACAGGGAGGCAACCACAAACACATGAGAGAGATGAAAGCAGTGAGAGAGGAGACAGAGAGAGCTAACGAAACGCTGGGAAGAGAAACAGAGCAAAGATCAGAAGTAGGGGAAGAGGGATAAAACAAAAGGAATGAATAAAGAAACTAAAAATCCTTGAGAGCATTCCAGAGGTTAATGTGGTGAGTTTGTGTGAAATAAACACCCAGACATACACTTTTATCGCTGCAGGAAAAAACAAAACGAGTGCGAAGCAGAGAAAGGAGCTGCACTGTCAAGCTTAGTTCCACCTCAGTTGGATTGTCATTGATTTTTTTCCCTCTTTTTCTCCTTCAGTCTCCCCTCTATTTTTTTCTCTTTCTCCCTGTCTTTCTAGTTGCTGGATGTAATTGGATTCCCTCACTGTAAAACTCTGGAGAAGGAGGGGTGTACGGCGAGGTTCGACAGCTACTCATGCTTGTAAAATAAGCTGAAGAAATTAACAGTTGAAAGGTCCACCCTGCCAGTGAACGTATGCAGCTAACCATTACTAACCGTGTCTAATGGTTATACAGCAGATATCCAGGATAAGGCTTATATTCATTCTTTACATACAGTCTTTTCACTTCTGATTTGGACTACAATCACAGATGCTCCCAAATCTGATGTAGCTGTGGCACCACAGTTAATGAATGTCCAAACAGCAGATCATTGTTGTCACAATTAAGCATCATTGGACCACAAATGCTAGAGGAACAGCTGAAACAGTAAGTGAAACCACAGAATGGTCACAAATAGTGATACGTTTGAAACAAAACCACAAAGGAAGAATTGAAATAGACCACCTGGTCCCTGCCAGAATTGAAAAACCCAGGGGAGATTCCATTTTTTTCAGATTTTCCAGGGCCAGACTCTGTGGTTTTAGTCTTACTAGCCTCATACCTTACACTAGCTCCAGACTCCATCTGGGGTTAATGCCTGAATGTGGGAAAGAAGCCCATAAATGGTGGGCAACATAACCTCGAAACAGGGTTTTGACACTTCCCCTGCAGGTATAACGTCTTCTAAAAATGATGTTCATTGACAGTTAATTTGCATTAGCAAATATGTTTTCCATCCAAACATCCATTAGCTATAACCGTCTTCTCCTTGAGGGTTGCAGGGGGCTGGAGCTAATCCTAGCTGACATTGGGCAAGAAGTTGGGTATAACCTGGACGGGTCGTCAGTCAATCACAGTGCTGCAAATATGTTTTGTATTTGCAAAACATTCACTGTTAACAAATTGGTTTTCCCGACAATATCCTCTCCTAACTAAAGCATGACTAATCTTTTTTATTATTATGTTTAGGCAACTTAAAGGGTAACTCCAGTATTTTTAAACCTGGGCTCTATTTTTTATAAATGTTGGGGTCTAAATGATTAATAGTTACCATTAGTTTTGGAATTGGTCCAGTACAATGGCTGCAACGTAATCCTTTGGGGTTTTTTGCGCCCATGAAAAGTACGTCCACTAAAAGTGCTTGTTTGTTAAAAGTGCCGTTTCCCGTGTTCCCAGTGCTCCCCTGTCTGTCTCTATGTTCCTGTTTGTGTTCGCCGGGGGTGTGGCTCCGCCTTCCTCGCTCTCCTGCCTCCCAGCTCTGCTCTTCCTACACACCTGTCTACAATTGGCTCATCACCTCTCCCAGTCTGCTCACCTGCCTCTCATCAGTCTAACTGTCTGCAGTATATCAACCCCGGCTTCACCTCCACTCGCTGCCAGATTGTTCAGTCTTCTTAGTTGGTACAACTCTCAGCTCCTCAGTGCTTAAGTCTAGTTTATCCTCGTGTAGTTCTGTCATCTCTAACAAATTTCTCGTGTCACAGGACAACTATTCACCCACCTGCCTGTCACCGCTCTGCTCAGCCTGCTGCTCTCCTGGCCCACTCCTCCAGACTGCCTGCCTTCCTCTCCCACACTGCCATCCCACAGCCATTCTCAGCCATGAGTCTCTGTCTCTTCGCCTCCCTTTCCCGCCTTCAACTAACTCTTCATTAAACCCTTTAATGTCCAGCAATTTGCATACCCCGTCACACCATTTTGTTTAACCAGAAACAGAAGTATCACTCTAAAATCTCGCAAGAGGTTGAGTTGTTGCAGGAAGACGGTGGCAACGTGAGTCAGAGTTGGAGAGAAGACCTTACATAGAGGAACTGCTAGCATGAACTTATTTCCAGTCATTGCTGAATATTTAACTGTTTTCGACAATGTAGATGAGGCATTTGAATTCAATGGCCATCCCTATTTATTTGAGCCAGAGTATAATGATCTTTCTGTAACAACTCAACCTCTCGCGGGATTTCCAAGCGAGACTTCTGTTTCTGGTTAAATAAACAGGATCTTACTTTTTAACGAAGGTCCATCTCTGTAGGGATCCTTTCCATAATGTTGTCAGACACTTAGAATAACAGTCTGAGCCTGTCAGTGGAAAAAACAAGCACTTTTAGTGGACATGCTTTTGACAAGCGCAGTTGCCCCAAAGGATTATGTTGCAGCCCGTTTCGCGAATGCTGGCTGAGGCGATCTACTGGACCAATTCCAAAACTTTTTGTACCTATTAGTCATTTAGACCCCAAAATATGTAAAAGTAGGGCCCAGGTTTAAAAATATAGGAATTACCCTTTAACCCAAACAGTAAAGTTGCAGGCTTTAAAATAAAAACAAAAACAATGAGCTGAAAGAAGTTTGACTATGAACAAAACCTTTCACATACAAGTGATCAATTTTTACAAAGAAATATAAATTATAGCCACGTCAAGCAAATGTTTGGCTGAAGATCAGGTAATAAAGCAGGACCCACCTTCAGGTCTTTGTCATGTCAGTTCACGTTGCGCTTTTGAAGTGCAGTTACAATACAATTGCCACACAATGAACCTTGAGCTTTTGTGCCCCCCTGGGATTGTGGCCAGTTTCCCACTTTTCCTGGTTGACAATCTAACCTTGATGCACATATTAATCCTTTAAAATCTGATGGCATTGCAGCTATAGTTGTCGTTACAGCAACATGACAAATCAGACCACTGAGCCATTTTGCACAATCCATCCTTGTACAAAATCATCATAATTATCTGGATATATGTGTTCCCCAAAGATCTGCTTGGTGGTTTATCACTTTGCATTTGGATGTAGATCCAGATGCAGAACAAACATAATAACAAATTTAGATGATCCTCTAGCCTTTACACAGGCATGTGCTGTCTGAGTTCTAGTTTGAAATGTACCAAACCAGAATATTAAACCACAACATAACAAGCACTTGTCAAAGGAACAGACCTGACATTCAAAATGTAAAGGTACCCTCTAACAGAATACTCTTCACCAGCATGCATGGTGAAACAAAGACTTCAAAATTCATAGTTACCCTGGGTGGTAATAATTAATTAGACATGTAGCCTAAGGCAAAGCACAACAAAAACGACGGGTAGATTTCTTCATATTCTATCAGTATTCAAGGACACACATGCTCAAAGTGACGGACAAAAGGGAGGAGCAGATGGAAGAGAGAGATTGCCAAAGCTTTATGGGTGAGTGTATAGAAAGTGTAGGTGGCTTCAGTGGAGGTCAAGCACAAACACAGGAAAAGCAGAGAGTTGGAAGTGTATTTTAATCTTCAGATGAAGTGAGTGGGGGGAAGCTTCCAACTGTGTCACTACTCTCGAAATCTACCCTAAAACAGTTTTCTTTTTTGTTGTCTTATGACAGGTTGTTCATGTTCATAGGGAATGTTTCTTAAAACACTGTCTAGACTGACAAAGAATGGGAGAATACCTGGGCAGACATTAACCGAAAACAGTGGAATTAAGTGTATGTTATGTATAGATTGGGAGGTAGATGTTTTTTGTTTTCATTTTGACTTCTAAATAAATTGTAATTTTTATGTGACCTTTTCTTCCTACTTAAAAGGCAAAAATGATGTGATCATATATTTATCCAAAATGGCCAGACCTTGCTACACCCCAGACTAATGGTTTTCTGCCCTCAAATATTGACTAAACTGTTAAAAGTCTACAGCGATAACATCTATGGATTTAGTTTTCGGGTGGATTTATTTGAGCTGAAACCAGATGTAGGTAGTGTGGGAAGCTGAACCCTGGACCCGACTAGTGTTTAGATTTGAAAACAAATACTACAGAGAGACGATTTCTTCTTTTGAATCAAGTGACTTTTGCTTTAACTTTATAATATTCCTTTACTGACTTTTCCCTATGACCTACAGTCTCTCTCCCCACTTCTCTCTCTTCGACTTGGCAGCTTTTTCTCATCATCCCATTCTTCTTCATCTCTAATTCCCCCACTATTTCTTCATTTATCCCTCATTGTCTCTTATTCGTCTTCTCTCTCTCAGTCTCCTCTTCTGTGGCGATGGTATTACTGCAGCACGGCCTAGGGGAGTTAGTGGCTGATTAGGCAGCAGAACCGGGTAAAGCCTGGTTAATGGTCTCTACTTTTCTCAGTTCAAACTTCCTCTGAAGGCCTGAAACATGCACACATACAAACACATAATCAGTGTATATACCACATGGCCAAAAGTATATGGACATGCAAATGTTACACCCACCACTCTTTTGGGAAGGCTTTCTACAAAAGTTTGGCTGCAGGGATTTGCTCCCATTCAGCCACAAGAGCATTACCAGGCAGTCCGAATGAAAACAGCCCTCCATTAAAACAATGCAAAGGGCTGCATTGGTGTATGTGTTGCATCAGGTACCAGTGAGACCATGAAATACAACCCAGTAACAAATCCCTAAAGTTTGAAGGATCATGAGACACCAAAACACAACAAGTGGTTCATACAGATCAGTATCCTTGGAACTATGTTCACATTGGATTCCACACCTCACTGTTTACACTCAGTGGCCAATTTTATTAGGTACACCTGTACAATCAATTGCAATTCAATGCAACAAGTCTGCCATAAATTACATATTATCGTCACAAAATTTATAATGTTGTGTTTTTGTTGATATTGTCAGAAATGGGTAGCTTGTCCAACCTTTTTTTCAGGAGACCGAAGTTCACATCCCCTCGCAGACCTTTCCCTAAAGTGTTTTTAACCAAGTCGTCTTCAAGATTTTAGCGCAATCGTCCAATATCAAAGTTCTTGTTGGCGATAGGGTCAGGTTTAGAATAGAATGGAAAAGGATTTTAAAACTCTGGAAAGTTATCATGGCAGCAATCATTGTATTCTCCATTTCCAGGTAAAAAGTCAGAATACACTGTTTATGTTTCAAAGTAATCTACCAGAAAAGTATGCTTGCACATACTTGATTGGTTAGTGCAGTGCCTTGCTGGACAATGTCTAAGCAAAAGCTGAGCCAGAGTCAGCTGTATTGATTGATAAGCCTTGATAGCCAATGTGGTGGTCCAATTCAAATGAGCTGTTATGACTGAACTCAGCATTTGTGAAGTTGGGTACTGATGTTGGGCGGTAAGGTCTGGCTCACTGGTGGCAATCCATTTCATCCCGAAAGTGTTGGATGGGGTTGAGGTCAAGGCTCTGTGCAGGCCAGTCAAGTTCTTTAAGTCAAGTCTATTTTTATTTATATAGCCCAAAATCCCAAATCCCAATCCAAACTGGGAAAACCATTCTTTATGGACCTGGCTGTCTGCACAGGGACATTGTAATGTTGAAACAGGAATGGGCATTCAACAAACTGTTGCTACAAAGTTGTAAGCACACTATTATCTAAAATACCAGTGTATGCTGTAGCATTAAGATTTCCTTTAATTGAAAATAAGGGGCCTAGCCCAAACCATAAAAAACAGCCCCAGACGAAAAGTACACAAGTATGGACAAGGGTGTCCACATATTCCCTCAAATGCTTTCATTAAACTTTTCCTATAACCAGGGGTGGAAGTAACCTCGTTACTGTAACAAAGTTGTTTTTTGTTTACTTGTACTCTCTAGAGAATTTTTAAAAATAGGTAATTTTACTTTTACTTAAGTACATTTTGTTTCAAGTATTGTACTTTGCTACATTTCATCCATTACAGAGTAAAAACGAACATCACATGACAAAGTTCTGATAAACCCTGTGAAAATGGAACAAAAGAAAAGGTGCCAAATCAGCAGCTGCTGCAGAGAAGAATGAGTTGCTGGTGTGTCTGCGGCCGTAGGAGGGCAGCAGCATGAGGCCTGATGTCCAAACCAACAATAAATTTCATTGCTATAGATGGCACTTTGCAGCCTGTGCATACAACTGATTATCAGATATAAATATACAACCGCCTTCCTCTGTTTAGCCTTACTGGAATTAACCAGAAAAGAGGAGAAAACTCAGACAATAAATAAAATTCCATGGATACCACGGAGGGTGTAACAAGCATTAAGCCATATAAATTAAATAGCCTGACACTTCTTATAGAACCAACAGTAGAATAAAACATCAGTCAGACAACACAGAGATGTATAATATTACAGCATAGACTCCAAGGCGACTGCAGCCCACAATCACACATATTTAAGCAAAGGAGAAACTGCACAGTGTTTACACACCACCGAGCACAAACACACAATGCTAGGCAACCCAGTGGCTGCTGATTCTCTCATCTGTGCAGTGAGTTACACCAATAAGTGAGTTTGTTGTTGTACTCACCTGTCTGAACTCAGCATCCCCCACACCCCCTGACACTCACCCAGTGAATGCACACAACGTGTAAGCTGAGTACAGAGTGTCACCTCTCTGGAGCTCTGCCCCCCCACGGCTGCAGACACAGCAGCAACTAATTCTTCTCGGCTGCAGCTGCTGATTTGGCGCCTTCCTTCTGATCCATTCTCACATGGTTTATCATGACTTTTTCACGTGACTGTTGGTTTTACTCTTTAGCTGTGATAACTTGCAACTGTATATATTAAAGTGTAACTACACTCTCAAATTCATCTAGAACCCTCTCTCCCAACATATTTAAAAAATGCAACAGTGAGAGAAATACAACTGTAGGAGGCGTGGCCTCATGGCTATGTAGTGTGTGTGGGTCAGGGGACACGGGGGAGACTGACTGACACTGATTAGAGTCTTTTTTTTTTAAATATAAATTTCATGACATAGACAGGTCCCAACTGGCTGACTCTGTCAGCATTGGCCTTGCAGGTTCAGGGCTGATTTTAAAACAGTAGATGGCGTTTTGAGCCATTTTCAAGATTTTTATAAACCAGCATTGATGTGTTTCATCACAGTACAGTCATATCATTTAGTTTACAGCTCAGAAAACACATACAGTCTACGTGTAAGTGTACAGCACCTCTTTAATAATCTCTTCTCTGCCTGATCTGACAAACATTTTAACTAACCTGGCACGTTTGGCAGATCTTTTCTGTGAAAATTCTGTGAGATATAGGAAGCGATGAGTTGTTGGCAGCTATAGTCAAAATGTTTGACTGATATAATCTATAAGGTGCAGTACAAAAAGATCACAGCAAAGGCTGTGATGATCTCGGATCTAATTTTGTGAGGATATTAGGTAAAAGAGCATGTTCACATGCACACATACACTGAACTGCATGCCCATTCCTGATACACTCCATCTCTGTGGCAGCTATTTGATTATACCCTGGGGCACTATAGGAGTGAGAGACAATCTGAGCATGAGAGGGAGAGAGAGAGGAGGAAAAACATGAGACGAATTTGAATTTGACAGCGAGAGAGCAAAAGATGGAGAGACTGGGAGCGGGAGGTGGCAGGGCTGAGATAAAGAATAGGAGTGACAGTGTCTGGATCAATAGTGTGTTGAGATATTCATTTGGACTTGCTGTAGTTCCCAAAGTAAGCAAACACTCTGTTTCTCTCTTTCTGTCCCTCTATCTTGTTCCTTTTTTATATCCACATCTTATCCTCTCCCTCTCTGTCTCCTGTCTGTCTAGATAGTTCACCACTAGGTGTCACTAGTAGGCAGATGCAACCTCATTCTGCTATCCCGAGCATCTGGATGGCCAAAGTCAACTGGTAGCAGATCAAAGCTGGGGTCCATTCACTTTTTAATTAAGGCGATGTTGTAAATGAAGGCTGTATCATTAGCAAGCCAGTGTCTGGTTCAATCTGCATTTGGAGTTGAGTGGGTGGGAACTTTACACTGGCATTGGTAACAATGTACTTGTTGAATCTCACCATTTAATGCTCCGTATTGCAAAGCCATGCAGCATTAAAGTGGCAATGGACAAGCTTTTTGCTTTAACTCATCATTATGAAGTAAATGGTGATTGCACAATGTAATGGCTATAAAATAATGACACCATCGGCGACTAGATTGGTTCTCTATAAGCCTCACTTTCACTGTGCAATTCGGGAAAATTAAGGCATATGCTAGATTTGTAAGCCAGTTATGTTTTAAATTTTATAACTAAAACTCCTTGTGTCTGCACCTCACACAAGTAGGTGAGTAATTTCAAAAAAAAAAATTAAATTACAATAAAAAAGGACACCTAAAAATGGAATCATAGTTTTGAGATTTATTTTATAATGGCATAGCATCATTCTTTATTCTTTATTCCTGGCTTCCACACTGTAAGCTGTATTCCTTGCATCAATTTAGCTTCAGTCTTTAAAGTGGTCTCACACTTTCATCTGTGTGAACTTTGAAAAATAAACTGATTATTGGAGAACAAAGTCTTTGTCGACAGTCTTTGGCCCTAAGTTGTAGCATGTACATTATTTATTATGTGCTGCTTATCTCTCCGATTCTGCCTGTATACATTATATACCTGTTAAATGATTATCTAAAAAAACCCTAAACTTTTCCTTTGAGATAGATGTGCATGTTCTGTATATTTGAAATTAGTAGAACTGTAAAAGTTATACACTGAACAAAACTATAAACGCAACACTTTTGTTTTTGCTCCAATTTTTCATGAGCTGACCTCAAAGAGCTAAAACTTTTTCTATGTACACAAAAGGCCTATTTCTTTCAAATATTGTTCACAAAATTGTCTAAATTCGTGTTAGTGAGAACTTCTCCTTTGCGAGATAATCCATCCACCTCACGGGTGTGGCATATCAAGATGCTGATTAGACAGCATGATTATTGCACAGGTGTGCCTTAGGCTGGCCACAATAAAAGGCCACTCTAAAATGTGCAGTTTTATCACACGGCACAATGCCACAGATGTCGCAAGTTTTGAGGGAGCGTGCAATTGGCATGCTGACTGCAGGAATGTCCACCAGAGCTGTTGCCCATGAATTGAATGTTCATTTCTCCTACCATAAGGCGTTTCAGAGAATTTGGCAGTACATCCAACCGGCCTCACAACCGCAGACCACGTGTAACCACACCAGCCCAGGACCTCCACATCCAGCATCTTCACCTCCAAGATCGTCTGAGACCAGCCACCCGGACAGCTGCTGCAACAATCGGTTTGCATAACCAAAGAATTTCTGCACAAACTGTCAGAAACCGTCTCAGGGAAGCTCATCTGCATGCTCGTCGTCGTAACCCACTTGAGTGGGCAAATGCTCACATTCGATGGCGTCTGGCACTTTGGAGAGGTGTTCTCTTCACGGATGAATCCCGGTTTTCACTGTACAGGGCAGAAGGCAGTCGTGTGGGTGAGCGGTTTGCTGATGTCAACGTTGTGAATCGAGTGGCCCATGGTGGCGGTGGGGGTTATGGTATGGGCAGGCGTATGCTATGGACAACGAACACGGGTGCATTTTATTGATGGCGTTTTGAATGCACAGAGATACCGTGACGAGATCCTGAGGCCCATTGTTGTGCCATTCATCCACGACCATCTCCTCACGTTGCAGCATGATAATGAACGGCCCCATGTTGCAAGCATCTGTACACAATTCCTGGAAGTTGAAAACATCCCAGTTCTAGCATGGCCAGCATACTCGCCGGACATGTCACCCACTGAGCATGTTTGGGATGCTCTGGATCGGCGTATATGACAGCGTGTTCCAGTTCCTGCCAATATCCAGCAACTTCGTCCAGCCATTGAAGAGGAGTGGACCAACATTCCACAGGCCACAATCAACAACCTGATCAACTCTATGCGAAGGAGATGTGTTGCACTCCGTGAGGCAAATGGTGGTCACACCAGATACTGACTGGTTTTCTTACCCCCCTGGACCCCCCCCAATACAGTAAAACTGCACATTTTAGAGTGGAGTGGCCTTTTATTGTGGCCAGCCTAAGGCACACCTGTGCAATAATCATGCTGTCTAATCAGCATCTTGATATGCCACATCCGTGAGGTGGATGGATTATCTCGGCAAAGGAGAAGTTCTCACTAACACGAATTTAGACAATTTTGTGAACAATATTTGAAAGAAATAGGCCTTTTGTGTACATAGAAAAAGTTTTAGCTTTTGAGGTCAGCTCATGAAAAACTGGAGCAAAAGCAAAAGTGTTGCGTTTATATTTTTGTTCAGTGTAAGATCACTTTGTTTTAACTGTCCGATGTGCAGAGTGCTCATAATCCCCATCGATGGTGACACTGTGTTGGATATTGTAAAACCTGGGCTTTGTTGACTTTGAGACCTTTTTGAAACATCCAGAAGACAATGCCATATCAATGGCAAAAAGGAAGCAAAGATACTATTGTCAGATCTGTAAATGTCAGATGGCAGACATTTATTAAGTTGTACATTTGTGTATTTTCTTTCGTAGTTCATTTTGATTTCACTATTTGCATGCATTTTAAGTTATCGTTTAGCTTGTTTGTAGTACAACAATGTGACATACAGGCAGCTGCAGAGTGAGGAGCTCTGCCGGCGAGTGAGTATCCCTTTGGGGCAGTAGTACTCTGGTCCGTGAGTCTGGCGGTGTTTGTGGCGTGCCTTATTACTGGCCATTGTTTTCTATTTCCCCAGTGGCTTAGGTGGTCGGTAGGACCCTTTCGACAGAGTGGGAGGACAACGGTGATGATTAATTTTGGTCATTTTATTTGATTTTTTTAAGCTTGTTAATAAAAAGTGTTGCTCAACTTACCTTAAGCTACTGTGTTCTTTGGAAAACCCAACACTGCTCTTCCGCCGATCTTAAAAGAATCTGTGTATACTATAAGCTGGAGACCTGGACCAGATGGTGTTTTCTGCAACATTTGGTTTTAAATTTTAATTCACTGGGTGACATTGGCATTTGTATGACATAAACTTTAAATGAAAGTGAAACTGTTATAACAACAAACTCAAAAAAAAATAAATAGAAAAATAGGACTTTATATAGAGCCATATTCACTTGCTCCTATTGTGTAAGCAGCTGATTAGATAGTACTAAGATTGATACAGGATGGGTATACTGGTAACTAAGGTGAATTAGAGTGATCAGGGTAGCAGTTATGCTACACGTGTAAGACTGCAAAAAGGAACCAACTAATACTAATTCAAAAATAACCTTCAGTAAACCATAACCATTAAACCAACTTAATGCAGGATTTATGCAGGATGGAAGACTATCATTGAACTATATATGGTTCTACTGTAAGATAAATGCATTACAGGACACGGGGTAGACAAATGCAGTCTCATTACCAGATGTCTCTTGAGTGTCCAAATTGCAGGAGGAAATGATAAAAAAAAAAAAAACTCCTTAAACTTCAAAAGTTTTGAATGTGTCACAACAGTCACAGACATTAAGATAACACAAGCCAAACACAGACACACTGCATCAACAGAAGAACTAACCGACAGACAGATGCCAGACACAAGCTCTGTCTCTGCAGTCTCTGGGCTCTCCTTTTCCATTTGCAAATGAATCTTCTACATAAACGGCTGCATGCAACAGCAACTACAATTTTCACAATTGCTTTGCATGTGAATGGATTACTTAGAGTGGTCCTCATGCTTGAGCTCACAGACCATGAAAAAGACACGGTGGTGGCGGGTGTCTGGAGTGCGGGTTTGAGCGTCACCGTGATTGTAGAGCTGCTGGCCATTTCAAAAGGAATGGTCTCAAAGGTGTCCAGTGAATGTACTCAAATACAAGACAGCTCATCAAAACATTTGCTTTGTGGGCGACGGCTATCGATAGATAAATATGGGCTAAGGTCTTGACAAATACTGTATCACCACTCCACGGTACAACTGATGAACTCTACCATCAAAGGGAAGATGGGTACTTTGAGCAAGGAAATGCTCTGTCATATTGTCCTTTTCAACAAATAGTCCCTAATAACTAAAAACAACTTGTACATATCTGTTTGTCTATCCATCCATTGTCTATACCGCTTATCCTCTTAGAGGGTCGCGGGGGGCTGGAGCCAATTCCAGCTGACATTGGGCGAAAGGCGGGGTACACCCAGGACTGGTCACCAGTCAATCACAGGGCTGACACATAGAGACAGACAAACATTCACACTCAGTCACACCTACGGACAATTTTAGAATCACCAATTAACCTAACTTGCATGTCTTTGGGTGGTGGGAGGAAGCCGGAGTGCCCGGAGAGAACCCACGCGGACACGAGGTGAACATGCAAACTCCACACAGAAGGGCCCCAGCCGGCCGGCGGGTGCGAACCCAGAACCCTCTTGCTGTGAGGCAACAGTGCTAACCACTGCACCACCGTGCCGCCTTTCTGTTTGTATTTGCACCAAATCTAACCAGCCATGAAGATCAACATAAAAAACATTGTGTTGTTATTTGTATTTTATCTGGATGATGTTTGAATGGATGTAGGAAAGGAGGGGTGCTGAGGTGGAAAGAGATTTAAAATGCCAGTGAGACCAGACACCTGTCTGCCTAGTAATGGCAATCTGTTGAGCTTTCTCTGGTTGTTTTTCTGCTTTTAGCAAGTAACGACAGTGAATCAATTAGCAACTGTATTGCACATAATGCTCTCACTCATTTGCCCACTCTCTCTATATATATCACAACCTCATTATGTTAGACTAGTCACGAAGGTGGGTGCATTGTTTAAATTTCAATAACAGAAATACAAGAAATTCCCACCACCAACACAGTCTGTAGTTGGAGCTGCAGCAGTGGCTGTGACACACAACTCTGGAGGCAATTAAGGTACTTTAAAACCCTTAGCGTCCGATGGCACTCCTTTCAGAGTCATAATGTTGTAAAATCTGAACATAGTAAACGCCCTAAATTATGAGAATCATCACGTTTTTAAGTTTTCTTCAGTATCAAAGTAATCCAGTGATAATTGTCTGTACATCCATGGGTACACTGCAAACAAAAAACAATAAAAGTGATATCTACATACTTAAAACTTGGATAATACCATTGGTGCCAAAGTATGAACTGCCTTGTAAGTAAATTAGGTTGATTGGGTGGCATTTAGAGATGTTTTTAATTTGTCAGCATGTTAATGAATTAGCTCAGTGTTAACCTTTTTTGAGAACATTTTTCAGAAGGCCTAAACTGCACTGCAGATGGCAAAGGGCTGAAACAGCTGACCTGTTAAAAGGACACTGAGATAGGAAGCAAAATTGCCCAAATACAGATGACGCATTTCAATGTGATTTACTTTTAACTTGGAACAATAGTGTTCCGTGCCCTTTGAGTCTGTAACATACAATTTGAACAATCATACACATTCAAATGGTCCTTACTGGGTGACATTAATAACCGGTTTACTGATGTCCTGACAGTTTAATGGATGTCATGTCACTGCAGATGTCCAAGTTTGACAGGGTGGAAGGAGTATTTCTTTATTTACCCTTGAGATCAACTGAGCACATTAAAGACCAGAGTGTACTTCCTTTCCTGAAATGCTCTGCTAGTTTTTTCACACCCGTACAATGTCCAGAACAACCATTTTCTTCTTTCCAGCACCTTTTTGTTTATGAGTTCATTGAGCGCACTTATTTGCCAATGCTCTGCTTCACATGGTTTGATACAGGTTCACCTAGAGATGCCCTATATAGCCACAGCCACGGTCCACTGGTTCAGACTGCTGAAAGACTACTAGGGCAGTCAGTTTCACCTGAGGACGTGATGTTGGTAAAATGGTTCTTGATGGAAATAAAAGAGCACAGATTTCTTTTCTCAGGGAGTTGTTCCTCTAAAACACTAGATGAACACTAGATATGAAAACTGGTTGGAATTAATTTCCATGCAGGAAATGATCACTTTGATAAGTTCTCACAAACAACAGTAAACAACCGTAGTTATTGGAGAGAGCTGGACTTTCTAAGATCTGCTGAACCTCTTCACCTCTGGCTCACAGAAACACTAAATTCATGCTGTTTACTTACATTACTGTACAGCGTTTCTAGTTACTTCAGCCCTTTACACCTTTTGTAAAATTGCAATAGTAATCTCTGCCTGCTATCTTTAGGTTGTACAAAGTGGTCAAAATAAGATTTACTTATTTAACTGGGATGTCCTTTCAAAGTCAAAAAGCACTCCAAAGGCAGTGTTGTCCAATAGCAGACCAATGGGATCAGGGCCCAAAACTATGAAAAAGATGATGTTCAAAGTGCTCTTTTGTGATCTATGTACAGAAGCTGCAACAATCAGTCGATTAATCAATGAGTCGATTGAAAAAAAATTTAGATTTTGATAACTGATTAATTGTTTCAGTCATTTTTCAAGCAAAAATGTCAAACATTAGCTGGTTCCAGCTTCTTAATGTGAGAATTTGCTGCTTTTCTTTGTCATTTCTGACAGTACATGAAGAGTCTTTGGGTTTGGACTGTTGTTGGGAAAATTTGAAGAAATTTGAAAATGTCACTTGGGGCTCTGGGAAAATGCATTTTTCACAGTTTATTGACATTTTATAGACTAAACGATGAATCGATTAATCATGAAAATAATCGTTAGTTGCAGCCCTACTATGTGCACATTCACCACAGAGCAGCTTTTTAGGTTTAAATCATTTCGAATTGGGTCCCAGATGGAGGAACATGAGACTACACAAACGAAAAGCCTTTCAGTGTAAGCTGGCCATAGATAAAAAAGTATGTCTGACCATAAACACTTCCTTTCAATTACTTTTCAGGAGATATACTTCTTGCCACCTCTAATGCCTAAAAGTATTGCTGAGGATTCTTAGCAGAGTGAGAATGCTGTAAAAGGCTAGAACAACAGGTTTGTTATAAACAGTGCACTCCATCAAGGGCTTTATCTGTAGAATCCAAACCACCAAAACAACAACAGTGAACGGGGATTTAAATGATACACATTGTACAAGTCTGGCAACCCATCATAAGGAATGGGTGACTTTAATTGTGTTGTGTAAATATGTCTCGTTAAAAGAGAGGTTTGATTTGTCCCACGAGTAGATGGATATGTTAGGGTTTACAGACTGCTAATCCCAACTGGTGTTCAACCATTTTATTAGTGCTACAGTATGCCAAACCACATTGTCATTAAACTCAGATGCAGGTGTACCTTTTTAGAAGATCAGTCAGTGGAAAGTTGCCAAATAAGTCTAATAACTACAACAGACCACGACTTAGTACATGTGCTAAAAAGTTTGTTGGCCAAGTTGAAATACAGTACTATATTCCATGGAGCCAGGTTATCATTTGGCCCAGAATGGAAAGTAAGAAACTTCTATTTTGCCATTGTATTTTTGCTCTTCAGACTGGCAGATTTTTTAGCTACACTGTACCAATTTATGTATGTACTGCAACAGGTATGGTTATATAACGCTGACATATGTCAACATATGTCTGGTGGCGTCTACAGCACATTCACTAAGAAAAGACATACTGTATACAGTGCAAATTGATCACCGGGGTATCAGTGCGCATGTATGTTTTCTAGGAATCTTCAGTTTGCTAAAGTTGCAGAGAGTATCCTTAGGGCTCATTATTTTCAAATTTATTTGAGAAATACATGTCGGTGGGTTCATCACAGACTGTATATAAAGATGGCTGATGCGTCTCCACTTCCTCTCACTGTACACAAATGAAGCCAAAATATCCCGGATACGACACTTTGAGCGACCCCTTTCACATTACACATGGTCATTTGATTAATTGTTACAGTAACAGAAAAATATGAATTACTGCATCTTTGAGGTCATTTGCAGCGTTGCCATTACATTGTTTGTCCACCAGAGAGCACTGACAAGTATGTACTGAATGGGACATTTTTCTGTAAAATGTCCCATTCAGTACATACAGTATTTTGGTCACTAGTCTTTAATTACTAAATGTAATGAATCCTTGTCAATGATGGATATATCTGTTATATTATGATTTTATGCTTGAAATCAAATATACAATATAAACACATAATCAGCTGATTTATTATATAAAAATACTGATTAGAGAAGCTTTAAGGTCTTAAATCCAGACCCTAATGAATACTCTGAAGTGTCAGTGATCTTATGGGTTGAGCATACATTTTCTTGTCTGTTTTCTACACTGGTGTCCTAGAAATGCATATGTAATGAATTTGTATGTACACTGAAAAAAATGACTTTTTGGTGTAGTAAAATATATCAAATTAACTGTCATAAGTTCTACGTTGTTTTATTAAAAATCAGTGAGAACTAGAATTTCTTAAGTAAATTTTTAAATTTATACATATTTTATTCATGTAATAAATTAACTGTGTGGGACAAGTACGTTTTACTACACATTTACTCATACTATTTAAATGTTTTGTAGTCGTTGAACATAAACCTAAAAATACAAAGTAAATTTTAATCTGAAAGTACAGTGAATTTGAATCCGCGCATGCGCCTTTGGACAAGGCAGACAAGCACGCGGGAGAGATGGGTGTGATGTAAGTACTTGTCTTTCTGTTTTACATTTGTACATTTTGGTACTTTGATTCCTGTTTGCGTGATTCAGTAACGTTAAGTTATGGTGATTTGCAATATATTTTATTTACAATATAAATAACGTTTTAAGCTAGCTAAAGTAGCGTTAGCTAATTAGCAGTTAACCTTCATGTTAGAAAAAAACTTCATGTCCACACATAACTACACCGGAAAGCTCCACTAGTTATTTCACTTCTATAAAACTTCAGGTATATAAGTTCCAAAAGAGAAGGAAGGTAATTTAGCCAGTCAAAAGCAGCGGAGAGGAGATGCAGTGTTGCCCGCGGTAACTAGCCGGGCTGGCTGATGGTGGTTAAACTCCAGCTGTTTGTCGGTGAGTAATGGGAATGTTAATTTAGACTTACATGACCTCCATATCCAAGTGGAGAAACTAGCAACAGTCTGGAGATGGAGCGACAGGAGCTTCTTCAGGAGGTAAAGAAGAAGAACAACACTAAAGGGATTCAAGAAAAGATGGCCTAAACATTCTCCTATCGAAGGCTTGAAGTTGTGACCGGTAGTCCAGCTGCTGATGACTTTAAAATGAGATGGCCCGCTTTGTTTTATGAAGCTGAGGTAGGTGAATGTAAATGAACTTGAAACGTACTTCTCTCAAAGTTAAAATTGGAAGCCAAATTAGTGTTCCTCTTTGAGTTGAACATTAAGTGTTTGTTCTTTCCACCAATAATATCTACAGGGTTTAAAACACCCTATACAGAATTTACACTCCTTTCACTTTGCATCAGAACATTTCGCCCTATTCCTGACATTGTACTTGTGAATCTTTTGTCAATTCAGATCAAGGAGGAATTCAGGAGAATAAGTACAATTTCCCTGGAGCAGAGCTTCATGTACAGACTTGACGACTACACACCAAAACTTCTTGGCCTGATGAAGGCCAAGGGAGGTGTCGTGGGAACTAAGCTGAGGCCACTTCTGGACAAACTGAGTCAGGTGTGTTTGTTTAAAATGGCGGTCCTTTGTTTGCAGGGAGATGGACCTACTGTCTCTTTCACACACACTGCCTCATGCACATTCAAATATAGCACAAATCCTTGCACTTGGTAGCTTCCATGCCTCTTTCTACACATGGTACATTTCTACACTTGCTCTGTACGCTGAAATCAGTGCTGATTTCACATGCATGCTCATGTCTTCTCATCTGGCAGTTCATTGTGTATGAATAATGATACAGTTTTGACACAATATTCTGTTCACAGAACCAAAGCATTGAGATGAGACGTGAAGCTGTTATCCGCAGCCTCATACTGTATCTTGGTGAGAAAGAAGAGGAACTTTTTGAAGACTGCCTGGTAAAGTTTTATTTTTTTAAGGTTATTTTTTAATGACATGGTTTAAAGTTTTAATGTGTAATCATTTAAATGTAAGTTAACCCTAAAGTAATAGAGGAAGGCAATTTGAAGAGATGGACAAATGTTTTACTAAAACTGGCTCAGTGTAAAATAGATTTGGCTCAATGTAACAGATTTGAGCTATGTTTAGTGGTTGCTCTCAGCACGTGTTAATTCTTCCCTGATAATGAAGTCACTTTGAGTAATTAAAGCAATTCTATGTTTATTTTTTTCTTAAAATAATTGTCTTCATTTTTCTTGTAAATTTTATGCAGGAGGACAGCCGCATTGATGCCACTCAACACATCTTCAAGATCCTGGTCATCCATGGTGCTGATGGAGAGGATCCAGTTGATGTATCGATCCTCCTTGAAGGAAAGGAGATGTTGGAAGGCTGTGGCAATACTGCTAAAGCTTGCACACTGCTTATGGGTCTCATTTATGCGCTCAACATTGCATACCCCCCAACACTGGGCTACACTTTTGAGGTGTTTCAGAAACTTTTCCTGGACCTGGATGGCATTAAGTTGTCCCCAAAAGTGCAAGCTTTGAAGTCAAAGTTGCTGTCTTGAATACTATCATCGTGGCAGGTACTGTGCAGTCTCTGCTGCTGGTACATCCCAACTCACTTCTCCATCTTGTAAATGACTGTAACAACAACTTGCTAAGGCACTGTCACCTCCATTGGACCTGCTGCTCACATATAGCAGCTTGTCTTTATATGGACCTTCCACTGTCCAGACTTGCAGTGGCCTTATTCTGTTTTGACTCTCCAAAAGACTGTATTGGATGTTGTGAAATATGCCCAGAACTTCCTGAATTAAAAAAACATATTGCTTTTTGTAGGAAGGTTTGATGCATAGGAAGTCGGAAGCTGTCTAAAATGTTTTCCAGTTTGTATCAACTATGGCACCTGTTCATTGATATTTATCACAGACAGGGAAAAGAAAAAAGAGGAAAGTTTACATTTTATTTTTTAACTAGAACTGTTAACACCTTTTAGCTGTTGATCAAAATGTTCTCATGCATTATCGTTTTAATGGAATACTTAAAATGTGTTTGTACGGAGTGCCAGTTTGAATTTTGCAGTTGCACTGTTTGAGAGGGCTGTAAGGTTTAAATTGTTTTGGGGGTTTTTTGTCATGGGATATCCCCATCAATATTTTATGGCTCATTGGGTGGAAAAAAAACATTTTGAAATGCACTGTATAGTGTAGAATCTCATATTCAGCAGTGATACTGCTGAATGAGTTCATGTTTGTGAATGGAAATTGAATTGTTTTACAGAACAAGCTTAAATGAACATTCAGTCATTCAGACATCAGTGAGGTTATGCATGTGTCTTTGAATACTTGTTTCAAGACTGGTAGTGACTGCTGTTTACTTTAGAAAAAATAAAGACTCAGTTGAGTTGTATTTTAGTTATGTGATTTGTGATAAAAGTACATTAAGAAAAGGATTACATTTGGTAACATTTATTTATTAAAAGAAAATTAGCAACATTTACATAATTAAATAGAGTAATATAACTTAATACAAATAAGTAACTGAAAATGTCAAACAAAAAATAAAATAGAATGTACTTATTTAATTCATAAAGGTAACCATTACACATATGTAAGATTTACTTAATATTTTGATGACATCAACGTTCCTGTCTATAAAAAAATTAATTGACTTTACTTAATTTTTTTACATAAATGTAACTTTTAACTTTAATATAATTAAGTAACATGTACTTAATATCTTCATGAATGTTAAGTTTAATGCTAAGTACATTTCACTTGAGACTGGCAAGTAATTTGTACTTGATATTGCAGCAGTAAAATTTACTTAAAAAGTGTTACGAGGATTTAATCAAGTAAATCTTACAAGTTGTTTTTTTCAGTGTATGGCAATGTGGTGTATATTTGTCTTTCGGCATTGCCTTCAAGTGAATCCCAGCCCTTACAGCATCCTCCAGTGTACCAAATTAGATGCATGTTGGCCTGTCAGTCTGTGTTAGGGGTGCATGACAAGACAACACGCACAGCTAGAAGTGGCACTGGGGCATTTTGCATGCATTCAGTCATGTATGATCCTATTACACTCATTGTGCTAGCTGTGAGGGGGGAACACAGAGCAGTTGAAGGACACTCAAAAAAAAAAACCCTGCTCCTGCACCCTGTACCTGACTACACAGTACCAAAACACACACACACGCACGCACACACACACGCACACATTCACGAAAAATACACAATTAAACAAGCATGCAAACATATGCATAGACATGCATGAGAACACATATGGAGACTTATAAATGCCTGCTCATACACACACACACAGACAGATATGCAAAGCTAGCTGACCCAGGGAGAAGAGTTGCACAGAGACAAGGGTCTGCAGAGATCCATGCTATACCTGCCAGCCTACCTTCAAGTCATAAATTAGCCACAGGGTTATGAGTTTGAACTTCAAATGGCCTCATACCCTCCGTCTCTCCCACTTAGAGACTTCTAACATGGGAATATGGTTATGCAATTTCAAACAGAATTATAATAAGGGGGAAAAAAACTAGTTGTTGATTGAGCTACATATGCAGAGCTGGCTCTGAGACAAGAGGCAGAGTTTTTTGCAGTTGTGCTTATTGGAGTTTGTTTGAGATAATGCACATCAACTAAACACTAAACTTTAGACTATGAAGTCAGTTTGGACATGATGGAGGTTCCTCCCTGACCACAGCTATATAAAAAAAGTCAGTAAAACCTGTGATAAAATGTTATTTCTAGGCACATTTAGTCATTTAATTGTTAGTTCAGTTCTTTATTTTATGGCCTCGTGTATCTGAGTTTTTCCCCACATCCTGATTTAACAGTGTCAACCAGTTTTCATTCAAGATTTTCATTAGTCTGGTTTCAGAGGAGAGTTATAGTTGGATTGAATGGATAGTGTGATTGTTTCCTAGTCAAGGTGAAAAAAGCCTCTGAATAAACATTCAGACAAAGGAAATAAATACCACACCAAAGGACTGATGCCGGAATTTAAAGCAATTCTGCAAGTTGCCAATCAGCAACACAACAGATGCAATAAGTCATTTCTGCAAGATATGGCTAGTTCTGCAGTAAAAGCTGAATTGAAATTATACCCATTCTCATGATGATCAACCCAAACCCACCCTCAATGCCTTTCTATGATTTAACTTGTGCTGTGGTTGATTGTAATCAGAAAACCCACAAAGACTACTTAAAATATGAGCCAACCAGCCAACTCATGCCTATATTAAAGATACCATGTGGACTTTTTTCTTTGGTAAACAAAATGCACTGTGTTTCCTTGAGATCCAATAAATGTCAAATATATTTTCTTTCCTTTTGCAAAGCCACATTTTTTAGTTTATGTTGATGTTTGTTAGCGGGGCGTTTTTCCCTTCTTTCCTTTTGCAGGTGCATTACTATGTCTATGTACCACCGCCACTTTCTATCAGTGCAGTAGTGTGAAACAGGAATGTGTATTGTGTCACCCGTGTCCTGCAAGATACAAACTGGGACCCACTCCAAAAAATATTGTCCAAAGTGCTTTTAGTGGTCAAAAGCTCCCCTTTACATCTGGCATTAAGATCTGTATGTGGATATCTTATCTGTATAGGGAAAAACAAATGTAAATTCACGCAGAACACATTGCAATTAAAATGCAATTAGTCTGCATTGTGATTAGCAGCAATGCAATCTGTGTAGTTAGGGAATGCTCTTAATCTGCCCAACAAATTGAAAGGCCACCTTATGCTGGGTTCAGACAGGAGGCAGACACGCCGCAAAGCGCTGCCCGCTTCCTTCCGGTGCCCATGTTAACCAATTGGGCTGTTCAGACAGGACGTGCCGCAGCGTAGAGCTCCGCGGCCGGCTCGCGATCTGCAGTGTCTGTTCTATTTTCTCTGCCCACGTGAACGAATCTGGCATGAAAACACACTGATAATCTATTATAAATTATATTTATGATATATTCTATATGATATAAATTATCTGATTCTGATAAATGATCAAATATGCATTCCATGCTTGCCAACCCTTTTGATTTTCCTGCTCCCCGCTGTTCACAGAGTATGATTAAATTTCAATTCCCCCCATATGATTAAAGTTTATAGGTGCATTAGCAGCTCTTTGAGGCTGGATGGATTTTCTTAATCTTTCCACTGAAAGGATTTCTCAAGTCTGATGAATCATTAATAATATTATAGGGAGGTCAGGTTAAGATAAGACTGAGTAAAACAGCTGAGTTTTAATGATGGGACAATATCAGCCACATATTTAGGTTAAACCCTTTTGGGCAAATATTTACCGAAATGGAGCGACACCTGCAAGCTAGTTCAGGCAGTCAACTCGAGCTGCACTGCTTTACACACGTGACATACCTCACTCTCTACAACCATCTACCAAACACACCCTCCCAATTTGGCGGACTATTTAAGCTGAAAAAATGTCCCATCTCTCCCTCTGCCTGTCATTGCCACTGATGTCCTGCATCAGTATTGCTGCCTGTTCTTTCTCCGGACATCTATAAATATTTGATTGAATCACCAGGTATCGTTAGGGTTAGTGTTGTAAATAACCAACCTATTAATAGCCAACTGTTTTTGCTGGCCAGCCTGAGATTTAGTTACCTTAAGACTTAGAGACCTTGAATCTCAGTGTAAAAGCCTTGGTTATTAATAACAGCTTATCTGCATTTTCCTGTTTCTTTCCTTTTGTGAAAGCACGACTCTTTCTCCCCAAAAAGGGGCGCGGTCTAATGTAACTCTAAAACAGCTTCACCAATCACAGTGAAGTATGACGACAACAACAGCTCATATTGTTGTCTGGAAGGTGCAGAGCCGAGTGGCACAACGTGAACACACAGGACCACAGATCTGCAGTCAGAGGCAGATGGTGTGGTCTTTTTTAAACAGTTAATTAGTACAACCACAGTAGAAATAAATAATGTTGGTGAAGCTGTTTATTTGATCATGCCAATCTGACACTATTCCAGTTTTAATTCTACTCTATCTCACATTATGAATGGTCAAATCATATCATAATTGATGTGTCAGCCGTTTGCACTGCTGTGCATTTAAGGAATGAAACACGAGACACCACTTTTGCTAAAAGTGTGTTTTTAATTGTTGTTTGAAAGAGTCAACAGACTCAGCTGATCTTATGTGAGAGGGGAGGTTGTTCCAAAGTCTGGGTGCTAGGGCAGCAAAAGAACAGTCGCCTTTGGTTTTGCGTACAGCCAACAGGTTTTGGTTGGATGACCTAAGTGGCTGCTCAGTGGTATAAGGGTTTAGTAGCTCAGAAATAGAAGCAGGAGCTAAGCCACGAAGTGCCTTAAAAGTAATTAAAAGAATCTTAAAATCAATCCTGAACTTCACTGGGAGCCAGTGCAGCGCGGCTAAAATGGGAGTGATGTGGGATCTTCGGGCGGTCCTAGTCAGAAGTCTAGCTGCTGCATTTTGAACAAGCTGAAGCCGTGCCAAGGCCGCTTGACTAAAGCAAGTGAAGAGGGCATTGCAGAAGTTGAGACGGGAAAAAATGAATGCGTGAAATATTCGTTCTAAATCAAAAGCTGATAATAGTGGTCTGATTTTTGCAATGTTTCTGAGTTGAAAAAAACAGGATTGAACCAATTTTTTGACATGGTGTTCAAATTTCAGTTGTAGGTCAAATATTAAGCCAAGGTTCCCGGAATTTGGTTTGACATAGGGGGCAAGTGGACCAATACACTGGAAAATGCCATTTGTTGCTTTTTCAGGGCCAATGATGAGAAGCTCGGTTTTGTTAGAATTAAGTTGAAGACAAGAGTGACATCCAGTCTTTTATGGCAGCTAAACAGTTGTGGAGAGTGTCCTAGATTGCTGAGATCAACTGGTTTTACTGACGCATAACTGAGTGTCATCCGCATAACAATAGTATGATATACAACCAAAGCGGATGATTATCTGGCCCAAGGGAAGCATTTACAAGGAGAAAAGAATAGGACCAAGAATTGACCCCTGAGGCACCCCATAGGACAGTGGAGCAGATGTGAGGACACCATTCCAGGGCTTTCCCTGAGATACCAACACAGCTCTTTAGGCGATTAATGAGGATGGTATGATCAATGGTGTCAAAGGCAGCACTTACATCGAGTAAAACCAAGATGGACTGTTTCCCCCCTATCAGCCTGCACAAGGATGTCATTCATGACTCTTAACAGAGCAGTTTCAGTACTGTGTTTTTGGTGGAAACCAGATTGAAATTCATCAAAAATATTATTCCCTTCAACAACTTGAAGGAGCTGCTCAGCGACAAGTTTTCCAGGACACAAGCAATTTTAAATTGATCGGGGACACAACCAGAGGTGAGGGACAGGTTTATAATGTTCAGCAGGCCCTATGACAGGTAGGACCTCTTTAAAGAATTTGGAGGGTAAAATATCAAGACGGCAGGAGGACAGGTGCAGATGTGAAATGGTCTCTATGAGGTTATGCATGGTAATGGTGGAAAATTGGGTTAGTAAATTTGGAGCACTACTAGATAGATCAACAGAGGAGAATGGAGACACAATGTTGGATCTGATGCTGTTGATTTTGTTGACAAAAAATGATAAATATAATTCACAATCTTTAGATGAAGTGGCAGAGATGGCAGCGGGGGCAGGTTGTACAAGCTGATTGTACTAATCAGAGCTCTGGGATTGTGTTTATTAGTAGAGATTAATTCTGAGAAATAAGCCGTTCTTGCATCCTTTATTTTCTGATTGAGCAGAATCAAAAGCTCTTTCATGTGTACAAAATGAACATTAAGTTTTGTCTTTTTCCATCTGCGCTCAGCCCTCCTGCAGTATTGCTTACAGCTGCGGATAGCATCATTTATCCACGGTGATGATTTGGTGGCTGCTACTGACCTGGTTATAATAGGTGCAATGTTATCTATCGCCAAGGAACACAGGTTGTTAAAATCATTGACCAGATCATTAATGTTAGATGCTTGATTTGAGCTATTATATAAATTATTGAAAACAGATGCAAACTTTAGAGCAGTCTGGTTATTTAGCATGCAGGAACACAGTTTGCTTCAGAAATGGAGAAGCTGCCTGGATGGAGGAGTCAAATAGAATACATTTATGATCTGAGACAAGGTCTATCAATGAGAGGGAGTTTATAGTCAGGCCTAAAGTAAATACAAGGTCAAGGGTGTGGCCTCGGTTATGGGTTGAACCAGAGACATGCTGCACCAGATTGAATGAATCAGTGATATTTAGGAATTCTATGGCATAATGGTTAGATGGGTCATCAACATGGATGTTAAAATCCCCTACAATAATAATTCTATCGTGATTGAGGACAACCGAGGAAAGAAATTCAGAGAATTCTGCTAAAAAGCTATTATTTGGCTTTGGGGGGCGGTAAATTGAAATACAGCAGACAGGGTTTTGACAGTTGACTTTAAACATAAGCATCTCAAAGCTCTGAAAGTTATTGAAAGCAATGTGTTTACAGTTAAAATGGTTGCTGTAGGCAACAGCAAGGCCTCCACCACGGCCCGTGCACCTCGGGCAGTTCAGATAACTATAGTTGGGAGGGCAAATTGTATGCATTATTCCGTTATTTCTGCACATCTGCTGCAAATATTTCAAGTTCTTGTTGGTAAAATCACCAAGTGCCAGCAGAGTGACTCTGTGCCAGAAACAGATATAGTTCTGAGATGTCTATTTTTGATGAAAAGTCAATTTCCACCAAAATACCAATAACTCTTGTTACACCACCTCATTTAAATTTACCTCCCACCTGTTTGTTCCTCTCCTTCCAGCTGAGCACCGTGTGCTCTGTGGTGGGTACCAAAACACCACACAGACAGGCAAAGCAAATTTAATGGTCAGGAAAATAAAGAAATCAAGTAATCAAGTCGTCTTCTTTATTTTCTTGTCTTCTTTTTCATTATTGTCTTCTTCTTCTTCTTCTTCGTTGCCTTTGTCTTCTTTTCTGTCTTCTTTTTCTACTTGGTCTTTTCCTTGTTCTTCTTCTTTGTTGTCTTATTATTGTGTGAATCATCTGCGTTTTATACAAAACCAATGACATCAAGTAGATTCATCAAAACAGAAGAGGAAATCACTTAGGATAAAGCTCATGGGATTTTTAAATGCACAGAATTAATAAATTTCAACCCTTGGACATACAGTACAACATTAAGTGGTTTATACCATAAAAAGAATGTGAAACAGCAGCAGTACCAGTGGCAGCAAGATGTACTGAGACTGAAAGTCAATGCATGATTTGTACTTCATGGAAAAAGAAGGATCCACTGTGAATAGTGACCTGGGAGATATAAGGTTCCATCTAGGTGAAGTACAGTTGGAAGGTACTGAGAAATCACAGATTTGACTCTGAAAGAACTTTATTATTACCCCGCTTACAAAATGTTTCACCAAAATGAAACATGAAATGAGGGATGTCTCTAAAGAGCACACAAAAAATTGCCCTCTTTCGTTGCCATCCTCTCCTCCACAGATTCCAGAGGGTCTGGGAGTTTGGCCTGGGACAAATTTTGGCACCGTCTGTTCCTGAGGAGGTAATTGATACTGATGCTAAACCCTCTAATCCAGTTGATTGGACTGAACATCTGTTGAGTGTGTGTGTGTGTTTGAGAGAGCTGTGTGCTGCTGAGGCAGGAGAAAAAGAGAAATGGAGAAAAGCTTTCATTTCCTATTAAAGTGGTGTGGATGATGCACAAAGAGGGGAAGATCCAGAAGAAGACAATGGTGAGAGAGGAGTGATGAAGATTAATAACTGGGGATGCAGTGAAGGGTAAACCCTTAAATCAGTTTACCTACTTTTTTATCTTCACAATATGATTTACTTGCCTTACTGGGCTGATATTAATCTTTATGATATGGAATTCATAGAATTTATCATATCATTGGACGTTACAGGAGGATACTGTATTTTAATAGAAAAAACAATAAATGGATGGTCCTTTGAAAATCTACTTGACTTTTGTTCAAATGTGTGGCTATGACAGCTTAAAGTCATAGTTTACCAGACTGTTTATTCTCCTGGTTAAGAGAGAATAAATGCTACCTAGATGAAGAGAGAATAGGAGTGAGGACAGGACTGGGGATAAAGAGAAAGAGGACTGGATGCCAGGGGAAAGGACGAAAGAGCAAAAGCAAAAAGGAGAATATGGCATTGTGAAAGAAGAGAGAATGAATTATGTAGAAGAAAGGAATGATTGAGAAAACCTAAAAGATGCAGAAAGGGAGATGGATGGGATTTCTTTTCATGGTGTTGGATTACAGAGCAATAGGAATACAATCTGATTTTCAAAAAACAGAAGTGAATGGGACCCCATTTCCATCTAAGCAATCTGTATTTGGATATGTTATTCGGATAAAGACATCTGATCACGGGCTTTTGCATTTACACCTAGTGTGTGGGGTGCTGTTCGTGTCCTGTGTCAAACCAAAAATCAACGTTGACTTATTTTAACTCATGTGGCCTATGTATCTTAAGTTATGTACGTAAGTTACGTAACTAGTGTAGTTATTTTAACCCAAACCATGATCTTTTCCTAAACCTAACCAAGTTGTTTTAGTGCCTGCGACCGTTAACCCTGTATTGTTGTTACCACCTATATTTGTCATTTTGGGAGTCATTGACAAACAGCCTATTCTGTCGTTTAGGTTGGAGGACTTGTTGGCAAATTAAGTAGGCGGAGCCGGCAGAATTGTCAACAAACATGTGTCGCAAACCAAGAGAAGCCATGCAGAATACTCTTGAGGGACTAGGACGTGCAAGGCAAGGGTCATGTGACAGACGAACACAGCTGAAGGCATCTGAAGGCTACTTTCTGGCAGCCTTGCGACTCAGTAGGTTAAAATGTCTTATACTATAATGTTATAAGTGTAGTGTTGTAATCACTGGAGAAGCTTGCTAGCACTCGTGCTAGCTAAGCTGCCCCTGTCGGGCACATTACCTTCGTCTTACGCATTGTAGTGGTCACTCAAAGAGTCTCCCAAAGTGATGCTGCTGTATGGGCTCTACTTTTTAAAAACATTTATTTACCAAGGAAGGCCTTGTCTGTAGCTTTTGATCTGGCCATTACTTGAAAAAAAGAGAAGAGGCAGGGTTGGGTGACCTTTCAAATTGTTGGCCAAACTGTCCAGATTGTATTTGCAACTGGCTGAGATACAGTGGTGGAAAATTAATCAGATCTTTTATTTAAAGTAAAAGTAGCAATACCACAATGTAAAAATACTCAATTAAAGGTAAAAGTCCTGCATTCAAATCTCACATAAGTAAAAGTACAGTATTATTGTAGATGTTATATTATTGGGTGATTATAACAGATACATCAATGTGTAAGAAGCATTTTTGTAGTTGGTTGAGCTGGACCTGTGTATTCCTGGATACTTTAATCAGTAACAGAATTGTATTTTATAAGCCTGTCGTTCATTTTGTATGTAAAATCTTAATCAGCAAAGTAACTAGTAACTACGTTGTTAAATAAATGTAATGGAGTAAAAAGTATATTTCATTCTGAAATAGTGGACATAGAAGTATAAAAAAGCACAAAATGGAAGTACCTCAGAATTGTACTTATTTTTAGTACTTGACATCAGACACTAAGGTGAGCCACAAGTCGATGCGGTAGCATTCCAATTGCAATGCATTTCCACTGCATTAATATGCATTTTATCTAATCCTGAAAACACAGATACAGTTTATAGCAGGTGGTAATGGGGTCTGGAGGTCAATACTTGCAGCATCAGAAAATTTGTACTTGGGCTGCTATAGGTTTCAAGGGTCACTTAGGAAATTTAGACATCTATGCAGCTTTAACTTTTTGCTACAGGGGAGCTACATTTTTTTTCGGCACCCCCTGGCCTGGTCTGGCGTTTTTGCTGCAGGCCCTGATTTGGTCTGAATACGGCCTTACTTACAAATAAAGTGGTTTAAGTGGCTGCTTTGTTGTCCTATAACTTAAGATTGATAAGATATTGTCTTAACTGATAGAAACAGTGGCTACAGCTATGAGGATAAGATCCATCTTGTAATAAACCAGAATGATCCTTTAAGGAAATATTAATGGAAACCCTAAGATGAGCGCAGTTTAGAATCCCTGTAACTTTGGTGTATGGGTGGAGATGCACAATATGGATCAGTGGATCAGGAGAGAAGATTTAGGAGGAGAAAGGATTTACCTTGTCTTCAACCTGTCTGAGCTTTCTGCTTATCACTTTTTATGATAAGCATTTTGTGAATCAAAGCAATATTGGATTTCAGATAAGACAAATCCAGCTGTCAACTGAGCTGATAAGTAACAGTATAATGTGAGTTTAAGCTTAAAACAGGCTGTTCTCAAAGTATAGTAAGAATGATGAAACATCTGGCAACAACTTTTTTGAAGCACAGTCAGTCACACATGCTCACAGATGAGGCTGATTTAGTGTAAAACTTTGTTCGGGTGGGTTTTGATGCATCATGGCAGGGGGAGACAGCTACAGTTGACAGCTACGTCTCCAACAGTGATGTTTCAAAGAGGAACTATTTGATGTGTGTGTGGAATGTCAAACTATCAAACATCAACCCTGGTGGTTTGAGGTGGGGTGGTTTGTTTGTCGGTAATTTCAGCGCAAGTAGAAGTAGTACTATTATTTATAGTAGTATTTTTCTTTATATTTTAGAGGTCAGAATGGTGGATGCTGATCCATTTCTAGAAAAACTATGCAACAGGAAATGTACTGTTTCTCATTAATGATGCAGGCACCCTTTTGACCAAGCAACAGCAACAAGCACCACCAAGATACATCAAAACTGGATCAGATTAACTGTAGCCATATATACCTCAATTTTATATTAAAAGGTAAGGCTGAAGATGTTCTACATTTATTTTCTTACTGTCAACAAATCCCATGAAGAGACCAAAACCAAAAAATATTTAATGAAGTATTGCCTGTGTATCCTGATATATCTTATTCATCTGTGCCATAGAGCTCTAGCCTGGGAACCAGACGAATCTGCGAGCTCATGTTTTATTTGCTCTGGCAGATGTATCTGGTCCCCCTCCCATTCAGACAGAGGTCCAGCTGACTTGCCCCAGGTTAGGCCAATCACAACCGTTTATCTAATATGGGGCGGGTTTGATACAATGACTGTACAGGAGCGCCGTTGAGGTATTTTCGTAAACAACCAAGATGGCTGCCGCTGATGTGGAACGTTCTGAATCCGCTATCACATCAGTATTAAACAAACTGGATGGTATATTTTCTCTAAAAGAACAAACAACTGCACTTTGGTCTGCGCCAGTCGATAACGCCTCTTTAAAAATGGAAATTAACTGAGAGGTTCTAGATTAATTCGCATTTACGAATTTGTCTGGAGAGGTTAGGCTAATAGAGCTCCAGTGTTGTCCAAAAACCCATCAATAAGCCATGCTGTTGCACTCATCTGCTTACATTCTCAAACAAAAGCCAGTGGTCAAATAAAAGCCGGTGGTCAAATAATGGCTGGGGGTGTGGTCACCACAAACAAATAAAGGCTGGGGGAAAAAACAGGGGTGGATAAACTCCTCGTGCCTGTCATATAATGTGCATGCCAACTAATAATGCATAATGTGCATTTCCATTGCTTTGATTTAATACAATCGACAATATAATCATGCTATTGTCAACACTTTGTTGTTCTGGATTACTCATCCAAAGTGGTGTTGTCACATTTCGGTCACTGTGTGTTAATGTCTCAGCCAAACTATATTTTGTAGTAACAAAAAAGTGCCACGAGAGAATAGCTGCATTTAAAGTACCATATGGGAACCATGCAACTCACTGAATTTTCCTCAACATGGTCCTGCAAATGTTACACAATAATTGCCTTGTCACTAAATGCAAGGATTCTGTCCCCTGAAGCGCTGGAAGGCTTTTAATTTGAAACAGATACAGGAAGTGTTGAGTTTGTACAAATATTTACCAAGCAGGAAGCAGATCAGAAAACATGAGTCTTCATTCTAAAATATGACCAAATATACTTGCCAAACTGAGGGAATAAGAAATAAAAGCCTGTTTCTAATATAAGCCTTCTTCAAATAAACAGCGATGGAAACAGTACTTGAATATTATACTCAAATACTACTCATTCTTCCTTTAAACAAAAGTAAAATTACTGATTTTTAAGTACAGAAAAATACAACTTTGTTGCGGTAACGAGAGTGAATGTCATTTGTTACCCTGGCCACTATTCAAGAATTTAGGGTATTTAAATACTCCTGTGGGAGTACAACCAGTGTTGCACTTACAATGTTATGGTAGGCAAAATCACTCAGAGTTAACACCCTCGCCAAGGCTGCACAATCCCTTTCATTTTCTTCATTTACTGGCTCACAGACACCCTCACTCAGTTTGTAATTGCCATGTCACTCATTATCTGGTTACTGTGCCAGTTCATGAGTAACATGCCCGAGGTAGATTGTTGAGCTCAACACTCTGCTCAAATATAGTGTATTGACATCAGCATGTCCTCTGTAAGAATATGTTAGCAGTGTGTTGAAATCCAACTTACAAATGCAACAACTGCCCATTGGAGTTCATCGTGGTGAAGGTATAAAATGGATAGACGGACGGACTGCATAAAGGGGCACTCCACCAATTGTATACATATAGATCAGTTTACTCGTCATGGGGAGTAATACTCAGCCTGTGAAACCTGTTGTATAATGTCTTCTGTGGCTCTGGAGGAGGAACACTCTTCCTTATGCGCTATACAATAATCCAGCAAATGTCCTGCTACAATAAATCCAAGTTAGAAGTGCAGCATAGAGGACTCCAGAGTCCTCTTGGCAGAGGTATATGGTAATTTGTGCTAATGTATCAAATTTAATATGGTAATGATTTATTGATGTTAAAACCCCATCATCTTACTCTTTACCACCTTCTTCCTCCTCCTCACTCTCATCCTGTTTCCTCCATCCACTCTACAGACTTCATCCACATACCCTCTCACCCTCACTCATCTTCAAAGTTGTCAGTGGAACTACCTCAAGTAACGTGTCAGATGGAGATATGCACATGTGCACAGACACATGTACATGGGTGTGGGTTAGTGTGCCTTAGCTTGCATGACTGCTACCTGGTATCATCACCATTTGAAATACCAAAGGGGGGTTTGGCCTGACAGCTGTGCAGGGGAGAGCTGGATGCAGATGTAATACCCTTCTATCGATTCTCATCAGCTTCAGACATCCAGGATGGTTGGAGGCACTGACAGTAAATGGGGTCTTAAGTGGCAGTAGATATCTGTGTTTTACGGCCCAACATGCAGGCTGAATAATACCATTTGAAATGGACAAAATGCCACTGCAAATTGGTGTAATAAAATGGTATTTCTGCTGCAAGAGGCAATAATAAATTACTGTAAGACCTGATGTGGTCCTAGAGAACTGGTGTGATAAAATTGCTGTCAAATTCAAAGTAGCTTGTCAAATATGCATTAAATGACATGTTTACGGATGTATGTGTAATATCTATCTTCCTTTCCACTCCACTGCCACTTGTCCAGCAGAAAACTGGGGTAATGCTTGATCACACTGTGTGCTGGAAAACATCTCTGCAAGCAGTACTTCACAGAAAATTATTGTGGGAATAAAAAAAATAAAATAAAAAAATCTGATATTGAGACCATCAGAAAAATACATTTTTAAGCCCGGTCACACCAAAACTCTGCACAGCAAAATTAATCTGCGCGTCTTCACCAACTACAGTATGTGATTCTATGAATGCAGTGACTTGCAGGGTTTGTTGGCTAACTACTGTGGATAGTGAGCTAACATGGTAGCCTGCTGGGACCATGCTAGTGGTAATCGGTCACAGTAGCTTTCCAAGTTAGCTAGCTTGCTAAGCTGATCGCAGCAATTCTATTGAAATATCTGTTTTAGTCTAGGAGAAAAATGAGCTAATTAGCCAATCAGATTTAGCCTCTAGGAGTATTCTTTTACTTCATTGTTACACTGTCACTATGCTTCCATAGTGTACTCTATCTATCTATCTATCTATCTATCTATCTATCTATCTATCTATCTATCTATCTATCTATCTATCTATCTATCTATCTATCGTGTTTGTGCATTAAAATACATAGGTGCTACAGTTGTGAGCTCTGTTGTATATTTCTTAGCTAGCTAGTTAGTAATAACATAAATATGGCTAAAGGAAGACAACGGGTGGATGTTGCATGATTTATTTTTAGCCGCACCATTTTCTCACAGACTATTTGAGGAGAAGGTCAGGATTGTAAGTAATGGCTGTGCAACACCACATCTACTGACTCTGAATATAAGCCATAGCTGTGAGCTAGAGATATCTTGTTACATTGTCTTCCAGAACCTCAGGGACCTCCATCCATTTTCCATCCATTTTCTTCCGCTTATCCGGGGCCGGGTCGCGGTGGCAGCAGGTTAAGCAGGGTTGTCCAGACGTCCCTCTCCCCGGCAACGCTTTCCAGCTCCTCCTGGGGGACCCCAAGGCGTTCCCAGGCCAGATGAGATCCCTCCAGTGTGTTCTGGGTCTGCCCCGGGGCCTCCTACCAGTTGGACGTGCCCGGAAAACCCCTAAAGGGAGGCGTCCAGGAGGCATCCTAATCAGATGCCCGAACCACCTCAACTGGCTCCTTTCGATGCGAAGGAGCAGCGGCTCTACTCTGAGCTCCCTCCGGATGTCCGAGCTCTTTTCCCTATCTCTAAGGGTGAGCCCAGCCACTCTGCGGAGGAAACTCATTTTGGCCGCTTGTATCCGCAATCTCATTCTTTCGGTCACTACCCAAAGCTCATGACCATAGGTGAGGGTTGGAACGTAGATCGACTGGTAAATCGAGAGCTTTGCCTTCCGGCTCAGCTCCCTCTTCACCACCACGGTCCGGTACAACGCCCGCATTACTGCTGATGCTGCACCGATCCGCCTGTCCATCTCACGCTCCATCTTACCATCACTTGTGAACAAGACCCCGAGATACTTGAACTCCCCCATCTGGGGCAGTAACTCACCTCCAACCCAAAGGGGGCAGTCCACCGTTTTCCGGCTGAGAACCATGGCCTCGGACTTGGAGGTGCTGACTCTCATCCCAGCCACTTCACACTCGGCTGCAAACCGCCCCAGTGCATGCTGAAGGTCACAGCCCGATGAAGCCAACAGAACCACATCATCTGCAAAGAGCAGAGATGCTATTCTGAGGCCACCAAACCGGACACTCTCCTCCACCCGGCTGCGCCTTGAAATCCTGTCCATGAATATCACAAACAGAATTGGTGACAAGGGGCAGCCCTGGCGGAGTCCAACACCCACTTGGAACGTGTTTGACTTTGTGCCGAGAATGCGGACACAGCACTCACTTCGGTTATATAGGGACCGGATGGCTTGTAGCAGCGACCCCAGTACCCCATACTCCCGCAGTACCCCCCACAGTACCCCCCCGGGGACACGGTCGAAAGCCTTCTCCAAGTTGACAAAACACATGTAGACTGGATGGGCAACTCCCATGAACCCCCCAGCAGCCCTGCAAGAGTAAAGAGCTGGTCCACTGTGCCACGGCCAGGACGGAATCCACATTGCTCCTCCTGGATCCGAGGTTCAACAATCGGTCGTAGTCTCCTTTCCAGCACCCTGGAATAAACTTTCCCGGGGAGGCTGAGCAGTGTGATACCACGGTAATTGGAGCACACCCTCCGGGTCCCCCTTTTCGAAGATGGGAACCACCACCCCGGTCTGCCACTCCACAGGCACTGTCCCTGACCTCCATGCGACACTGAAGAGGCGTGTCAGCCAAGTCAGCCCAACAATGTCCAGAGCCTTCAGCATCTCAGGGCGAATCTCCTCCACGCCTGGCGCCTTGCCACCAAGAAGCTCTTTGACTACCTTGGAGACTTCTGCCAGGGATATGTGTGAGTCTTCCCCCGAGTCTTCAAACTCTGCCTCCTCCACTGAGGACATCAGGGACCTGAGTTGGGCTAATTCCAAATTATAATCAGTCTAATTTGGTTGGGTACCTGTTGTACGGGTCTCAGGTTTAGGTTGATATTGGACGATTCTGCAAAAGCCTGAATTGCATTCAGTGACAATATGTTTTATTTGATGTCCCATAACAATGTTTTTAAGATTCTCACTTTCAACAATACCTGCGATTGGCAACTATGGTATGGTTATGGCTAGGGAGAGATTGTAGTAATCGCATACTGTAATCCATGGTTAAGGTATGGTCAAGGTCAGGAAACTTCAACACTTGGTAAAGGTTAGGAACAGATCACAATTATGGTTAATAAACAGGTGAACATAAACTACAGGTCTGTGACAGGATGCAACCTCTGGTCTCATGAAGTCAGACACACTTCACACCCATCCACCACCCCAGCCTCCACACCCTGACTTTGTGCCTTGCCACTTCCTTGGCATTGGCAGTAAATGTTGGCACTGGTTGTAAATCTTCCAATAAAGATAATTACTGGCATTTACTAATGCTGTAGTCACTACAAGAGGATATTATATTGCAAGATCGGACATTTAGGTGGAAAACAAATGAAATACGTTGTTAGTGAACGTTTTATTGATACTTTGCTACTTGCCAGATATGTTAATTAACAACATTTCCTCATATTAATAGAAAATGTTATCTGGTCTGCATTACCTTCAAAACGTATTTATATACAAATTATGTGTATATTAACATAATTTCTAGGAGACAGGGTTGTGCTGCTAGTGTTGGTGTTGTCTTTCTTTTTGGGTCTGTTCAGATTGACCACATTTGGATTGGGTCTCTCTCAATTAAAAGTCCTTGAGGACCTCTACTACGTGTTCCACAGTGGCTCGATGCAGTCAACAAAGGTAGAACTGTACTGCTGGGACATTTCGCCTTCACGACAGAGAAGGTGTCATGGAGCTCAACAGGTTTCATAAACCACACTTGCCTTAGTTAGGCAGCTGCAAGACATGAACAGCAATTAACTTCTGACTAACCAACAGAAGGGAAATAGAAATGCACAATCGAGGTGAGACAAAACGACATACTGAAGAGGCTGATTAACTGTGTTGTTTTTTTTCCACAGAGAGCTCATTTTAGGGGTCACACTGATGGGAATGGGTCAAATAATAGAGGCAATTATTTGGAGCTTCTTTTCCTTTTGTCTGAACACAGCAAAGGTTTGTATTAAAGCCTGTCAAACAATAAAGCGTTTACTGGCACATGGGTTCAAATCTACAATGACATAATTACAGCTGTTGCTGATGTTGCGGGAGAAGAAATTAAAGATGAAGCCATGAAAGCACAATTTGTTGTTGTTACGGGGGATAGATCTACTGCTACCAGACATTTGCACAGCTCTGTTATGCGTGTATGACAGTAATGATGTCAAAAAGAAGTTTAGGGACGTCACAGGAGGAGTATAATTGTCTGGAAGGAGTTGCAGTAATGGCCTCTGGTCTAAACAGAGCACATGCCAAAGTCAAGATGAAGAATCTCTCTGGCTCTATTAATCCTTTGCTCTCCCCACCTGAACCTGAATGTGGCCCTGAACCAAGGAGCAGCAAAGATGAGGGGATGTCAGATATTCTTCTCACACCTCACCGGCCTGTCTGAGTTCTTTTCCAGGTCCCAAAGCCAGTACAAGTACTTGATGACATATGTCAGAGACTACTCCCACGCGTGGCACCAACAGGATGGAATTTTACATCCAGATTTCTTTGCACAGCGGTGAAGAAAGCTGCACTGAAGGAGGTTATGGAGAGTACTGTGTTACATCACAATTAATGATTATAATGATATGATGGTTATATCGCTCACCTGGCCTACTTTGCTTCTAGCCATGTCATTTTTTCTTTTTGGAAATATATACTACACAAAACAAGTTTAGTTTGTTTGAGTGGTGAGGGTTATCTGCAAATTCAATCTACTACCACTCTCCAATACAAATTAACATATTTGTGATGCCTCAGCCATCTTAAAATAAAGCTGCAAACTTTCTAAAAAAAACTTTGTAAAATGATTGCAGGGAGTAAATAATCTCTGGACGGTGTGGGGAGCGTTACTGAACAGAGGAGAAAATGTTCATGGAATGAGAGAAAAACAGATGCTAAACGAGAAAACAAATGTTCAACGAACCACACTCCTGTCACGAACACTGTGGCACTGCTGCACAACATCTGGTGGTTTTCCAACACATTACCGGCACCACAACTCTGTTTATTGGGCATATGAGGATGAATGAATACAATTACACACACAGTAGATCACATATAGTGGGCCTGTATGGAATATTGAGCAATGCTGGAGCACAGAGGCAGAAGTTGCTCAAATAGGTGCTTGTGTGGTTGGGGCCATATGTATCTGCTTCAATAAATTACCTAAAGGAGTTCAGTACGCTCGCCTGTGTCTTCTCTCATCTTTGCCCCTCTCAGCTTTTTGTCTCAATAAAGCTGAGAACATTCTTCTAATTTTCTTTAAAAGAAAAAATAAAAGAAAATATCCCTAAAATAATCACTAGAAATCAATGAGTGACGTTGAGTGAACTTCAGGGATTTTTTTTCCTCTGGTTTGGTTCTCTTGGTTCCGTTTCATAAATCTTACTCATTGTGAAATTGAGTGCACAAGCACAAATCTGATTGCCACTCCCATAGTCAGCCATGGATGGATCAAGTATAAGCGGGGCTATTACCCAAAATGGTTATGAATATTATTTCATTTAAGCTTTTTGTAAATGACTCGGCTTGCTGATTATTACTTGTATGCAACAGCTAACAAAAGTTATTTTGTTAACGGTAGGCTGTTAGTAAGAGGCGGTTATAGCCCTGTTGCCCTTCTCTCTCTCTCTGTCAAATTCAAATAAGCGTTATTGGCATGACAGATCAGGAATCAATATTGCCAAAGCAATACAGAAATACAATATAATAAAGGCATTAAATAACATAAATAATAATTTAAAAAATAAATAACATGGGCAGCTGTAATACTTACGTATATACAGGTGTAGTCACTCAAACATTGACTACAGAGGGTATTTCCTTAGTGTATGGCAACAGTCGACATATTTTGCAGCTAATACTGCACACTGACTTTTCTCCCCACATAGGGCAGTTTATGAAGATTGGGGAAAGAAAACCTCTCTCAAATCCTTCTATTTCTCAGTTTAGTAAGAACTGAAATTCTGTCTCAACCTCTCTTTTATGACAAAGTGAACACAGCCTGGCCTCCCTGGGTAGCCTCTTCTGCCTGTGGCGGCCTGTTTCTATGGCTAGGCTCTGTCCACTCAGTCTATAGACTGTCAACGTTTTCTATCAGTCACGGTGGTCAGGTACTCTCTGTTTAGGGTGAAATACAATTCTAATTTACTTTGTGATTTGGTGGTTTTGTTCCAATATTTGATATAGTATAGTATAGTATAGTCCTGAAGCCCTGGTGTCGGGGTGTAAAGCTTCAGGACCAGCTGGCAGAGAGGACTCTTATCTTTGTTCAGCTCTTGGCACTGAAGGGCCTTGTACTGGTAGGAGCAGAGATCACTAGATAGGAAGTGTTTATAAAATTTGATGACCCGTTTTGCTGCATGCATTATTGGTTGTGTGTCTGTGAACTCTAAGTATGTTTTTGCACAATTCTGCATGCAGGGCTTCCAGTGGGTGTTTTTCCCATTTTTGGAGGTCTTGGCTGGTTAGTGGACCCCACATTTCACTACCATATAATATTATTGGGTCTCTTACTGTATTTAGAGTTTTGAGTGAGGTCCTAATTGGCATGTCAATCTGAATTTTTCTTTTGTTGGCGTAAAAAGCCCTTCTTGTCTTCTCCTTCAGCACATTCACAAGCATGCCAAAATCCATCCATTTTCTATACCGCTTATCCTCTTAGAGGGTCGCGGGGGGGCTGGAGCCAATCCCAAGCCAATGTCAAGCATGCCAAAATGTCCAGTATAATTGATTTTCAAGCCTAAATATGTATGTTTTGTATGGTCAATTTCTATATTTCCTAATCTGAATTTACTTTTCAGAAAGTTGGATCGTTTTTGAAAGGTCAATATTTTGGTATTTTCCATATTTACAGTGCTCTCTCTCTCTCTCTCTCTCTCACTATTTTAATCAAACATGCTCCAACCAGTAGATGCATTTAAATCAGCATCAAAAATAACTTTGAATGCGGTGAAAGCAGGGCTGATGGTAAATCAATCTGCATTTATCTATAAATTAATATCAGTGATTTTTACAGTATCTGTTGTCCACAGCTGCTTTAAACTGTACGCAAAGTTTCTCCTTCACTTCATTAAATCCCTGCAGCCACCTGAAGGCAGCAGGAGACACACTCTGTTGTACTACAGCCTCCGATCTGAGAAAGGCCACACCTGAGCGCAGTGCCATTACGCAGTGCAGTTTGCTGTGTTTACCTTGATTAAATTACATGCAAACGACACCAGACTGCTGCAGAATAACCACACAGCTCTACACACGTCAGACTGGACGGTTGTAACTCTGTATTCTGCTGTTTATGTGGGAGACATTGGATTACCGGAGCTCATTAGACCATCTTTCCAACTGTTTTTGGCATTTTTTTTAAATGTCCATGTTTTATTCCTGAAATGCTTTATGGTGCACATACTGCTGTGTCACATTTTGCGGTATGATGTTACAGTTTCCAAGATGAGATACAGTAGGATTTAAACTGCAAAAGCGTCAGATTAATGCGATCATAAGAATGGCTTCACCAAACTATTGTTTTTTCATTTATCATTCACTATAATTTAATTCATTTGTATCGACATTTTGGCTCATTAACTGTATAACAAAAAACAAAAACACATTTGGTGCTGTGTGTTCACGTCATGCCACTCTGCAAAATCGGACAACATCATGATTTCCTGAAGAAGCATCTCTTCTTTCGTTGACCTATTGCTCTCATCCACCCCCAATAATACACACATGAATACAGAGTATGAATAAACAAATGAAAACACCAAAAGCAGAATAAATACAAGTAATATAAATAATAAATTGAGCAACAACCATTAAGATATAGTTTATAATGAAACTTTGACTACACTAATTTAAACTAGCATGAATTACACTTGCATGGCTTCCCCTACCACTGTTATGCGGAAGACATCCAACTATTCTTGTTATACCCTCATTTCACATTCAGGTGGAGGAACACATCACTGCTCGCCAGGCAGATAGGCTGTCTGGGTTGTGTTCCTTTGGGGGGGAAGGGATGTCCACGCCGAGACCTGTCCATCACTATTGACATTGCTGAGGTGATGCCAAACCGGACAGAAAGGAACCTGTGTGTGACCCTGGACCAAAAAAAAAATTTCTCAGCAAACACTGCAGCAGTAGCTCTCACCTTTTGATTCCTCCTGGGCATCATGAGATTTTTTCGAATTTGCCCTTTCCTCACTTGGGAGGTGGCCCAGATGCTCATGCAGACACATCTCCCACATGGATTGCTGCAACCTCCTCCTTGCCGGAGCCCTTGCATTTGCCACCAGACCTCTTTGCAGCTAGACCGGAACGCTGCTGCCCACCTTATGTTTTCCCACAACACTCCTCTTCTCTGCTCACTATACTTGGTTGCAGCTCCCATCCAAGACTCTGTAGGTGCTGGTCTACAGGGCAGTGAAGGGAACTGTTCTTTTCTTCCTCCAAGCCATGGTCATACCCTACACTCTGGTGCAGCCATTACGCTCCTTTGTCTCTGGATGATTGCTCTGTGATTGCTCATCTCAGCCAAGTCTCTGATTTGGCCCTGTAGTGGTGGAATGACCTGCCTACTAAAGTAAGGACAGCAGAGTCACTGCTCATATTCAGCCTCAGGCTAAAAACCCACTTTTTCTACACCAAGACACACTTGCTCTCAAGTCTGATGCCTGTTAAACATAACAAGCATCACCAACAAAAAAAGCCCTCTAAGCAATTGTATTGTAGCACTGAACACATCCTTAGTTGTGTGTTTGAAAGGGATGCACTTTGATTATATCTACAAGGGCGTCACTTTGTGTTGACAAGTGGAGGGGACATAAGGGCTCAGATGAAAAAAATTTTTTTTAAACGTCTTCAACATATGTGATTGTAGGCAATGTAATGAGGTCAGACTAGATAATTACAGCGGGTCAGGAAAAAAATTGCAAAAAATGGCACAGCCTCGGCTACTACAGAGTCGACAATAGGAAAATACTCAGCATAAAATGCACAACAACTTCGACCGCACAAGTAACTCATCCATATGCATCATTGGACAACTGTTTTCTTTTATATTTACATTGCATTGTTTACTTATTGTGCAAATAATCCTTTCTCAAAGTGTTCTCATTTGTTAGTCAACATTTTTTGGTGCAAGCTACTTTCAGAACATTTTGTAACAAATGATGCTTTAAAAAAGTGATGGGGACAAAATCGGCCATTTCGAAAAGTGGTGGGGACATGTCTCCAGCGTCCCCAGTGTAAATGACACATATGTAAATCTATGTTTTTCTATGGAGGTTCAACACCCTCTTCAACACACTAACCCTCTTGTTAGTTCCTTGGACAAGAGGGTCCACTAACATAATGTAATGTAGTGTAATGTAATGTAGAGGTGTGGGGTCTGGAAAAAAATTCATCCAAACTCAAAAACGGACTTAAAATTAACTAATGGCCTGAAAGAATGACATTGCATATTAGGTTCGAAACTAATCACACTAGGCTCTCTATAGAAAAATGTGTGCGTGCCAGCTTAAAGTATGCATGAGGTGCGCATATTCTGACCACCTCTTTAATAATAATATTGTGTGGGGAAATAACGTATGCATGTTTTTCATGCATATGAATTCTTTATACATCTGGCCCCAGGAGTTATTTTTGAACTGTTGTACTTAACTTTTCTGACACGGCCATTTTCCCCTCACCAAGCTCCACCTACATCTGCCTTCACTGATCAAATGTGATCATGTGATACCCAAATGCAGTGGTGGAAGGAGTATTCAGATCCTTAACTTTTAACTTAAAGTGCCAATACAACTATGTAAAAATACAACTAAATGTCCTACATTCAAATTCTTAAGTGAAAGTACTTAAGTGAAAGTACAGAACTATTATCAGCAAAATGTACTTCAAGTATCAAAAGCACCTGTGTCACCTGCGACTGTAATGTCAAAGGTGCTGTATTGTTGAATTGTATAAGCTGTATTGTTTCCGATCCCCTCCAGACATGTGTTAACATGTATATAAATGGCTCTACTTTGAATAATAATTTGTATCTGATATGTTCTTTTCACAAAAAAGTTCAATTATCTTGTTAAAATCTTTGAAATGACATCTACTCTTAAAAATCCAGAATCTATAAATTAAGTTTTCCTGCTGGACAACAGCTGTTTCCTACTTCACTGTAAAGTCCATTCTCAGTGTATGTGCACTGACAGCTTTAATTTTCCATATCACACTTTTTCAAGTTGAATATTGGACCAGGACTGGCTTCCAGACTATTTGTGATGTCACAAATCATGCTCGTAGGCCCGCCCCTCAAAATCAGATTTTCACTGATCACATAGAAACTTTCTACTTTCAGAAGATTCATGAAAACATCCTTCTAGTGTCAAACTCTGCACAGACAGTGATGTACAGTGATGCTCAAACATTCAACTGCAGGAACAAGAATAAAAAAATACTTTTGAGTGGAGGGGAACTTTAATACTGATGCGTCAAATTTTACTGCTGTAGCTGGAGGTGGAGCTAGTTTTAACTATGTTATAAACAGTAAGAAGACTTCTAGTTTGGGAACCACTGTACTAAACTACCTTAGGGTCACTTGACAATTCTGAGGGGCGGTGACATGACTATTGCATTTATTATTATAAATGTAGTGGAGTAAAAGAATAAAGTGCAGTAACATAAAATGGATATACTCAAGATAAATACAAGTATCTTGAGTAAATCTACTTAGTTACGTTCCACCATTGCCTAAGTTCTATGCTCTGAATACAGCAGGTTTCTTTTTGGGCAGGAGAGAATCTGGAAATTAGGACTATGAGTATCACAGCTCTACTGCCTCCTCCATAAAATAAGGGCCATTCACCATGACAATACTGATAATGTGTCATAGTGAGAAAATCAAAGAGCGGACCACAATCTGTGTTCAGTGTGTGGGAGAAAAAGCTAAGATAGATGACTAATACAGTATATGACTGCTAAAAATATGACAGATACGGGGGTTAAAAATAACTGAAGGGAATTTGGGCGAAACATTTCACAAACTGACACCGCTTGTGGCATTTTTGAGCTCCATTTGTGGCATTTGTTATGACCAAAACACCACAAACTGACAAAAGCAGTTTTATTAATGATTATGTTGCCAGGTGCTAAGACATCTGCCTTTCAAATGTACTTTTTGGCCCACACAGTGCACTTAGTTTGTACAAAAATGTTCCTGCTTAAATGATCAGTGTTGGAGGATGTTATTATATAAACAGGCAACCACTGTAGCAAAATAATTCACCCAAGAAGACTGTCAAATGATAAAAAACAGTATCACTGTTTCAGCGCGGTGTTACATTGCTAGACACTTCTGTTACATCCCTGTCTCTACATTCTTAAAATGTAACTTTATGTCAATAAGAGGTCACAAGAGGAGCAGAGAGTGTTGTCGGGGAGGGGAGTTCTATTAATGTGATAATGCATGCAGGTCATCCATCCAGGTCATATATTACTCACTGCTCTTAATACCTACTTGCTCTATGCCTACAGGATGTTTGCCCTTTCTCCTCACAGTTGAATTCATCATCTAAGATGCAGTATACCTGTAAGCAGGGCAGGAATTTCACGGGGGCCATGAGGGCCATGACCTTATGCCCCCTCAGTTTGGCCTCATGCCCCTCAAAAAGTGATATGCCCTGCGGCCACAGTGGCCTTGATGCTCCTCCCACACTGCCTCGGCTGATTTTGCCGTTTTCTCTTCTGCCTCTTTCTTGTCAATATGGTTTTTAGACACCAGTGTCTTTTGTTGGGATTCTGAATTGTTATTGGGCAACATCAAGTGAAACGCTGCGCACATAACCAGTGGTGAGCCTGAACTGTTGGAAAACCGGGGCTGTTTATGACGATAGTTTGACGCAAATCTAGCACCGGCCGACCAGGAGACTTAATCGAACTCATCCTGATTTGCCAATGCTCGTTTTTTTTAGAATGTGGGTGGAAAATCATGATTCAAGAAGCAACAATATAGTTTGTTAGCTAGCTAACAACACAACAAAATACAAAATAACTGTAAACCAGTTATTGTTCAGTGAATCAGTTTACATGTAATTTGCTGTTAGCCGTCTTTACCCAGTTGATGTATTATGTGTCAATATTTTTCAGCCAGAGTGTACGAACTTTGGACTCAGGAGTTTGTACAAATATTGGTAATTTGTAAATATCAATAAATTATTTTTTGCGAAATAAACAAAATAAGTATTTATTTATTTATTTACTTTACTGATAATTATACTATGTATTAGAAGTCATTTTAAATTCATTATTTCTGTGGACTTAAAATAATTGTTTTATTTGATGGCCTTGCTGCCCTGGCATTTGGCCTTTGTGCCCTCAAAAAATTGACAACACCAAAGGTTAAGTGGCCTTACCCCTAAAATGATGAAATTCCAGGCCTGCCTGTAAGTATACCTTACCAAGCGTCTGAGAGTAGAAAATCTGTCCAAACTGGCTAAAAACTCTCAGAGTGATGCATATTTTGGTCTTACTTTTAGGCCTGGAGGTAAAAGTATTTTAGCAACTTTTTCCACTTAGGAAATGACTCCTATCTGTGCTGATATTCCAACACGTTCTCATCCCAGGTCATCAAATACCAATGCTGCCGTCACGCCCCTCTGCATCTCATACAGACGCACAAGGTACCTTTTGTTTAGGCAATAAAACTACTGGTTAGGTAAAAGATCATGGTTTGGTGTATGTCACATACCATAAAACCTTAAATTACTCAACGTTGACTTTTGGTTTCACACGGAACATGAACCCTAGTCTCCTGGGTGAAAGTCCTGACGCAGATGGGTTTATGTTGAAAGCCTGGTGCGTCTCGGCATCTCATACAGACACACAAGGTACCCTTTAGGTTTAGGCTACAAAACTACTTGGTTAGGTTGAAAGCCCGGGGCTGAGTGCCATGACAATGCATCAGTATTTGACCAACATGCCAGATCGTTTTTTCCCCCCTATACCAGAATCATAATGGATTCAGCCAGACCTTTCTCCAACACTGGCACAGGGCTAAGTGTGGAGTGTGTACTTTCAGTGTGATTCCTCAGAGTGATTCTGTGATGCTTGATAAATACAGTTCCTGATTGTGAAACAACATATTGCTCATCCCTCCCTCCCCTAACAGAGTCAAGCATATTTATGTATCAGACTGTTTCACATTCAATTTGGGTTTTGTCTCTCCTCCTAAATAGAGCCAGTGCTATGGATTTCACCCTCCACTACCTATTATTTTCAGGTTGTGAAGATGCCTCGAGGGCGGATAAACATCATGAAGATCTCTCGCACTAATTAAGCTCAAAGTTGCCGCCCTAGCCAGAAGTTCCAAATTTGAGTGGGCCGACTTAGCTGGGGCTAAATCTCTGTGTTTCCACCCTAAGGCAGTACAACAAACATCAATACTGTATTTTTAATGGAAATAAATGGGGGTATACATAAATTGTAAACCCTGTGATGTATATTTGTTGCTTGTATAGAGACATAATCCATATTGCAATGTTTCAAGCTAAGTCTGTAAATTATGTTCATTCTATTTAAATAATTAGTCTCAACTATTAGTCTAATAGGCTGCAGGTGGTTATGTGTGTCAGAACTACACACAGACTTCTGACAGGTGTGTATCTTCACCAAGAAAGGTTTTACTTCCAATTAAGCGCTAAAGATAAACAAGTGGTGGCCTATGCCAAACTCCGCAGTTTATCCAATTAAATCTGTTCACAGCTTTCTGTCAGAAACTGAGAAACAAGGTGTAACTATATCTTGCATGAATAAGACTAGCTCCTCTGCTCTGCAGTGATCATACACCCTAGCATAATCTTTAACTAAGGCAATGAGAGGGTCATCTGAGACGGAGGGTCATCAGTAGGCAAAATGAGAGCAGTGGAAGTAAAAGAAAAAAGTGGTGTTATGGCTTGGGTGTACCTCTTCTGCTTTGGTCTGCTCGAAGGCAAACTCCATGGTGGGCACAGCCAGTTGGTTGGCGAAGAAATTCACATCTCCAGGCAACTGCAGCGAGCTGACGTTGGGCCCGGGGCAGTTCCCACCACGAATGCAACTCAGCAACTGTCTCTAACAGAGAGAAGAGATGAAGAGAAAGATAAACACAGTGCGATGAGAGGAAGTCACTGTTGGAAAGAGAAAAGGGAGTGAGACAGGGTTTAGTAGAATAAAAAGGCACAGAGGTTAACATGTTGCTGCCATGTTAATTCATTATAAAACTCGGCTTCTGTCTTTCACTCGGGTTTAATGCTTCCTTTTAACAATTTGCTCCAACTGTCTGACATATAAGCTCATTGTTCATCTTTTACTGACTCTATAGATTTATAATACTGGAAATTAGTATTGTGTGGTGTCCTGGGAATTCACGGCATTCATTCACGTGGGAGCCCAGGATTTTTACGTGTGTCTGTGTGTGCTTATGTGCAAAGTACTGTACTGTATATGTAAACACATCCTTTTCACACTTTATTTACACTTCCACGTATCTGCTACAACTAAATACTAAAGTCTGACCTTGAAGTGCTGTTATAACAGTAATATAACCGCATCAACTTTTCAGTACCAGCGCTTTCTTCCGATTATGTTTCATGCAAAAATGGCAGCTCACAGATCAGCTGTGTTGCAGAATATTTTTTAGATTAAGTGTGACAGAAGCAGAGTGCAAAATGTGTAAACTATAATAAAGATGTAGGTCTACATCCCCAAATCGGAGTGGCATCCAACAGGTGATGGAGCATTGAGTGCAAAATAAACTAAATGTCCAAGGATGATGCTCCAAAACAATGAAACTATTATAATGACACATTTTGCTTCACTATAATAACCTCAGATTAGCACTTTAAAGATGGTCATACCCTCTCATATAAACACATTCAGACATATTAAAACTGGTAAGAAGATATGCTGAATCACAGCATTAAACCATTCAGGTTTTGTTTTTTTATTTTTTCTTGCTTGTTCCACCTTAAGCATACCGTAGTGTACTTTTAAGAAGTACATTACACGCCTTTGTTGAATACTCGATTCAATTACACCATTCTACGATTTCTGAATAGCAGGCTGCTGCTGTGAATAACAGGCCGTTGCTATGGATGCAGTTCTGATCATAGACTCTGGAGGACCACGTCCAATCATATCAATCTGCAGAAAGAAGTCCAGTAAATTTAACAACGTCAGCTCATTGACACTCTGTGGCAAATGATGTTAGTTACTCCATCAGAAAACACCATGGAAGATTTTAATATTTAATATTAATTTAAATATATTCGGAGAGCATGAAACTTTAAATTCACGGTTAATTCACGGTTAATGGCTGAACTGTCCCCAGAAAAGAAAAGAAAAAGAGAAGAAGAAAACAGCACAGAAAAAGCAAGGGAGGTTTAAAGACACAAAGAGTTGGATGACAGAGAAATCGACAAAATTGAAGAAGACAGACATGAAGTAAACACGAAAAGGAACATGTTTTTTAGTGGAAGCAATAAAAAAAAAAGTTATAAATATTTTGTGTCAAATTATTGATTTCTTTAGTAAGTAGCCGTGTAATAATCAGGAGAATGACCCACTTGCTATACATTATCCCTTACCTGTTGTTCTACTATATAATCTCACAAATATGAATGAAGGACATCAGAAAAATAAAAATAAGCACCTTTTTGTGAATAATTATATGCAGTTTTGCTTTTAAAATCCAACTTCATTCATGGTGAGAAATCTTTTCTTTTTCCTGGGGAAATGTGCAAGTGGGTTAAGAGGCATGTGCCTCCTAGTAGGCAGAAAAGGAAACAAATGAAAAGCCACAGCTGTTTCCATGATACACACTTACAAATCTAAGACTGATGTAAGCTGGGAGAATGATGTGATGTAATAGTTGTAGTAAAACTTACAAAAACACCGGTATGGTCTTGTAATGGAATTCACCCCTTCAGGTCTAAACATTTGCAATCATTATAAATTAAAATATATATACAGTGTTCCACAAAGAAAAGTGGAACTTATTAAAATGCCAACTTGATGAGGCAATTTGAATGTCCTTGCTGAAACCTTTGGCCATTACAGATCCTTCTAATAATAATATTCTTGAGGAACATCTGGACCTCAAATACTTATTTGTTGCTTTAGGCAGATGGCATATATTGTGGTTAACCCAAAATGTAACTTAAATATTAACTAGGGGGCTTTTAATGACCCATACGTTGTAGCATCCCATAAGTACCCCAATCGTACACTGTATATAAAGATGGACGACATGACAGCTCCCCAAAAGTGAAGCTAAAACATCTCGATTGCCCCCTGGTGGCTGGCTGCAGTATAGGTCATAAACCCCACCCCCTCCATGTTAGTGGATGGGACATGGGCTAAACTGAAAAATCAAAGTACACATCAAATAATTTTTCCCCAAAGAGGGTTCCTGTCATATTAGGTAGTTCTTATCACGCTGATGTTTGTTCAAGTGTTCATTTTTCTGATAAGTTTGGCTTCAACCAGTCGATGCAGATGACCGCCTGGTTCTGGTTCTGCTTGAGCTTTCTGCCTGTTAAAAGGGAGTTTTTCCTTGCCACTGTCGCCTAGTGCTGCTCATGGTGGCAATTGTTGCAAATAAAGAGTTGGTCTATATGAAAAACTGCCCTGAGATAACTTTATGATGTGGCGCTACGTCATGATTAAGATTGGTTCGGACAGGTGTATGGCCGGGACCTTGATACCGATCACCAGCGCAAGATAGCAACACCTGAATCAGGGATATTTTGGCTTCATTTTTGTACAGTGGGAGCAAGTGGAGACACGTTGTCCATCTTTATATACAGTGTATGATCCCAATTAAATGTTAGGTGACTCTCACAAAAGGCATATTTGTATGTGTGATGTGGTTTATGTATTTCTACATGATGTTTGTGTTGTGCCAGTGAGTTGTTTGAATGCTGAAGCCAATCAGAATTGTCAAGGACAAGCCTAAATAGCGCTAAATACAATATAGGGCTGAGAGAGGGAGGGGTGAGGTGAGGGTGTTAATAACATCTGGCATGTGGCTAATTGCACAATTCAAGCTTTTGTCACAGTTCCCCACAGCTAACATGTAGCTTGTCACCTGGGTTAACTGCTTTCTGGGTAATTCCTAATTGAAAGAACAACAAGGCTGCTGTACAGAAATTGTTTGGACCAGAGTGGGTAGTGGAAGGAAACAGAATGCAGCAGTCAATCATCAGCAGAGGCTTATCTGAACTGTCCATATCTGCTGAGCCTGCCCGATGTCACCATGTTCTTCTGTCACATTGTATTTAATTAGGGTTTCCTTTTATCAAGGTCTGTCAAGGGGAGAGAGCTCTAGTGTCCAATCATCCCCGCCAGTGTCACTGACACACTGTTGTCAACCTTTTCCATTTTATTTTTTGCCCTTTGAACATTAACCACTGTTGTGACACACTCCCACTCTAACTGAATGAAGGCCAGTAAATAATAAAATGTAACCTTGTCCCACCATGTTGTGTCGCAATGAAATTTCTGTTTTTAATCTCACACTTTTCCATTTACTCCGACAAAAAGACTGGAAGGACAAAAGCATTTACATGCATATCAATATTCATTTAGGGCATTTCATTACCCACTTATGACTAATTGTGGGAGTTAACAGTGTGGGAATAAATGCTTGTTCATGTGTGCACTATCTAAAAGTTGATTAAGATTCATAATGAGGAACTTGCACAATACTGTTTGGTGTATGCAGCTTTCTTTTTACTTACAGCAGCCTATTAGTGTGGAATTCAAGCAAAGAGCTGTACATGAAGCCCGTAGTGTTTAAATCCACACACAGGAAATTAGGAATTTTAGATTTCTGGTTAATTGATAGGAAATTATAATATGCAGGATAATTAGCATTATAGCATTCATAGCTGCCATCGCTCAACAGAGAAAGAAAAACCAACAAATATTCAAACTTCATCAACGTAAAATAAATGACAGAATATATTACAACACAGGAAACGCTGTTTGATTGGCAAGTGATCTATGGGCACAGTGCCAACGCACAACAGCACAGACTACTTAACAATAAGGATGGAGTACAAACAATTCCAGAAGTCCAGAACAATTAAACCATGCCATTTTCACAAACATATGCAATCAATTACCTGTTGAAATCTGGTGGCTGTTTGGTCAACTGAACATACTGCTCCTGTCCACCATCTGAACGCAGCTGTCAACCCAGAGAGCTGTTGCCACGTTTGCAGGTGGTGACTCTCTTCGGGATAAAGTAGCTAACATCTGTCTCTGGTCTTTTGAGTCAAATAAAGTCACTAATTGGGTAATCTCTATATAAAGATATCTGCATATGAATGCAGAATCTGTAGGCAAGGGACAAGATCTTGGTATTGGAAGCACTCTGGTTTCCGTTTCTGGTTTTCATTAAACAGTCCATGTGGGGAGTGACAGAGGCGGAACGCATTGGCTGAAATGTTGTCTGGACCTAAAACACCTACAAAAAGTGTACATGTTTCTGTATTGTGTGGAGAAACGTTTGACTTGTTTAATAAAAGAAACAAATAACTTTCAGTTTACTTGAAATTTGCTTTAGGAAGCACAGAAGAGGAAGTCTTGGCCCGGATATAAGCCCTGAAACATTGGCTGTTGCCACCAGAGGCTAAATCGTTGTCAGACGATAGCCTATGGGTTCCGAGATTGCTAATTGGACAACACTGGCGAGGTTTTTAGTGTGCCCCCTTGACATTCGTTCCGGCGCCGCTGTGAGTGGCAGCCTGTTGCAGCAGCTCCCGTTCGCGGTTTGAGTTTTTTTTTGAGTTTACTAGTTTGCTAGTGAAGTATAGTCGTTCTTTTTTGCTATATATCTGTATGTATTTGCTATGTATTTTTAGTACTTGTTATTTTGCTATTTTTTGGCATCTTTGGAGTTTTTTGGACATTTTGTTTATCGTTTATGGAAACAAGACTGCTGATGCCCTTAGAGACGGCGTCCATAGTTACCGCCGGCAGCCATGGTGACTCCATTGTTTACACCAGGGATCAGCTGTTAGCTCTCCGTCACACAGCGGTGCTACCACCCGGGGAGAGACCTGATGTGCCCCGCGAGCTGAGGAGGAGGAGACGGGGAAGCCGAGCGGGGGCTCAGCGCCGCGCCAGGAGAAGACGTTATACACCCGTCCTCCCATCGATCATCATGGGGAATGTAAGATCTATCACCAACAAGATGGACGAGCTGGCGGCGCTGACCCGGCATCAGAGGGAATACCGGAAGTGTAGCATCATGCTATTCACGGAGACTTGGCTAACCGCGCTAACTCCGGATACGGACGTTTCAGTTAATGGCTTCCAACTTTTTCGGGCGGACAGGACGATGGAGAGCGGTAAGAGGAAGGGAGGAGGGCTGGCAATGTTTGTTAATGACAGATGGTGTAACCCTGGGCACATCACTGTTAAAGAGCAAACCTGCGACAAGAACATTGAACTGCTAGCTGTTAGCATGAGGCCAAACTATCTACCGAGGGAATTCTCGCATGCCATCGTGATGGTAGCTTACATCCCCCCCTCTGCTAACGCTGAGGCAGCCTGTGATGTCCTGCTCTCAGCAGTAAGCAGGCTGCAGACACAGCACCCAAATGCCCTCCTCGTCATCTCTGGTGATTTTAATCATGCCCCTCCGTCCTCCTCTCTACCCACATTCACTCAGTATGTTACGTGCCATACCAGAGACAACAGAATACTGGACTTATGTTATGCCAACACCAAGGACCGCATACATCTCATTGAGTCTCCCCCCCCTGGGCAGATCTGATCACAACCTTGTGCATCTCAGGCCTGTCTACAGACCTCTTGTGCGCAGGCTGCCTGCTGTCCCACGCACAGTGAAGAAGTGGTCTAACGGAGCAGAGGATGCTTTAAAGGACTGTTTTGACACTACTGTATGGGACATTTTTAGTGACGCTCATGGGGAGGATATTGACAACCTCACAGACTGTCTGACAGATTACATAAACTTCTGTGTGGAAAACACCATCCCCACTAGGACTGTACGTTGTTTCGCCAACAATAAACCCTGGATTACTCCTGATATTAAGGCTCTCCTCAAGGAAAAAAAGAGAGTTTTTGTATCGGGTAACAAGGAGGAGTTGAAGAGTGTCCAGCGAGAGCTAAGGAGGAGGATCAGGGAGGGGAAAAACAGCTACAGGAGAAAGTTGGAGAGTCAACTGCAGAAAAATAACACCAGAGGAGTTTGGAAGGGCCTTAAAACCATCTCGGGCCATATGGACTCCAAGCCCCGGCCTGCGGGGGATCAGAAGTGGGCAGATGACCTGAACGTATTCTTCAACAGATTCGATCAGGCATCTACCCCTCCCCCTGCCCCGTCTCCTCTGCAACCATCATTACCATCTACCCTCCCTGCCTACAGCCCTCCCATTCCCTCATCTCACCACTCCCCACAGCCCTCAGCTTACAGCCACTTAATACACCCACACCACAGCCTGGGCTGGGCCCATCTCCCCATTTCACACCCGCAAACACCCCCCATTCAGCCCCCATGCTCTCTACAAGCTCAACTGGACTGTTCCTCACAACATCCCAGGTGAGAAACGAACTGAGGAAGATAAGGGTGGGGAAGGCGGCGGGCCCAGACGGCATCAGCTCCAGACTTCTGAAGTCCTGTGCGGACCAGCTGTGTGGGATTGTTGAACACCTGTTCAACCTGAGTCTGAAGCTGGGGAGGGTGCCAAAACTGTGGAAAACATCGTGTCTGGTTCCTGTGCCGAAGACCCCACACCCCAAGGACCTCAATGGCTATAGGCCAGTGGCATTGACCTCTCACCTGATGAAGACCCTGGAGAGACTGGTCCTTGTTCACCTGCGTCCGCTGGTGAGCCCATGTATGGACCCTCTGCAGTTTGCCTACCAACCCCGCATTGGGGTGGATGACGCTGTCATTTACCTACTTCACACATCCCTCTCTCACCTAGAAAAGGCTGGAAACACTGTGAGGATCATGTTTTTTGATTTCTCCAGTGCTTTTAACACCATCCAGCCCAGGATTCTGGGGGACAAGTTGGAGCACGCTGGGGTGGACCATCACCTGGCAGCATGGATCCTGGACTACCTCACAAACCGACCACAGTATGTGAGGTTACAGGACTGTGTGTCTGACACACTTCTCTGCAGCACAGGGGCTCCACAGGGAACCGTTCTGGCGCCTTTCCTGTTCACCTTCTACACAGCGGACTTCACCCATAACACTTTGAACTGTCACCTGCAGAAGTTCTCTGACGACTCTGCCATCGTCGGCCTCATCACCAACGGGGATGATGGGGAGTACAGAGAACTGACCCAGGGCTTTGTGGGTTGGTGTCAGCAGAACCGCCTCCAGATCAACGCGAGTAAAACCAAAGAGCTGGTGGTGGACTTCGGCAGGCGCAAACTCCCTCCACCTACACCAGTGAACATCCAGGGAACGGACATTGAGATTGTGAGATCGTACAAGTATCTGGGTGTTCACTTGAACAGCAAACTGGACTGGTCAGACAATACGGACGCTCTGTTTAAAAAGGGCCAGAGCCGTCTCTTTTTGCTCAGGAGACTAAGATCTTTTGGAGTGCAGGGTGCGCTCCTGAGGACTTTCTATGACTCTGTGGTGGCATCAGCTGTCTTGTATGGGGTGACCTGTTGGGCCAGTGGCATCTCTTCCAGGGCTAGAAAGAGACTGGACAGACTGATTAAGAAGGCCAGCTCTGTCCTTGTATGCCCTCTGGACCCAGTGGAGGTGGTGGGAGGCAGGAGAATGGTGGCCAAGCTATCATCACTACTGGAGAACACTTCCCACCCCCTACATGTCACTCTTTCAGCACTGGGCAGCTCCTTCAGCGACCGGCTGCTCCACCTGCGGTGTCTGAAGGAGAGGTACCGTAGGTCCTTTCTGCCTGCTGCTGTCAGACTCTATAATCAGTACAACTCCCGGTAATCTACACTTGACTGTGAGTGTGCAGACTATTCACTACTATACTTCATCTACTGCTGTGCATTATCTTCATACATAGATAACATCATGAATACAATATACTTCATATGTTGCTGTGAAATATTTTTCATATACATGTATATTATATATATTATATATTATATCTTATCTATTTGTTCATACTTACAACTGCACTCAGTCACTCTATTATTTATTTCTGTCTATACTGTGTATAGGACTATTTTTCTATGTATTTTTATTGTATTTCTATATATGACACTTTTGCTGGCTGCTGCAACGCTAAAACTTTCCCCGCTGTGGGACAATAAAGGCTTATCTTATCTTATCTTACTGGGCCACCTTGAACTGTTGCATGCAAAAATGTTCATGCCTGACAGTTGAACTGTCACACATTAACATTTCAACAGTGTGTGTCTCGTTTTTTTCCTATCCAAAAGGTGAAAAAAAGTGAGGAAAAGGAAAACATAGGATATTTCGGTGCTAAAACCATTGTCAGCACAACTGCTCACTTTGGCTGCAGGCACCTGATACTACTTCCTGGTAAGCTTCAATTAAAGGTGCTGTGTGGAGTTTTAAGAAAGTCATTGTTTTTAGTGACACCGTAAAGAGAAACACGTCAGCGTTGTTGCTCGTTCTCGTGTTCGCACACAGTAGGCGTGAGCGAGCATCCTGGGCATTGGCCAAAACAGTGACATGACATACAGTAGACTGAACGTGATCGACCGGCATCATGTTGATAGATGAGGTAAGTGAAGTTACACTGTTATTATAGTTTGACTAACGTTATTTAACCCTCTAGACCCCATAGCGCCCCAGAGAGCCCGTTCTATGTTTCACTATAGTGCCCGGGACCACTCGTCCATTTTAAAATCCTTCCCAGTGTATCAAAACACGGAAGAGAAAGTCCTGAGCTTTGTATTGCAGATACGTTAAATTCTCATCAATAACTGGAACCGGAAATATACATCGTAATGTTTTTTTTCGCGGGTTTCCAACCGGTTTCGGTTTCCACTTGTAAATCTAAAAATGCTCCGTCGACTAAGCGTCCCTGTCTTTATAATCTTTTGAATGCCGTAAGATTGTGTTGTGAGAGAGGTCCTGACCCACCGTGCATCATGCAAAGTGACGAAGACATTGTGTGTTTAAGTTTTAGGCTCGAAATCACATCACATAATCACTGTCACTAAACAGCAAGACCTAACCGGCTCTCACTGCCTGAGACGGACGCTGTTTTCCACATATGGATTTGGCAATTTTTCCTCATAAGTTGCCAAAGACACTACCTACTACCACATTACTGTTGTTTGTTGCTCATAACATTGCTGCGTGGGTTGAAATGTGGGACATTTCTCTTATTTTAAAAGCCCAGAGTTATCAAGTGAAGGATCTGTTTTGTTGTCAGACTGAATGTTGACTCAGTTTGAGATTTTACTTTCTGTAACTGTCTACAGTTTGCTAGTGACAGATTTGATAATAAAGTTTCTTCCAAAGAAAAAAGAAGTGTTTTATGTGTGTAGGGAGTTTTTCCTTGCCACTGTCGCATAGTGCTTGCTCATGGTGGGAACTGTTGGGTCTCTGTAAATATAAAGAGCCGGTTTAGACTTGTCTATTCGAAAAAGTGCCCTGAGATAACTTTGTTATGATATGGCGCTATATAAATAAAACTGAATTGAATGTGTGTGAGGAAGATAGGATAAATAGCTATTTACTAGTTTTAGTGCTATTTGTTTGTTCTGGTGTTTTGTTAAATGTGTTAAATCAAACATGGTATAAAAAGCTACACATGCCACATATTTGGTATCAAATTAAAGAGGAAGTTGTGTTTTTTAAAATGAAAACAACTTGTCATTGTCAATTTCTTTCTGTTTTTGAGATAGAGCTGTTTGGATTGAGTTGGAAAATGCTCATTAAGTGAGGGTTCTCAGTGAACTGCAGCAACATTCTATAATTCTACTGAGGTCTAGAAGGTTAAAAAATCAGATTTATAAAGACTAATATCGTTATCTGCTTGTTAGCTTGCACAATATAGGCTAGTGACTTTGAACTAATCCATTGTTGTTGCATGATACATTGACTGTATTTATATGACAGTGTTAGCTAACATTAGCTAGCCAGTTTTATCAATCGCCATTTGTCTAGCTTTCACCGAGAGGCTCAGCAATGTCAGCACAGCTAAATTTGCTGGATGATAACGCTAACGGTTAGTGAACTAGACGTTCATTATTGATGTGATAGCTGAATCAATGCACTAATGTTTCAGCATAATAGATGAGACTTTTTTGTCAACTAACGTTACTGTACTGAATGGGTCTGGCAGTGGGTTTAGACAACGATAATACGTGGTATGACTAACGTTAGACTGGAGATAATGCACATAAAGTAAAGAACAGACGTTTTTGGCAACATCCTATTATTCATTAATTCATGCATCATTGTAGTTTACCTTGCTTTATCATTACAGCTTACCACTGAGTATTTCACTGTTACTGTCAATCAGCATCCTCAAATATGGAAGGCATCACAATAAAACTAGCTATTTTATACATTTTCATTTCTTTCATATCAGGATTCAAGTTCTGAAGATTATGCAGCTCTACTGGAAGAAAGCAGTGACAGTGAGGCTAGATGGGGAGGGGGAGAGGCAGAAGTGCAGGGTGAGAGCAAGGGGTCAAGACAGCAGGGCAGGGGAAGGGACAGAGGCCATGGTAGGGGCAGAGGAAGAGCAGGAGCTGGTTCTGTCACTGAAGAGGACAGACTTCGGATTGTTCAGCTGACTACTGCCAGGACAGCAGAGATGCAGGTTGGTCAATCATAGATCTTTGGTAAAACAATATATAAATAAAAAAGTAAAAAGTACACACCCACTTGACATGTGAATCTAGCCATTCTAAACAGATGTTGCTCAATTTCCAGACAAAATTGCAACAATTGACACAAGAGGAGAAGGGATGAAGTCCTGCAGATGGTGGTCAACCGTCTGCCAGGGGTTTTTCTGGATATCATCTGGGATGTCTGGGAACCAGGAACCAGGTGGCAGATTAGAGACTAATACCCTGATCCCTTTAGCAACTATGCTGGCTACAAGGAAGCACCATTTAGGTGAAATTAAAAAACTGTGTTCAGTGTCCCTGCATGTGAGTTCATTACCTCAAAGAAAAACCACATTTTTATTTTTTCAGTGTCTTATTTTTCTACAATGTCATATTAATTAGTTTTCTTTTTACAAGTTTTTCAAAAGGTATTTATAATAAACAAACTATGGTACTGTAAACCACACTCTCAGGACTTCTCTCTTTTCTCGCTCCCATTGTTGTCATTGCCCATGTAGCTGAGGTCATGTCCTATATGGAGAGAGAGAGAGAAAAAAAAAGCAAGAATTAGAACCTACACAACTGACAAGTCAGTCAGTAGGGAAATTCATTACATGGGTATACATCAGCAGAAAAGTATAAAGTATAAGCATGGGTGTCATTTTGGCAGGGGGGAAAAAAATCAGGCAGATGATATTCAATGAAATGACATGACTTTACAGTGGCATATAATCCACAGAATAGGAGATTGAGCATGAGAGGTAACAAACGTCTACAGTATTGGAGATAAAATGCATCTTTACGTTACAGGGCATGATTTGTAGGCCTGACTTCTCTATGAATCATAGAGCGGCTTCCTTGTGATAGATCAGATAGGACGTTATTTTGATAGAGATAACGTTAGCGAGCAAGCAAGCTAAGAGTCGGGATGAATTAGCTGACGTTACCAACTCTACACAGTATTTAGCTATGTTAGCTAGCTAGCAGTTTGTCCGCATCACATGGATGTATTACAAGCTCTTATACATCCATGCCGCGTTAGCAAATAATCTAACGTTAGCTAAAATCACAACATATTTCACATGCTTTGCAGTAATGTTAGCTTACCTGGTCGTTTGTTGACGCTAGCGGGCTCAATTTCTAAGCTAACGTTAACTACTGTGAGGAGCTTCTTCTTCTTTTGTTTTTATTGCGGCTGTTGGGGAGCTGAACTCTGACCTGTAGCTGAAGAGAGCTCAAGCACTCGGGAGCGCACACAAGGTCACAAAATCCAACCCGAGTCCTCTACATAGAAATCAGTCCACACTGCTATAGCAACCGAGAAAGACGGGAAAGGTCTGATTTTTTAAGTTGCATTACAGTCCGTTCACACACAGGCAATATAAAGTGATTAATACATGTAAAATGTCACATACAGTACCTTTTTTAAAGAGTGCAAAGCTTTTCACGTTGCCGATTTTGGGGAAAAACACACACCACAGTGATGAAGTTGTAATGGTAAAGATGGATGCAAAATAAAAATGTCAGAACTCAAAGTCTGGGTGAGTGCAGCCAGGACACTATCTGTTGTTGTATGATTATTTTTAAATGACTCCTCTCAATACCAGCGTACTGAGTGAGGTACCATCATCGCTACTGCACATCAGCTTTGAGTGACTGAGTGAAACTGTGCAGCCTAAAATGAGCAGCAAAAACATAAAACGATTTGCTCGGAAATAATATTATGTAATGTTTACCCATCATACCATGTGCCCCTCGCAGGTTTCAAGTAATTTTAAAATAACCTACTAATGTCATAAGTCACCAGATTTCTGAGTCAAATCTGACTCAAGTTGATCTCATAATGACTCCAGTCCATACTTGTGCTGTTCAGCATCAAAGGGGTTGACAAACACATTGTGCATTTATTGTGTCCAGCGTCCACCCTCTGTACAGGCTCAGTCACTCTCTGTCATCAGGCTGAATACAAGCTACAACTGAATGTACTCGCCGGTTGTGCGTTCTACTGGAACGTTGCTGCTGGACCAAGATATTGGATGAACTTCATTTGAACTAACTTCATTTGCATGAATGCCTATGATTAGAAAAAGGCCCTACCACCACCGAGCAATCCAATTTGCGAGCAAGTATGCCATTGAACAAGCACTGTCTGGCCACCCTGTATCCATGAGTGAACAAGTTAAAACAATTTACAGTAGTCTCTCCCAGGGTCAGTGCTTAGGAAAAACACTACAGTGCTAGTAACTATAGACGCAAATTAGTGATCAATATACAGGGCTCTCTCTGTACATGTAGATCATGTAGAAAAATGGGGTTGTACACCAACTGCAATTTCTTTCCTCCAGTAATGGGCTGCTGTGGTGAAGAAGGAGGGCAACCTAAAGACTGAGCACTCAATTTAGCAGTGGATCTGTGTTCCAACCTTCACCTATGTTCATGAGCTTTGGGTAGTGACCAAAAGAATGAGACTGCAGATAAAAGCAGCTAAAATTAGTTTTTGGCAACACCCTTAGAGATAGGATAAGGAAATCAGACTTCCAGAAGAACCACAGATCCTTCATTTTGAGGGGAGCCAGTTGATGTGGTCATTTCAGTAGGATGCTACCTGGAAGCCTCTCTGTTGAGGTATTTTGGGCAAGTCCAATGGGGATGAGACGGCAGAGCAAATACAGAACAGGTGGAGGCAGAGGGATTGCATAGACACAATTCTGAGTGTAAACGTGAAATATGCTTACATGCAGGGGCTTAGATAACAAACCAGAATCACAGTCATTTTATGGGATCAACATGAGGAGTTGTTAATATGCCATAAACTGCATGAATCTTAAAAGTAATGGGTGAAAATGTTCAATATCCAAAGGATGAAACATCTCTCTTTCATTATTCATAATTAGCTATTTGAATGTAGCGATCATATCTAGCGTCGGGTATTTCTGATGGAGAAGGAGCTTTTGTAATCTTAACCTATGCTTCTTGTTGATGGTCTCGGACATAGGCATTTAATTTCTCAATACCTGCAAAAACTCATTTCATCTAGTCTGGGCAACCCCTTCACCAGACAAGAATGTTGACATTTAAAAACCTGCATTGCAATTGTATCAGCCAGCAGCCGTGAATGGGCTGCAATGGCTGCAACCTAATTTTGGGGCAATTGCGCCCATCAAAAGCACGTCCACTAAAAGTGCTTGTTTTTGCCACTGACTGGCTGAGATTGTTATTCTAAGTGACTGAGAATATTATGGAAAGGATCCCTACAGAGACAGACTGTTTGTTAAAGAGTAAGATCCTTTTTGTTTAACCAGAAACAGAAGTCTCACTCAAGGATAAGTCTCACTCTGAAATCTCGTGAGAGGTTGAGCTGTCATTTAGCGTGTAGGGAAAAAGTTTTGGGAATGTGAGGACAAGTACATACATATATATACACACACACATATATATATATATATATATATATACATACACACACATATATATACATACACA